>CAWUFQ010000334.1:0-215000 GCA_963921405.1 Cepaea hortensis | reverse complement strand
ATCAGTTAATAAATCATCAATAGTTGGTCCAGCCACTGAAAGACATAGTATACAGATCAGTTAATAAATCATCAATAGCTGGTCCAGCCACTAAAAGACATAGTATATAGATCAGTTAATAAATCATCAAAAGTTGGTCCAGCCACTGAAAGACATAGTATACAGATAAGTTAATAAATCATAAATAGTTGGTCCAGCCAATGAAAGACATAGTATACAGATCAGTTAATAAATCATCAATAGTTGGTCCAGCCACTGAAAGACATGGTATACAGATCAGTTAATAAATCATCAATAGTTGGTCCAGCCACTGAAAGACATAGTATACAGATAAGTTAATAAATCATCAATAGTTGGTCCAGCCAATGAAAGACATAGTACATAGATCAGTTAATAAATCATCAATAGTTGGTCCAGCCAATGAAAGACATAGTATATAGATCAGTTAATAAATCATCAATAGTTGGTCCAGCCACTGAAAGACATAGTATACAGATCAGTTAATAAATCATCAATAGTTGGTCCAGCCACTGAAAGACATAGTATACAGATAAGTTAATAAATCATCAATAGATGGTCCAGCCACTGAAAGACATAGTATACAGATCAGTTAATAAATCATCAATAGTTGGTCCAGCCACTGAAAGACATAGTATACAGATCAGTATTAATAAATCATCAATAGTTGGTCCAGCCAATGAAAGACATAGTATACAGATCAGTTAATAAATATGTGCATCTGTTATTTTGGCTTGTTTCTCTGTGAACTCAAGCATAGTCCACACATATGGATACTGCTACTACTAATGTGTGAACTGGACTGGTTTTGTGTGAGAGTTAGCTTTCCCAGTCACGAGTGTCCCCGCCATCAGGCAAACCCATTCCCACTTCTGAGTTACTTGTAATTTACGACCCCAAGTCAAGGACAAGAAGTCAACATTTAAGTCAAACTACCCGGCATGTGGAAAGAAAACACTTCGCCATGGTCAGCAAAGAAAATCCAAGCATGTTAAAACTCAGATATGCTGAAATCCACAAATGCTTATTTGATAAATATTGTTTTTGGTCTATCGCTTTCCTTTCTTCCGAACTGTGTGCCATTCAGCACTCTCCTTTGTGCTTCCATTCTCAGGATGTGACCATCCATGAGAGTCCTCGCTTGTTGGTGTTTCCACTCTCAAGGTGTGACCTTCCATTTGAATCCTTGCTTGTTGGTTACTTGATGAAATCTGAAGGTCTGCATGACCGAATGGACAAAAGCGCTAGCTCTTAAACTTCCACAGTACTGATGGTGAGGTTCAATCCTACACTGGTCAGGACTAAAATGTTAACTTCTCATCCTTGACTTTGGAATGTGCACAAATCACAAACTCCTTAGATCCATTGACAATCCTGACAATACCCGGGAGTCTCTGACAAAATAGCACTTGTGAACTTAACAACGTAACCCATAAACAAACCCACAATCCTCGGAGCTCAAGGAAAGCGGCGTAACCACTTCAACACAGACTCCCTATGTTTGTACTAGTGAAACACTTGATGATACAACTTGTTTGTTTGTTACATTTCGATGAAGCAGACTGAGTATAGCAAGAACATGTAAATAAACTTTTGATGTGTCAGATACTAATTTTACCAAAACGTGTTTACTACACTACAACGCTACCGTTCTGGTTTGTTTTATCAGGCTGCAGAAAACGTGTGCATGGTATTTAGAGGTTCGTTACAAACAATTTTAAAATTAATTTTGTTATTAACTGTCATTTACTGCCAATATAGTACCTTGCGGTGTATGACAGAGGGGTCTTTGAGCCTGAGGAATTAGGGCTGCCTGGCTAGTGCAGTCGCTGCGAACTGTGCAGGTTAGGATTTTCTTTTTGCCCCCGACAGAATAAAATCCCACACCTTACCGAGGGATCGAACCCGGGTCTCCCGAATGAGAGTCAGGCGTTCTAGCCTCAGCTGGTTCAAGGTTCATTAGCAAAATTTAACTTTTGGCACTCTTCCAAATGACGGTCCCAAATTAGTTAGCATAAAAAGCATCCCTTACAGGGCCTCATTAGCTGATGAAATTTATCATGCCACAATTTCCACATATAACTGTCAAATATTATTGGTACATATTTCCATTTTCTCAGTTCTATATTTTAGTTTGTAGTTTGTATTTTTTAAAATTTCATCAGCTAATGAGGCCCTATAAGGGATGCTTTTTACACTAAATAATTTGGGACCGTCGTTCGGGGGAGTGCCTTTTAAATTAACTTGTAAATTATTAATTAGCAGCCATTTTGCATTTTTTTTTAAAAATAAATCAAAACATGGATTTTTAACCCTGGGACATATAGCCTTTGTGTTTGTTGCAACACAGTATGAATATATTAAAATGTACAGTTATTGTGATATTGAAGGTTTTACATCAAAATAATATATCTTTTTAGTTTTGATCATACAAAGTGATGGCCATTTTGAATATTAATGAATTGATACTGCATAATATTAGAAAATATCTCTACTTTGTTCAGTTAGGTGGTAGGTCTGACTAGGCGGAACAAGACAATACATTAGCAATGTCAGAGTTACCGAAATGGCGAGTCATGACCGCCCACATTTTCCGGCATGGCACTGATTGATTGATTGATGATGAGGCTGACAATTCCACAATATAAATTTGTTCCTGTATAAGGTGGTGTGATGAGATTGTTAGAATACCACAACAAACAATGATGTACAGACCAAATGGAACCAGAAGAAGAGACCGACCTTGTATATGATGGGCAGAGGGAATAACAGAGTCCACGAAGACCATAAACGGGCACTCTATCGATGTTTATGCTTCACCTCGACACCACAAGGTACAAGAGGAACATGGTGAGATGAGATGATGAGACTGACAATTCCACAGTGCACAATGTTTCATTTATAATGTGTTTAGCTGAGGCTGACAACTCCACTATATAAATGTTTCATTTATAGAGGCCCTCAACCAACTGACCCCAAGCTCCCTGTTCTTTAGCTATCCCATGAAGCTCTGCCCATGTCCTTCCCCTATTGTTCATTTCTGCCTCTACTTCTCTTCTCCGTGAGTTTCTTTCCATTTCTTTCACCCAGTGGGTTCCAAACTGAAGCTTTTCTAGTTATACTATTCTCGGGTTTTCTCAATGTGTTCAAATCCAGCGTCTTTTATACACCCTCTTGGTTCACTGCTATTTGTCTAGTCCTCTCCCTGGTCACAAGGTGCTAGCCCCACATTTGTATAAACCAATCGGCACCAGATAGATGATGTGGTCAGTATCACGCTAGCACATGACATATCCTGGTACCCAATTAAGGCTGGGTTGACCTGTGAGCTCAGATCAAATTTTTTTTAAAATTCCTCTGCTGGGATTTAAACAATGACTACTGGGCTTGCTGGAAAGTATGTACCTTCTTCCCCCCCCCCCCAAAAAAAAAAAATAAGCCTGGGTCTTATATTAATTTTAGCTTTAAAAATGCACTAGGGTTTATTTTCGGTGGATGATATATATATATACATATATATATATATACATATATATATATATACATATATATATATACATATATATATACATATACATATATATACATATATATACATATATATATATACATATATATATACATATATATATATATACTAGCAATTTTGGTCAATATTTAAAAATTGGGTTTTTACTTATGAAATCATACCAGTTAGATAGAGCTTGACGAGACGAATCCAACGGTATCTCAACGAAGACTGTACGTTGATTTTAAGCGGAGTTATGAATTATATGGTGACGTAATTTAATACCAGGAAGTCCAATGAAGAATTAACTGATAAGTCAGGATTTATCGCGGCCCTAAGATTGGAAACTTGAGAAATTCTGCCTTCTATTAACGTGGCTTGTTTATTTTTAAACGGACAACATTGTGCTATATATCATTGCGTCCGGGGCGGCAAGGCCTAACTTGACGTATTATTCATTTTTTTTATAGGATGTGCCCTGACCTAATTAACAATTTAAAATGTCCGCCAACTGTTTATTATTTGCCTTCTATTAACGTGGCTTGTTTATTTTTAAACGGACAACATTGTGCCATATATCATTGCGTCCGGGGCGGCAAGGCCTAACTTGACGTATTATTCATTTTTTTTTATAGGATGTGCCCTGACCTAATTAACAATTTAAAATGGCCGCCAACTGTTTATTATTTGCCTTCTATTAACGTGGCTTGTTTATTTTTAAACGGACAACATTGTGCTATATATCATTGCGTCCGGGGCGGCAAGGCCTAACTTGACGTATTATTCATTTTTTTTATAGGATGTGCCCTGACCTAATTAACAATGTAAAATGGCCGCCAACTGTTTATTATTTGCCTTCTATTACCATGGCTTGATTATTTTTAAACGGACAACGTTGTGCCATATATCATTGCGTCCGGGGCTGCGAGGCCTACCTAGACGTATGTTTTATTTTTCGATAGGATTTGCCGTGACCTAATTAATAATTTAAAATGGCCGCCCTTGTTATTTGTAAACGGACAACGTTGTGCCATATATCATTGCGTCCGGGGCGGCGAGGCCTAACTTGACGTATTATTTTTTTTTTTTTAGGATGTGCCCTGACCTAATTAACAGTGTAGTCACTGGAGGGTCTTCTCCGTGATTATTTATTGTATTTTGTGTAGGCATTTGTTTTTTGTTATTCTTTTATTTAAGCTTCATTACTCTGTGTAATTTTATATTTTTTATATTTTCAGATTTCTGCAGTATGTACCTGACGAGATGCAGCGAAATATGCCAGGCAATAAATCGTGCAATCTATTGTTTGTGTCTTCGTTATTCAAATATATAGAAACTCACCACAGGAAGGTGTGCATCTGAATTGTTTTATCAAATTGACACAGGCTGTGGCAAAGTAGGTGTGACAGGCAGAATCTTGAATGTCACAGGAAATGGTTCAAGAAAGAGTGTTTACAAAATACCAGCCAGGGTACACAACCTGTATTTTGGTAATAAGTTAGGTAATATGGATGTAAATTCTCGTGTGGTCTTGAAGATGTATTTTTTATTACCATTTGATTTTGAGATTTGACTTGTTGAGTTTTCTTAATAGATAAATAATTTATTGTTAGTCCATAAAAGTGACTAACAATGGATAGGATATATGTAAAAATGATTTCTTTTGTTTCATCATGTATGTCATATTATTTTGAATAATGTCTTTCTTTAAATTGGTTGATTACCTTTATTTGATATGAGGGGAAAGAAAATTTGTCTTCAAAACGTTGGGGGGTATGATATCCTGTTTTGACTTCGTTTTGGTTGGCTCATGAATTATGATTTTAGTTGAATTGTCTTGTGTATTGAATAGTATTTACCCTTGTTTACAAATAAGTTGAAAATTGTTAAAAAATTTTTGTTCACAGTTATTGTTTTGTTTAGAATAAAGAGTAATAAGACGGGGCTTTATTTACAACCCTTCGTTCAGAAAATAGTTAACAAGTGACTGAGGACTAGAAGAGAGACACATTCTCCTTATGAGTAATAAGTTGTAGTAAACATGAGTACCAAAACCTTTGGCCTTGTGCTGGTAAAAAGGCTGCTGCGCCAATCAGCGTTAATGTTTTAGGATAGGGAGGTTAATTACATAGTGGCTATGTTACATAGTGCAATGATGATGATCTGTCGACTAACTAACTGTAGCTATTTTGGTCAATATTTAAAAATTGGGTTTAAAAATTGTGGTGATATTGACAGATGCAAAATCCGTAATAGAGGCGCTTCTGTCTGGGAAATTGCCAGTTCTGAGGACACTACTTTCTGAACTTAGCAGTCATCGTAAGATCACCATACAGTGGATACCATCCCACTGTGGAGTACCCGGGAACGACAGAGCTGATCGATTGGCTAAGGAAGGAGCACAAGAAGAACAACCAGATGTGCCTATTACATACCACCAAAAGAAAAGAATGATCAAATCAGTCAGAAGGCCACCAAACCTTACTCAAGACGACTACCACGTTATGGACAGACCAGAACAGGTCATTCTTCTGCGCCTCAGAACAGGACACAATAGGTTACGCAACCACATGTATGCAAAATTCAAGATTGGTGACTCAGTCATGTGCACATGTGGTTTGGCGTCGCAGACAGCAGAGCACATACTCCAGGATTGCCCAAACTACAACATATCCAGGCGAACCTTCTGGCCTAGAGAGACAACAGTGGAAGATAAACTCTATGGACCGCTGAATGAACTAAAAAAGACTGTTAGATTCATACAAGAGACAACATTGCAGTTATAAACATAATTTAGGCGAACGAAAGAAGAAGAAGAAGAAGAAGAAGAAGAAGAAGAAAGAGTGTCACAAGTGATGGCCATTCTTTGGTTAATTGCTTTTTATGTTTCACAACTAATTTTTTTAATATATTAAATTATTAGTAAGAGTACTTTCCTGTATTAGCATGCCTGGTTCGTTGGCATGAACGAGACTCATCACTTCTCTCAGGTGTATAACGCAGGTGTATAATATAATTTAGTATTAGGATCCAGAACACCAAAGACTGAGATTTGTGGAAAGCCATGAACGCCTACGCCAGCCGGCACTTGATGATGATTATTATTAGTATTTGCATATACAGAAAATATTTTAAAATGGGGTTTCTACTTATGATTTGGTAACAGGAAAGTAAAGGTAATATTCCTCTTTCGATAGAATGTCGAGAGGAATGAGAGGATCAACTTCATTGCACCAGGTTTGCTCAGTTTCTTTCCACACAGCGGCCTGGCGAAAGCATCGTACAAAGCACAAGAGTCTCAGAGTCTCTGACAAAGATGCACTTGACTTATAAGACTTTTTCTTATGATGTGCTGTGACCTAATTGCTAGTTAAAAATAGCTGCATATTTATTATAGTAATTAAATGTCATGTGAAATGTTCGTCATTAGTGAAAGAACAATTCATGAAAATGTATCATATTGTCTTAATGTACTAACTGCATTGCGACACCTTTCTTTTGTTGATTAAATATTATAAACATTAATGTAAGTAACTAAGTTTGTGACTGTTGCACAAATTAAGCAGCAGTTAATTAATTATTAAGATATTAAATAATAAAAAAATTAAAATATTAAATAATTAACTGTTCACTAAAAATTGATTTCTATTTCTACTTCTGCTCTACAATTACAGCACACTGTTCTGTATCTAATTGTCAGCAACTAATAATTAAATACTAACTTATTTAAAACATATAACTTATTTTACAGTACTGAGTACTGTATTTAAATTTAAATAAGTGCTGCAGCGCAGCTTAGAAAAAAGTACTCCTTACTTAACTGTAACACCTTACAAGTTTACAGACGGGTCTGAAAACTGGCTTTCAAAATTATTTTCAGTCATGTAAAATGCTGAAATATTAATTAGTAATTAAACTGAGGGTTCAAATTATAAAATAATCAAAGGATCACCTATAATACTAATAGCATAATAGTATTACTATACTATAGCGTGGGTGTCGCCGCAGATAGAATTTTGCAAAGTGGATGCGCTATTCAGAGGAGTCTATTCATTCTCAATACAATGTTGTTTGTCCATCAAGAATGATGATAACCATTCATTTCATCCAGTGGGGTTGAAGGTATGGAGTCGTGGGTTCTAAGATGGCTGATCTGGCTATGCTGCTTTGTTGTTTGCTAAAAAAAAACATTTCCTATCGAAGGACGAATAGGGGGATGTTGCAACTCGGCACATTTATGTAAAATTTAACGGGGAACTCAAAAATGCAAAAAAAATTTAACATTTCTTTATGCTACAAGGAGTTATGTGACAAATTACCTTACTAATCGTGAAGAGAACAAAATAAAAATAAATTAAAATCCTGACAAATCGTTTTCTCGGTGTAATAAATTAGCGCTTAGCTAGCATACGCAATGCTAAATATATGAGAATAAGTTCCCCTTTCATCGTACACACTGCTTTCGCTTTTTTTTGGTCTCATAGCAGCACATGTCCAGCCGCAAGTGATCGTTCGATGACGCAGGAAAAAGTTCGCAAAACTACACAAAAAAAAGTGAAGAGCTAAAAAAAGGGCGATAATTCTGAAATAGCTATATATACATATATATATATATATATATATATATATATATATATATATATATATATATATATATATATATATATATATATATATATATATATCTTTTTTTCAGATACAAAAATCTACATTTATTCATGTACAAAATTCTACATTTATTCAAATACAGTCATGTCATCTTCTTATTTAACACGAGTGACGTATTGAATTATGAACCACATCCGTTCATTATCAAGTGCACATCAGTGGCAGCTGTACTCCCACTGGCCATTCGGCAACAAGCCTCTCTTTCTATCTGACAATCTTAAGTAAGGCTTATTTTAGGAGTAGATCTTATATTAAAAGCATCCTTAAAAATCATGCTTGGGCTTATTATATGGGTCGGTCTTATTTTCAGGGAAACAAATACCTGAGTTGATGAGAGTTGCTGAAAATAGGAGGCAATGAGGCGATATGATCTTATGACTTCAACACTATCTTAAAAATGAGTGAAATAATGAATGGAGTAAATACAAACTTACTTTCACTGTCTGGTTTCTCTGGCGATAATATCTTAAGAACATATTGACACATTGGGTGTAGCGGTTTTGACATATTCTGGTGGACATCTTGACAATGTGCTGGTTTTGATTCCAGAGTTAAAAGGTTCTGTGGAAAGCATGATTCCACTGATTGTGAATTAGGATCACAGTAACTGTCAGGGCCATAACAGCTACCATAAAGCAGACATTTGTACGGTTGGCTGTCAGGGCAAACAGCATTGGTAACATCTTCAATAGTTGGTTCAGCCACTGAAAGACATAGTATACAGATCAGTTAATAAATCATCAATAGTTGGTCCAGCCACTGAAAGACATAGTATACAGATCAGTTAATAAATCATCAATAGTTGGTCCAGCCACTGAAAGACATAGTATACAGATCAGTTAATAAATCATCAATAGTTGGTCCAGCCACTGAAAGACATAGTATACAGATCAGTTAATAAATCATCAATAGTTGGTCCAGACACTGAAAGAGATGGTATACAGATCAGTTAATAAATCATCAATAGTTGGTCCAGCCACTGAAAGACATGGTATACAGATCAGTTAATAAATCATCAATAGTTGGTCCAGCCACTGAAAGACATAGTATACAGATCAATTAATAAATCATCAATAGTTGGTCCAGCCACTGAAAGACATAGTATACAGATCAGTTAATAAATCATCAATAGTTGGTCCAGCCACTGAAAGACATAGTATACAGATCAGTTAATAAATCATCAATAGTTGGTCCAGACACTGAAAGACATGGTATACAGATCAGTTAATAAATCATCAATAGTTGGTCCAGCCACTGAAAGACATAGTATACAGATCAGTTAATAAATCATCAATAGTTGGTCCAGCCACTGAAAGACATGGTATACAGATCAGTTAATAAATCATCAATAGTTGGTCCAGCCACTGAAAGACATAGTATACAGATCAGTTAATAAATCATCAATAGTTGGTCCAGCCACTGAAAGACATAGTATACAGATCAGTTAATAAATCATCAATAGTTGGTCCAGCCACTGAAAGACATGGTATACAGATCAGTTAATAAATCATCAATAGTTGGTCCAACCACTGAAAGACATGGTATACAGATCAGTTAATAAATCTTCAATAGTTGGTCCAACCACTGAAAGACATGGCATACAGATCAGTTAATAAATCATCAATAGTTGGTCCAGCCACTGAAAGACATAGTATAAAGATCAGTTAATAAATCATCAATAGTTGGTTCAGCCACTGAAAGACATAGTATACAGATCAGTTAATAAATCATCAATAGTTGGTCCAGCTACTGAAAGACATAGTATGCAGATAAGTATTAATAAATCATCAATAGTTGGTCCAGCCACTGAAAGACATAGTATATAGATCAGTTAATAAATCATCAATAGTTGGTCCAGCCACTGAAAGACATGGTATACAGATCAGTTAATAAATCATCAATAGTTGGTCCAGCCACTGAAAGACATAGTACACAGATCAGTATTAATAAATCATCAATAGTTGGTCCAGCCACTGAAAGACATAGTATACAGATCAGTTAATAAATCATCAATAGTTGGTCCAGCCACTGAAAGACATAGTATACAGATCAGTTAATAAATCATCAATAGCTGGTCCAGCCACTAAAAGACATAGTATATAGATCAGTTAATAAATCATCAAAAGTTGGTCCAGCCACTGAAAGACATAGTATACAGATCAGTTAATAAATCATCAATAGTTGGTCCAGCCAATGAAAGACATAGTATACAGATCAGTTAATAAATCATCAATAGTTGGTCCAGCCACTGAAAGACATGGTATACAGATCAGTTAATAAATCATCAATAGTTGGTCCAGCCACTGAAAGACATAGTATACAGATAAGTTAATAAATCATCAATAGTTGGTCCAGCCAATGAAAGACATAGTACATAGATCAGTTAATAAATCATCAATAGTTGGTCCAGCCAATGAAAGACATAGTATATAGATCAGTTAATAAATCATCAATAGTTGGTCCAGCCACTGAAAGACATAGTATACAGATCAGTTAATAAATCATCAATAGTTGGTCCAGCCACTGAAAGACATAGTATACAGATAAGTTAATAAATCATCAATAGATGGTCCAGCCACTGAAAGACATAGTATACAGATCAGTTAATAAATCATCAATAGTTGGTCCAGCCACTGAAAGACATAGTATACAGATCAGTATTAATAAATCATCAATAGTTGGTCCAGCCAATGAAAGACATAGTATACAGATCAGTTAATAAATATGTGCATCTGTTATTTTGGCTTGTTTCTCTGTGAACTCAAGCATAGTCCACACATATGGATACTGCTACTACTAATGTGTGAACTGGACTGGTTTTGTGTGAGAGTTAGCTTTCCCAGTCACGAGTGTCCCCGCCATCAGGCAAACCCATTCCCACTTCTGAGTTACTTGTAATTTACGACCCCAAGTCAAGGACAAGAAGTCAACATTTAAGTCAAACTACCCGGCATGTGGAAAGAAAACACTTCGCCATGGTCAGCAAAGAAAATCCAAGCATGTTAAAACTCAGATATGCTGAAATCCACAAATGCTTATTTGATAAATATTGTTTTTGGTCTATCGCTTTCCTTTCTTCCGAACTGTGTGCCATTCAGCACTCTCCTTTGTGCTTCCATTCTCAGGATGTGACCATCCATGAGAGTCCTCGCTTGTTGGTGTTTCCACTCTCAAGGTGTGACCTTCCATTTGAATCCTTGCTTGTTGGTTACTTGATGAAATCTGAAGGTCTGCATGACCGAATGGACAAAAGCGCTAGCTCTTAAACTTCCACAGTACTGATGGTGAGGTTCAATCCTACACTGGTCAGGACTAAAATGTTAACTTCTCATCCTTGACTTTGGAATGTGCACAAATCACAAACTCCTTAGATCCATTGACAATCCTGACAATACCCGGGAGTCTCTGACAAAATAGCACTTGTGAACTTAACAACGTAACCCATAAACAAACCCACAATCCTCGGAGCTCAAGGAAAGCGGCGTAACCACTTCAACACAGACTCCCTATGTTTGTACTAGTGAAACACTTGATGATACAACTTGTTTGTTTGTTACATTTCGATGAAGCAGACTGAGTATAGCAAGAACATGTAAATAAACTTTTGATGTGTCAGATACTAATTTTACCAAAACGTGTTTACTACACTACAACGCTACCGTTCTGGTTTGTTTTATCAGGCTGCAGAAAACGTGTGCATGGTATTTAGAGGTTCGTTACAAACAATTTTAAAATTAATTTTGTTATTAACTGTCATTTACTGCCAATATAGTACCTTGCGGTGTATGACAGAGGGGTCTTTGAGCCTGAGGAATTAGGGCTGCCTGGCTAGTGCAGTCGCTGCGAACTGTGCAGGTTAGGATTTTCTTTTTGCCCCCGACAGAATAAAATCCCACACCTTACCGAGGGATCGAACCCGGGTCTCCCGAATGAGAGTCAGGCGTTCTAGCCTCAGCTGGTTCAAGGTTCATTAGCAAAATTTAACTTTTGGCACTCTTCCAAATGACGGTCCCAAATTAGTTAGCATAAAAAGCATCCCTTACAGGGCCTCATTAGCTGATGAAATTTATCATGCCACAATTTCCACATATAACTGTCAAATATTATTGGTACATATTTCCATTTTCTCAGTTCTATATTTTAGTTTGTAGTTTGTATTTTTTAAAATTTCATCAGCTAATGAGGCCCTATAAGGGATGCTTTTTACACTAAATAATTTGGGACCGTCGTTTGGGGGAGTGCCTTTTAAATTAACTTGTAAATTATTAATTAGCAGCCATTTTGCATTTTTTTTTAAAAATAAATCAAAACATGGATTTTTAACCCTGGGACATATAGCCTTTGTGTTTGTTGCAACACAGTATGAATATATTAAAATGTACAGTTATTGTGATATTGAAGGTTTTACATCAAAATAATATATCTTTTTAGTTTTGATCATACAAAGTGATGGCCATTTTGAATATTAATGAATTGATACTGCATAATATTAGAAAATATCTCTACTTTATTCAGTTAGGTGGTAGGTCTGACTAGGCGGAACAAGACAATACATTAGCAATGTCAGAGTTACCGAAATGGCGAGTCATGACCGCCCACATTTTCCGGCATGGCACTGATTGATTGATTGATGATGAGGCTGACAATTCCACAATATAAATTTGTTCCTGTATAAGGTGGTGTGATGAGATTGTTAGAATACCACAACAAACAATGATGTACAGACCAAATGGAACCAGAAGAAGAGACCGACCTTGTATATGATGGGCAGAGGGAATAACAGAGTCCACGAAGACCATAAACGGGCACTCTATCGATGTTTATGCTTCACCTCGACACCACAAGGTACAAGAGGAACATGGTGAGATGAGATGATGAGACTGACAATTCCACAGTGCACAATGTTTCATTTATAATGTGTTTAGCTGAGGCTGACAACTCCACTATATAAATGTTTCATTTATAGAGGCCCTCAACCAACTGACCCCAAGCTCCCTGTTCTTTAGCTATCCCATGAAGCTCTGCCCATGTCCTTCCCCTATTGTTCATTTCTGCCTCTACTTCTCTTCTCCGTGAGTTTCTTTCCATTTCTTTCACCCAGTGGGTTCCAAACTGAAGCTTTTCTAGTTATACTATTCTCGGGTTTTCTCAATGTGTTCAAATCCAGCGTCTTTTATACACCCTCTTGGTTCACTGCTATTTGTCTAGTCCTCTCCCTGGTCACAAGGTGCTAGCCCCACATTTGTATAAACCAATCGGCACCAGATAGATGATGTGGTCAGTATCACGCTAGCACATGACATATCCTGGTACCCAATTAAGGCTGGGTTGACCTGTGAGCTCAGATCAAATTTTTTTTAAAATTCCTCTGCTGGGATTTAAACAATGACTACTGGGCTTGCTGGAAAGTATGTACCTTCTCCCCCCCCCCAAAAAAAAAAATAAGCCTGGGTCTTATATTAATTTTAGCTTTAAAAATGCACTAGGGTTTATTTTCGGTGGATGATATATATATATACATATATACATATATATATACATATATATATATATACATATATACATATATATATACATATATATATATATATATATATATACATATATATACATATATATATATATATACATATATACAATATATATACATATATATATATATATACATATATATATACATATATATATATATATATATACATATATATATACATATATATATATATATACATATATACATATATATATATATATATATATATATATATATATATATATATATATATATATATATATATATCTTTTTTTCAGATACAAAAATCTACATTTATTCATGTACAAAATTCTACATTTATTCAAATACAGTCATGTCATCTTCTTATTTAACACGAGTGACGTATTGAATTATGAACCACATCCGTTCATTATCAAGTGCACATCAGTGGCAGCTGTACTCCCACTGGCCATTCGGCAACAAGCCTCTCTTTCTATCTGACAATCTTAAGTAAGGCTTATTTTAGGAGTAGATCTTATATTAAAAGCATCCTTAAAAATCATGCTTGGGCTTATTATATGGGTCGGTCTTATTTTCAGGGAAACAAATACCTGAGTTGATGAGAGTTGCTGAAAATAGGAGGCAATGAGGCGATATGATCTTATGACTTCAACACTATCTTAAAAATGAGTGAAATAATGAATGGAGTAAATACAAACTTACTTTCACTGTCTGGTTTCTCTGGCGATAATATCTTAAGAACATATTGACACATTGGGTGTAGCGGTTTTGACATATTCTGGTGGACATCTTGACAATGTGCTGGTTTTGATTCCAGAGTTAAAAGGTTCTGTGGAAAGCATGATTCCACTGATTGTGAATTAGGATCACAGTAACTGTCAGGGCCATAACAGCTACCATAAAGCAGACATTTGTACGGTTGGCTGTCAGGGCAAACAGCATTGGTAACATCTTCAATAGTTGGTTCAGCCACTGAAAGACATAGTATACAGATCAGTTAATAAATCATCAATAGTTGGTCCAGCCACTGAAAGACATAGTATACAGATCAGTTAATAAATCATCAATAGTTGGTCCAGCCACTGAAAGACATAGTATACAGATCAGTTAATAAATCATCAATAGTTGGTCCAGCCACTGAAAGACATAGTATACAGATCAGTTAATAAATCATCAATAGTTGGTCCAGACACTGAAAGAGATGGTATACAGATCAGTTAATAAATCATCAATAGTTGGTCCAGCCACTGAAAGACATGGTATACAGATCAGTTAATAAATCATCAATAGTTGGTCCAGCCACTGAAAGACATAGTATACAGATCAATTAATAAATCATCAATAGTTGGTCCAGCCACTGAAAGACATAGTATACAGATCAGTTAATAAATCATCAATAGTTGGTCCAGCCACTGAAAGACATAGTATACAGATCAGTTAATAAATCATCAATAGTTGGTCCAGACACTGAAAGACATGGTATACAGATAAGTTAATAAATCATCAATAGTTGGTCCAGCCACTGAAAGACATAGTATACAGATCAGTTAATAAATCATCAATAGTTGGTCCAGCCACTGAAAGACATGGTATACAGATCAGTTAATAAATCATCAATAGTTGGTCCAGCCACTGAAAGACATAGTATACAGATCAGTTAATAAATCATCAATAGTTGGTCCAGCCACTGAAAGACATAGTATACAGATCAGTTAATAAATCTTCAATAGTTGGTCCAGCCACTGAAAGACATGGTATACAGATCAGTTAATAAATCATCAATAGTTGGTCCAACCACTGAAAGACATGGTATACAGATCAGTTAATAAATCTTCAATAGTTGGTCCAACCACTGAAAGACATGGTATACAGATCAGTTAATAAATCATCAATAGTTGGTCCAGCCACTGAAAGACATAGTATACAGATCAGTTAATAAATCATCAATAGTTGGTCCAGCCACTGAAAGACATAGTATACAGATCAGTTAATAAATCATCAATAGTTGGTCCAGCTACTGAAAGACATAGTATACAGATAAGTATTAATAAATCATCAATAGTTGGTCCAGCCACTGAAAGACATAGTATATAGATCAGTTAATAAATCATCAATAGTTGGTCCAGCCACTGAAAGACATAGTATACAGATCAGTTAATAAATCATCAATAGTTGGTCCAGCCACTGAAAGACATAGTACACAGATCAGTATTAATAAATCATCAATAGTTGGTCCAGCCACTGAAAGACATAGTATACAGATCAGTTAATAAATCATCAATAGTTGGTCCAGCCACTGAAAGACATAGTATACAGATCAGTTAATAAATCATCAATAGCTGGTCCAGCCACTAAAAGACATAGTATATAGATCAGTTAATAAATCATCAATAGTTGGTCCAGCCACTGAAAGACATAGTATACAGATAAGTTAATAAATCATAAATAGTTGGTCCAGCCAATGAAAGACATAGTATACAGATCAGTTAATAAATCATCAATAGTTGGTCCAGCCACTGAAAGACATGGTATACAGATCAGTTAATAAATCATCAATAGTTGGTCCAGCCACTGAAAGACATAGTATACAGATAAGTTAATAAATCATCAATAGTTGGTCCAGCCAATGAAAGACATAGTACATAGATCAGTTAATAAATCATCAATAGTTGGTCCAGCCAATGAAAGACATAGTATATAGATCAGTTAATAAATCATCAATAGTTGGTCCAGCCACTGAAAGACATAGTATACAGATCAGTTAATAAATCATCAATAGTTGGTCCAGCCACTGAAAGACATAGTATACAGATAAGTTAATAAATCATCAATAGATGGTCCAGCCACTGAAAGACATAGTATACAGATCAGTTAATAAATCATCAATAGTTGGTCCAGCCACTGAAAGACATAGTATACAGATCAGTATTAATAAATCATCAATAGTTGGTCCAGCCAATGAAAGACATAGTATACAGATCAGTTAATAAATATGTGCATCTGTTATTTTGGCTTTTTTCTCTGTGAACTCAAGCATAGTCCACACATATGGATACTGCTACTACTAAATTGTGAACTGGACTGGTTTTGTGTGAGAGTTAGCTTTCCCAGTCACGAGTGTCCACGCCATCAGGCAAACCCATTCCCACTTCTGAGTTACTTGTAATTTACGACCCCAAGTCAAGGACAAGAAGTCAACATTTAAGTCAAACTACCCGGCATGTGGAAAGAAAACACTTCGCCACGGTCAGCAAAGAAAATCCAAGCATGTTAAAACTCAGATATGCTGAAATCCACAAATGCTTATTTGATAAATATTGTTTTTGGTCTATCGCTTTCCTTTCTTCCGAACTGTGTGCCATTCAGCACTCTCCTTTGTGCTTCCATTCTCAGGATATGACCATCCATGAGAGTCCTCGCTTGTTGGTGTTTCCACTCTCAAGGTGTGACCTTCCATTTGAATCCTTGCTTGTTGGTTACTTGATGAAATCTGAAGGTCTGCATGACCGAATGGACAAAAGCGCTAGCTCTTAAACTTCCACAGTACTGATGGTGAGGTTCAATCCTACACTGGTCAGGACTAAAATGTTAACTTCTCATCCTTGACTTTGGAATGTGCACAAATCACAAACTCCTTAGATCCATTGACAATCCTGACAATACCCGGGAGTCTCTGACAAAATAGCACTTGTGAACTTAACAACGTAACCCATAAACAAACCCACAATCCTCGGAGCTCAAGGAAAGCGGCGTAACCACTTCAACACAGACTCCCTATGTTTGTACTAGTGAAACACTTCATGATACAACTTGTTTGTTTGTTACATTTCGATGAAGCAGACTGAGTATAGCAAGAACATGTAAATGAACTTTTGATGTGTCAGATACTAATTTTACCAGAACGTGTAAATGAACTTTTGATGTGTCAGATACTAATTTTACCAAAACGTGTTTACTACACTACAACGCTACCGTTCTGGTTTGTTTTATCAGGCTGCAGAAAACGTGTGCATGGTATTTAGAGGTTCGTTACAAACAATTTTAAAATTAATTTTGTTATTAACTGTCATTTACTGTCAATATAGTACCTTGCGGTGTATGACAGAGGGATCTTTGAGCCTGAGGAATTAGGGCTGCCTGGCTAGTGCAGTTGCCGCGAACTGTGCAGGTTAGGATTTTCTTTTTGCCCCCGACAATAAAATCCCACACCTTACCGAGGGATCGAACCCGGGTCTCCCGAATGAGAGTCAGGCGTTCTAGCCTCAGCTGGTTCAAGGTTCATTAACAAAATTTAACTTTTGGCACTCTTCCAAACGACGGTCCCAAATTAGTTAGCATGAAAAGCATCCCTTACAGGGCCTCATTAGCTGATGAAATAAAAAAATACGAACTACAAACTAAAATATAGAACTGAGAAAATGGAAATATGTACCAATAATATTTGACAGTTATATGTGGAAATTGTGGCACTAAAGTTGTACTGTCCAAAAACATGTTCTAAACTCTTGTATCGGTATATCCGGGGGGGGGGGGGGGGGGGGGGGGGAGGATTATACACATTGGAATGAGCATTAAATGTGTTGTCGATCACTTCTGGTTCAGTGTGTCATGGGCTGTTAGACCGATCGATGGATACAATAAATGTGTTTTGGCCCGGAGGGTCCTTACTATCGTCAGTAGCACAAGATATGGATATACACTCCGACGACAGTGAGGGCCCTCTGGACTCATAAACCTTTATTGTATCCATCAATCGGTTTAGCAGTCCGCCACACACTCAAACGTCGATCGGTCTAGTGTCTAGCAGACGATGATTCTCTCAAACGTAAATGATTGACAACACATCGCCATGGAAATGACCTTTATTCAAATACTGTCATGTCATCTTCTTATTTAACACGAGTGACGTATTGAATTATGAACCACATCCGTTCATTATCAAGTGCACATCAGTGGCAGCTGTACTCCCACTGGCCATTCGGCAACAAGCCTCTCTTTCTATCTGACAATCTTAAGTAAGGCTTATTTTAGGAGTAGATCTTATATTAAAAGCATCCTTAAAAATCATGCTTGGGCTTATTATATGGGTCGGTCTTATTTTCAGGGAAACAAATACCTGAGTTGAAGAGAGTTGCTGAAAATAGGAGGCAATGAGGCGATATGATCTTATGACTTCAACACTATCTTAAAAATGAGTGAAATAATGAATGGAGTAAATACAAACTTACTTTCACTGTCTGGTTTCTCTGGCGATAATATCTTAAGAACATATTGACACATTGGGTGTAGCGGTTTTGACATATTCTGGTGGACATCTTGACAATGTGCTGGTTTTGATTCCAGAGTTAAAAGGTTCTGTGGAAAGCATGATTCCACTGATTGTGAATTAGGATCACAGTAACTGTCAGGGCCATAACAGCTACCATAAAGCAGACATTTGTACGGTTGGCTGTCAGGGCAAACAGCATTGGTAACATCATCAATAGTTGGTTCAGCCACTGAAAGACATAGTATACAGATCAGTTAATAAATCATCAATAGTTGGTCCAGCCACTGAAAGACATAGTATATAGATCAGTTAATAAATCATCAATAGTTGGTCCGGCCACTGAAAGACATAGTATACACATAGTATACAGATCAGTTAATAAATCATCAATAGTTGGTCCAGCCACTGAAAGACATGGTATACAGATAAGTATTAATAAATCATCAATAGTTGGTCCAGCCACTGAAAGACATAGTATACAGATCAGTTAATAAATCATCAATAGTTGGTCCAGCCACTGAAAGACATAGTATACAGATCAGTTAATAAATCATCAATAGTTGGTCCACCCACTGAAAGACATAGTATACAGATCAGTTAATAAATCATCAATAGTTGGTCCAGCCACTGAAAGACATAGTATACAGATCAGTTAATAAATCATCAATAGTTGGTCCAGCCACTGAAAGACATAGTATACAGATAAGTTAATAAATCATCAATAGATGGTCCAGCCAATGAAAGACATAGTATACAGATAAGTTAATAAATTATCAATAGTTGGTCTAGTCACTGAAAGACATAGTATACAGATCAGTTAATAAATCATCAATAGTTGGTCCAGCCACTGAAAGACATAGTATACAGATAAGTGTTAATAAATCATCAATAGTTGGTACAGCCACTGAAAGACATAGTATACAGATAAGTTAATAAATCATCAATAGTTGGTCCAGCCACTGAAAGACATAGTATACAGATAAGTTAATAAATCAATAGTTGGTCCAGCCACTGAAAGACATAGTATTCAGATCAGTTAATAAATCATCAATAGTTGGTCCAGCCACTGAAAGACATAGTATACAGATAAGTTAATAAATCATCAATAGATGGTCCAGCCACTGAAAGACATAGTATACAGATCAGTTAATAAATCATCAATAGTTGGTCCAGCCACTGAAAGACATAGTATACAGATCAGTATTAATAAATCATCAATAGTTGGTCCAGCCAATGAAAGACATAGTATACAGATCAGTTAATAAATATGTGCATCTGTTATTTTGGCTTTTTTCTCTGTGAACTCAAGCATAGTCCACACATATGGATACTGCTACTACTAATGTGTGAACTGGACTGGTTTTGTGTGAGAGTTAGCTTTCCCAGTCACGAGTGTCCCCGCCATCAGGCAAACCCATTCCCACTTCTGAGTTACTTGTAATTTACGACCCCAAGTCAAGGACAAGAAGTCAACATTTAAGTCAAACTACCCGGCATGTGGAAAGAAAACACTTCGCCATGGTCAGCAAAGAAAATCCAAGCATGTTAAAACTCAAATATGCTGAAATCCACAAATGCTTATTTTATAAATATTGTTTTTGGTCTATCGCTTTCCTTTCTTCCGAACTGTGTGCCCTTCAGCACTCTCCTTTGTGCTTCCGTTCTCAGGGTATGGCCATCCATGAGAGTCCTCGCATGTTGGTGTTTCCATTCTCAAGGTGTGACCTTCCATGAGAGTCCTTGCTTGTTGGTTACTTGATGAAATCTGAAGGTCTGCATGACCGAATGGACAAAAGCGCTAGCTCTTAAACTTCCACAGTACTGATGGTGAGGTTCAATCCTACACTGGTCAGGACTAAAATGTTAACTTCTCATCCTTGACTTTGGAATGTGCACAAATCACAAACTCCTTAGATCCATTGACAATCCTGACAATCCCCGGGAGTCTCTGACAAAATAGCACTTGTGAACTGAACAACGTAACCCATAAACAAACCCACAATCCTCGGAGCTCAAGGAAGGTGGCGTAACCACTTCAACACAGACTCCCTATGTTTGTACTAGTGAAACACTTCATGATACAACTTGTTTGTTACATTTCGATGAAGCAGACTGAGTATAGCAAGAACATGTAAATAAACTTTTGATGTGTCAGATACTAATTTTACCAAAACGTGTTTACTACACTACAACGCTACCGTTCTGGTTTGTTTTATCAGGCTGCAGAAAACGTGTGCATGGTATTTAGAGGTTCGTTACAAACAATTTTAAAATTAATTTTGTTATTAACTGTCATTTACTGTCAATATAGTACCTTGCGGTGTATGACAGAGGGATCTTTGAGCCTGAGGAATTAGGGCTGCCTGGCTAGTGCAGTTGCCGCGAACTGTGCAGGTTAGGATTTTCTTTTTGCCCCCGACAATAAAATCCCACACCTTACCGAGGGATCGAACCCGGGTCTCCCGAATGAGAGTCAGGCGTTCTAGCCTCAGCTGGTTCAAGGTTCATTAACAAAATTTAACTTTTGGCACTCTTCCAAACGACGGTCCCAAATTAGTTAGCATGAAAAGCATCCCTTACAGGGCCTCATTAGCTGATGAAATAAAAAAATACGAACTACAAACTAAAATATAGAAAATGGAAATATGTACCAATAATATTTGACAGTTATATGTGGAAATTGTGGCACTAAAGTTGTACTGTCCAAAAACATGTTCTAAACTCTTGTATCGGTATATCCGCGCGCGCGGGGGGGGGGGGGGGGGGGGGGGGGGGGGAATTATACACATTGGAATGAGCATTAAATGTGTTGTCGATCACTTCTGGTTCAGTGTGTCATGGGCTGTTAGACCGATCGATAGATACAATAAATGTGTTTGGGCCCGGAAGGTCCTCACTATCGTCAGTAGCACAAGATATGGATATACACTCCGACAACAGTGAGGGCCCTCTGGACTCATAAACCTTTATTGTATCCATCGATCAGTCTAGCAGTCCGCCACACACTCAAACGTCGATCGGTCTAGTGTCTAGCAGACGACGATTCTCTCAAACGTAAGTGATTGACAACACATCGCCCCGGAAATGACCTTATGAGGCCCTTTAAGGGATGATTTTTACACTAAATAACTTGGGACCGTCGTTCGGGGGAAGTGCCTTTTAAATTAACTTGTAAATTATTAATTAGCAGCCATTTTGCATTTTTTTTTTTAAATAAATCAAAACATGGATTTTTAACCCTGGGACAGATAGCCTTTGTGTTTGTTGCAACACAGTATGAATATATTAAAATGTACAGTTATTGTGATATTGAAGGTTTTACATCAAAATAATATATCTTTTTAGTTTTGATTATACAAAGTGATGGCCATTTTGAATATTAATGAATTGATACTGCATAATATTAGAAAATATCTCTACTTTATTCAGTTAGGTGGTAGGTCTGACTAGGCGGAACAAGACAATACATTAGCAATGTCAGAGTTACCGAACTTTGCCCTGGGGGAGGGGGGGGGACGACAAATCTTGATTTTGCACACTAATCCTTGCAACCAACGATTCACTTCTGGTTGTACCATGTCTGGCTAGATTTGATTTAATCGAACCAGCGTGGTACAACGGAAGGGGAAACTACTCTGATATTTGCAGTATAGGTCCTTCTAAATTTTGTTGCGTATTCTTTACGGGTCATCTTTTTTGGGGAACGGGAGCAGGGCCGAATATGAATTAAATGAGATGCTCCCCGCCAGAGGCTGGGCGAAGCCGGGCGGGTCGTCTTTTTTGGGAACGGGAACGGGAGCAGGGGCCGAATATTAATTAAATGAGATGCTCCCCGCCAGGGGCTGGGCGAAGCCGGGCCAGGTCATCTTTTTTGGATACGGGAATGGGGGCAGAGGCCGAATATGAATTAAATGAGACGCTCTCCGCCAGGGGCGGGTCGTCTTTTTTGAGAACGGGAATGGGAGCAGGGGCCGAATATGAATTAAATGAGATGCTCCCCGCCAGAAACTGGGCGAAGCCGGGCCGGGTCAGCTAGTAAATAATAAACAATTGGCAGCCATTTTTAATTGTTAATTAGGTCACGTCGCAGCCTATCAAAAAATAAATATTATGTCAAGTTAGGCCTCGCCACCTCGGACGTAATGATATATGGTACTACATTGTCCGTTTAAAAATAAACAAGCCACAGTAATAGAAGGCAGAATTTCTCAGCTTCCAATTTAATGAGCTGCGATAAAATCTCCCCTATCTCTTAGGACAGCATACCACCTACTGGTATTAAATTATGTGGCACTCTTCCGAATTGCGGTCCCAAATAGATCCGCAGTGAATAGGTCAGGGGTAAGGGTTAGGGTCAGTGTTTAGTTAACAACTAACCCTAACCCTTAACCCCTGACCTATTCACTGCGGATCTATTTGGGACCGCAATTCGGAAGAGTGCCAATTATGTCACAAAAAAATTCATAACTCCGCTTAGAATTATCGTATACTCTTCCTTGAGATACCGTTGGATTAGTCTTGTCAAGTTGTATCCAACTGTTATGATTTCATAAGTAAGAACCCAATGTTTAAATATTGACCAAAATTGCTAATTTATTAGTAATTAATTAAATCTGCATTCAAGTTCAAGTCTGTATGTCAATTCTAAGCCGGGGTATCAAGATTGTTGTGGTAAATTCATAAATGTTTGCTTGTGTTCGCTGGCTTGAGCTCCAACGCGAAAGTCCTGTATGTGGGATGAAGGCATCCTGTTGTCCAACATCAGTGTGATGTCATACAGGACCTGAGGTTTGCGTGAGTATCCGTTGTCCCATGTCTGGCTTATTGGTGTGCAGACTAGGGTTCCTCGCCGTACAGGCAGACACTCTCCGACTTCGGAGGGATCGGCGATCCTATTAACTTTAGCCAGGACCCCGAAGGGACCTATTGCCCAGGACGCTCGACGAGGACGCGTCAATAGGTGATTTCATAAATACAAGTAAGTTCAAGTATTACTATTACAAATACAAGACGTTGCTGATTGAACAGATTTCTGCGTATTGTAACAATACTTGTTTTAGTAGATGTATATAAAACTCTAAAACTGCTACATCTGTTTTAATTTTGAAACCCCTTCTTAGTCCTTAGCAACCATGTATTCCTAATAATAATAAGTAATTAGTAAATGATTTATTTTACAATAGAATAATGAAATGAAAATTTGACTGACTAAAGACTAAAGTACCTTGGCGGTAACCGAAAGCAAATATTTAAAAAAAAAAAAACCATTTCCATTATCTCACGGTGTTAATCGTAATAGATAATAAAATACGATAACAATTACCTAAGTAATGATAAAATTAAACAAAGTAAATTAACAATTTCTTACTGTCTACTACTCCTACTGGCGTTTTTCAACCAGAAAACTAAACCGAACTAAACACTCGCAAGCCGCCAGACGACAGAGCGAATGAAATCGCTTTTCCCGCTCCTAGTTACATGACAGTTAGGATATAAATAGACCAGCATGCAATGGTTCTAGAATCGTCTTGAAAGGTCACGGCTCTCGCCCATTCCAATCCAATCCAATTTTTGGTACCCACTTTTAGCCTTCGAGTTTTGGACTTGGCTGTGTAGGGGTGTTTATGGTGTAGCTTATAATTTGTCTTTCGTTCTCTGGGCAGTGTTGCCATTTTAGTGCTTGATTTATTGATTGATTGATTTAGGAACCGACATCACAGCATTCGGGACATTCCCATAAGCGCTCCGTCCCCATCCTCAGCAGCCAGCGAAGAGTTCCAACACTAATATTTCCAGTAGCAATCTGATTATATGTCCGTCTCGCCTTTCCTCTGAGCGTCGGCCAGATCCCCTCGTCACACCTCGCTGTCTCATTCTTACCAGACTAAATCTACACAGATGGTTCGGTGTCAAGATATGAGACACATGGCTGAGGGTTCATAGCCAAAGCTAATGGTCTATGTTTGGGGCAGGAGAGCCTGGCATATGATACCACAACATCCAGCTTAAGAATGGAGGTGGAGGCGGTCACTGCGGCTCTCCGCTGGATGGAGAATACGACACACACACACATCGTGATTGTAACTGACTCAGAAAGCATGCTGGGTAGGGTGAGGACGGGCAGGCTTCGTGCGGAGGTCATGGGTGACAAGCATCGCCTGGATCTTTCCTCCAGGGCATGCCGGTGTGCTGGGAAATGAACAGGCGGACAGACTGGCTGGCTCTGCAGAACTTGGTGGAGTATTGATACATGACAAGGCAGATGTGGTTGCGGCCTTGTGGGAACACGTGCACACCTCGGAGGAGCAAATGGATTACCATGGTCTGGCAAGAATGAGACAGCGAGGTGTGACGAGGGGATCTGGCCGACGTTCAACGCTCAGAGGGAAGGCGAGACGGACTTATAATCAGATTGCTACTGGTACTATTAGTGTTGGAACTCTTCGCTGGCTGCTGAGGATGGGGACGGAGCACTTATGGGAATGCTCCGAGTGCTGTGATGTCGATTCCTAAATCAATCAATCAATCGCACTAAATTTAGTGCTTTTTCAAGTCATTTAGTGCGAAAATTTGCTTTTAGCGCGGCCGTGTAAATTTAGTGCTTCGCAAAATATTTTTGGTGCTTTTTTGGAGTGGGTAAAAAATTACTTTAAAATCATTTTGGGAACTAAAAAGCCGAATTTGAACTGAAGCAAGGGAGTAAAACAGTCTTAGTAAATTTTTTTTTTTTTTTTGCATATCCTTTTACAGGACATCGCTGTCAAAACCAGCATCTCTCAGCTGTATGTTGAATTCTTGGCAAGATTACGCTCAGTAGTTTGCCATTGCTTTCTGAGCGGCCGGCTAACATACCCCATAAGTTACCGATGCGATTAGAACCACTGCTGATTTTCACCGTCATCACGTTACCGACGAGAGTATACGAGATTACGGAGAAAAGTCATAACCTCTTAGCCACGAAACCGGCCTTAGTACATTACCGTGCAATATTCAACTAATTTAACTCCCTTTAATACGATTTAGCTGAAAGCGAACGCCATCTTGCAGACAAGTCCAAACGTCAATACATTAGCTTGTAATCGAGTTCATAATTTTGTGATGTCTACATTATCCTTTCATTTAAGCTTACTTGTGTTTAACCATGAGCAAGAAATATTGTCAATATTTCAGAGAACAGTGGCTCAGTGACACGAGATTTCAAAAATGGTTATTAAAAGTAGAAGGGGATATTAATACTAAGTGTTTTTGCAAATATTGCAAATGTTCAATTGCAGCCAGGTTAAATGATATTGAGAGGCACAAGAATACAACGAAACATCAGAAAGCCGAACAACCATTCAGTACACAAAGGCAAACAACAATTGCATTTGACAAACTGAAAGGTGATGTCAAAGAAACAGAAGGATGCATGTCTTTATTCATAGCTGGCCATTGTTCGCTTTGCGTTGTTGACCATTTAAGTGAACTCTGCAAGGTACACTTTGGTGACAGCAAAGGTTGCAAGAACTTTAAGCTTAGGGGAACTAAGTGCAGAGCAGTTATTTCAAATGTACTTGCACCATATTTCACAACAGACTTGACAGCTGATATTGGCAAAAGTAAATACAGCTTATTGATTGATGAGAGCAATGACATTTCTGAAACTAAGCTACCTGGAGTAGCTATTAGGTACTATTCAGAGACAAGAAAGTAGTTTGTGGTTACTTACTTAAATTTAGTTGAACTGAGTGACTGCAACAGGCAACAGGTAATATGCAATGCGTTAAAAGATTGTTTAAACAAGAATGGACTTGAGTTGCAAAGACTAGTTGCACTCGGCACTGACAATGCGTCTGTCATGACAGGTGTAAACAATGGAGTATATACAAAATTAAAATCCGAAGTTCCTCATCTGGTACTAATTAGGTGTGTATGTCATTCCATTCAGCTGGCAGTGTCACAGGCTGCAGCTGCTTGTCTGCCCAGGAACATCGAGTTCATGATTAGGGAAACATATAACTGGTTTTCTCACTCAAGTCTTCGTCAAGCAAAGTACAGGGAGCTTTTTGCTTCAATAAATGATGGACAACATCCGCTGAAGATTGTTCAATTAAGCCAGACACGATACCTCATTCTAATGCGGACGTGGAGCGTATTTTCAGTCAGATGGGAGTTATAAAATCAAAATTGCGGAATAGACTGAGCATCAAGAGTTTGACAGCTGTTTTGACTATTAGATATGGAATGAAAAGATATGGCAAATTCTGTCATGATTATAAACTACCTAAGGATATTCTGCGAAAAATTGGATCACAGGAGGCATATACATGTTTCTTTCAATCATCCTCCTCATCCTCATCATCGCAGGAGCAAACACAGCAGGAAATAGCTACAGAAACTGAAGAGAAGTTGTTTGACTGGGATTTGGCAGATCTGGAATAAACTTCATTCTAATATTCAGTGATAATAATAAATTATAATGTGCTACTTTATAACATTTTGAATGAATACCACCAGTGCTTGTTTTAGTGATTTCCCCAAAAAACAGTATTGCAATTTGGTGCTTTTTTGGCTCGAAAGATTTCGTCCAGGATGCGCTGAACGGCCGTTATCTGTGTTTCCCGAGTCTTGTCTTTTTCTGCTTCCATGCTTGATAGCCTTTCTTCTGTCTCAGCCTTTATAGCAGCCATTCGAGTGACAATCAATCAATCAATCATGTGCCATGCCGGAAAGCGTGGGCGGTCATGATTCGCCATTTCACTCGATCACCAGAGTCGTGGATCAGCTCAGTGTTCCTGTCTCGTCCATGCCATGTGGCCAAGCCATCCAGGTATTTTCCTCTCGGTCTTCCTCTTGGTCTGTTCCCTTCGATCTTGCCAGCTGTCACTAAGTTCTCCAGTCCATTTCTTCTCATAACATGTCCAAAAAATTTTGACTGTCTACGTCTAATTTCTCTAATCAATCTACGATTTTCATTTGTCTCTTGTAGTACTTGTTCATTGGTTTTTCTGTCTGTCCATGGTATTCTTTGCATTTTCCTCAGAAACCACATTTCTGCAGCCATCAGATGTTTTTCTGCTTGACTGCACATTGTCCAAGTTTCACATCCATACAAAAGAACAGGCTCTATGTATCCCCTCAACACTCTTTTTCTCGTTTCAATTGACATCATTTTATTGGTCAGAATGTTTTTCATCTTGCTAAAGGCTACTTTCGCAATGGCGATTCTTGTTCTAATCTCTTCAAGGCATCTGCCATCAGATGTTATGACTGTTCCGAGATAATTGAACCGATTCACTTGTTGAAGAATATTCCCATTTACTTGTATATTACATTGTGGTACTTCGTTCTTCCTAGTGACGACCATAACCTGTGTCTTCCTACAATTTAATTCCAACCCCAGCTGCTCACTGTGTACAACCACAGCGTCTACTAATTGTTGCAGATCCTGTGCATTGTGTGCAATCAATACTGTATCATCTGCATATCTAATGTTATTTATGTTTCGTCCTCCAATGCTGATTCCATTTAGGTCTTCTACATTTCTGAAAATATTTTCACTGTATAGGGAAAAAAGATCTGGAGACATTACACATCCCTGCCTAACACCTCTCTTAATAGGTTGGTATTGTCCTACTTCATTATCAATCCTTATGGCAGCTTGTTGTTTCCAATATATGTTTTTTATAAGTCTAATGTCTTTCCCGTCAATTTGTAGATCTGCAAGCATATCCACAATGTTGACATGTCTAACTCTATCAAAAGCCTTTGTGTAGTCAATAAAGCAAAGATGTATATCCTTGTTTACTTCTAAAGCACGTTCAATAACTGTTCGCAGCATATACACAGCATTTACTGTACCCTTTCCTTCTACAAAACCACATTGTTCTTCACCTATTTCAGGTTGTATTTTCTTCCTCACTCTTTGCATGATAATTCGTAACAAAATCTTTGTGATGTGACTCATTATACTAATTGTTCTATGTTGATCACATTCTAAGGTTCCTGATTTCTTTGGGATTGCAATAAATACAGAATTACATAATTCAGAAGGTATATCTCCAGTATCATATAATGTGTTCAGCAGTCTAGTGACTTGCTCTAGTCCAAATTCTTCTAGAGCTCTAATCATTTCTGTTGTGATGTTATCTGCACCGGGGGCCTTGCCAGCTTTCATATGCTTAAGAACATTTTGAACCTCCATCTTTAAAATTGCTGGTCCTTCATTATTAAATCTAATAGCATACTGTTCCTCTCTGTTATCATTATACAGGTCTTTCACATAATCTGTCCATACATGTAGAATCTGATCTTTTTCTATTATGACTTTGCCATCTTTAGTTTTTAGACAGCCTGTTGATGTACTTGTTCTTTTATTAGTAAGTTCCTGAACTCTTTTGTGCACTAATTTGGTATTTTGACTGTTGTGTTGTTTTTCAATTTCTAAGCACTTTTCCTCAAGCCATGATTCTTTTGCCTTCCTACATAATATTCTGACTTGTCTGTGAATTTCTTCATACTTGGCAGGATTATTTTTGTTGAGTCTTCTTGTTTCCATTAAGTGTAAAATTTCCTCTGTCATCCATTTCTTACGACCCACCTTCTTTAATTTTGGAATAGTTTTTTTCTGCAGCCACATTGATTGAATTCTTTAACATTTCCCATTGATCATCCACATCCTGGAATAGGATCTCTAGATCAGACAATATTTCAAATCTGTTCTGTACTTCTATGTTGAATTTGTTTTGTATTTCCTTGTTATTACTCAATGTACACAAATCATATTTAGTGTTCCCTGTTGTATACTTGACTTTCTTCAACTTTATCCTCAATGTTCCTGTGAGTAGTCTGTGGTCACTATAACAATCAGCACTGGGAACTGTTTTTGCTACTGTTAGCGCGTTTCTAAATCTTCTGCTAATGAGAATGTAGTCAATCTGGTTTCTAATCCTGCTATCCGGACTCCTCCAGGTCCATAATCTTCTAGGGTGTTGCTTGAACCAGGTGTTTCCTACAATCATTTCCTGTTCTTTTGCCCACTCTACTAGTCTGTATCCTCTTTCATTTCTCTCTCCTAAACCATAGTTTCCTACTGTGTATCTAAGTAGTTAGAAAGGCGCAATTCGGTTAGTATTTGCCGGAGCCTCCGGTAATTGACCTTGACCTCGGCTGATTTTCACTCCCCCTCGGTCATATAGTTTGTTGGGGTAAGGGGTGATATCTAGGTCATATCTAAGGGCGATAATTCTAAGATTTTATGTTTCTAAGGGCAGATAACTATTGAGTGGGTGTATACAAATTTTAATTAATTATTATAAAATAAAATAAATAAAAAATAAAAATAAATAATGACGGGGTGCGGGGTGGTGGCGACGGGGTGGGCGCGTGGGGTGAGGCTAGGCGGTTCGGGTTTAAACACTATCAGGTATATAATAATTTTTTATTAAAGCATGTATAAACAATACAATGCATATTAAATAAGTAGCGGCATAGTGGAACATTCTGGAAGGTAGTACCGGGGAGTTATACGTCGGCAAGTGTGGGAAAATCTCCGGCGGGTGTGACGGTGGTCGGTTCATAACAGACGTGGAGGGGGTTCATACGGAAAAGTCATTAAGTAACGGGTTGTAAAAACGTGGGTGAGTGGTGTGTTAAAATATTTTGAACTGTTAGCGCATTGGTGGTGTACATTAGTACGAATAGAAGGAATAGGTGCGGTGGGGATAGTAGTGGGTATGGGTTAGTGAAATTAGTTGATAAGGGTGGTTATTAGTGCTATGTAGATGTTCATAGTAGCTTATTCACTAACATAACACGTGTTACAAATGAAACCTTGAAAGCTAAAGATCGCTGATTGTAATGGATATAGTGTAGTATCATTCGGTGGTAAGGGGTGGGTACCAGGTATTAGTGGTCAACAGATGGTCAAGTAGTGGTCAAGTGAGGAAATTTTAGGGAAAAGTGGTTATAATGATAGGGTAATGCTTAAAGGATGGTCAAGTAGTGGTCAAGCAGTGGTCAAGTAAGGAAAATTTTAGGGAAAATTGGTCGTAGCGACATGGTGATGGTTAAAGAGTGGTAAATTAGTGGTCAAGTAGTGGTCAAGTGAGGAAATTTTAGGGAAAAGTGGTTGTAATGATATGGTGATGATTAAAGGGTAGTAAATTAGTGGTCAAGCAGTGGTCAGGCAGTGGTAAAGTGGTGGTCAAGTGAGGAAATGTTAGGGAAAAGTAGTTGTAATGATAGGGTGATGATTAAAGGATGGTAAATTAGTGGTCAAGCAGTGGTCAAGTAGTGGTCAAGTGAGGAAATTTTAGGGAAAAGTGGTTATAATGATATGGTGATGATTAAAGGGTGGTAAATTAGTGGTCAAGTAGTGGTCAACCAATGGTAAAGTAGTGGTCAAGTGAGGAAATTTTAGGGAAAAGTGGTTATAATGATATGGTGATGATTAAAGGGTGGTAAATTAGTGGTCAAGTAGTGGTCAACCAATGGTCATGTAGTGGTCAAGTGGTCGAGTGACCACTTAAATTGTAGAGGACGATGTCCCTAAGATTATGGTAGTGGTTAAAGTGATCGATGACATGGTCAAGTAGCGGTCAACCAGTGGTCAAGTGGTCGAATGAACACTTAAAAGGTAGAGAAAAGTATGTATATTGAAACGGTGATGGTAAAATGGTCGACAACGTGGTCAAGCAGTGGTCAAGTAGTGCTCAACCAGTGGTCAACCGCTCAAGTGAGAAAATTGTAGGGTATGGTACGTGTAGTGAAACAGAGATGGATAAATTAAGTAGTGACGTTGTCAAGTAGTGATCAAGTAGCGGGAAAGTACTGGTCAAATGGTCGAGTGACCACTTAAATTGTAAGGGAAAGTACGTGTAGTGAACCTGTGTTGGTTAAAGTGATCGATGACGTGCTCAAGTAGTGGCCAAGTAGTGGTAAATGGTCGAGTGACTACTTAAATTGTCGGTGAAAGTAGGTATAGTGACATGGTGATGATCAAGAGTTGGTCAAGTGGTCCTAAAATAGTGGTCAAGTAGTCGAATGACCACTTAAATTATAGGGTATGGTACGTGTAGTGAAACGGTGATGGTAAAATAAGTAAGGACATAGTCAAATAGTGGTCAAGTACTGGTGAAGTAGTGATCAAGTGGTCGAAGGATCACTTAAATTGTAGGGTATGGTATGTGTAGTGACATGATGATGGTTAAAGTGATCGATGAAATGATCAAGACGTTATGCCGACTGCTAAGTTCAGAAAGTAATGTCCTTACTATCGGCAATTTCCCTGACAGGAGCGCCTCGAGCACTGATTTTGTATTGATCAATAGCACCTAGTGGTACAGTCGACACACATGGACAATAGTTACAGCCGGTCAAAGATGGCGTCGCACCCTATCACACATGGGTAATTGCTACAACCAGACTACGTCTCATTCGCTAAAACTGGTCAAATATGGACTTGCAGTCGATCCCATGTGTAATGGTACATCCAAGAAAAGGCTCACTGACTAAAACAATCAAAGAATTCCCTGCTTCCGATAACATGTATAATGGTACAGCCAGAACACGGGGTTAATGATTCAACCGGTCAAAGATGGCGATGGATCCAGTGACACGCATAACGATACACGTGGAACACGTCACTAATAACCGAAATGTTCAAAGACGGCGGCGAATCCGGTCACAGGGGTAATGGTACATCTTAGACACGTGGTTAAGAGGGAAACTATAGAAAAAGGGTGTCCTATCGGTTGTCGAGTCAAGGAACCTAACGTATGATGATCACTGTGTATAGGAGTGAATACACTGCATCATCAACATTGCATCCGAAGGCTAAAAGGGTCACCCTTCTCTTTCTCTCTCTCCTTTCTATAACCGTGTAGTCCTAGTGTTATCCGGTTACCCCAAAGGACACTCGGGCTTCAATGCAACATAAACTGGTCTCGAAAACCCCATACGCGCATGTAAACAAATCACCACAGTGTCCGACTAAGCCTTTCTCATATTCATAGTACAGAGCTGTGATCACCGAGGCTAGTCGGGGAAATCGTATCTGTACGTAACAACTATCGTGTCATACAGCGACGAGTGGGTAGTGGGTTTTAACAGATGCACACAAACACAACAAACTGCCCCGATTCAACCTTAGGCAATGCACGTAACATGACAGGTCACATGTCCGCCGTCATAATCATCGACGTTATCACGTATCAAATTAGATAGCCACACTTTCATTTCCTTTCTATGTCTCCATAGTGTCTTTACATCTTTCTCCAGAAAACCATTTCCAAGACCAATATATGTTTTTTGTCAGTGTACCTGCTCAGTGCCACACTTCACAACCAGACAAAAGTACACGTTCTATGTACCACTTCAACCGTCAAATAAGAAAATATGTTAGACAAAATATTAAAATTATTGGTCAAATACAGAAATATATCACCCAAACTTATAAAAAGTAGGAACATATGTTAACCAAATGGAAAATATCTTAGCCAAATAGGAAAATTTGTTAGCCAAATAGAAACAATATTGACCACGTAACGATATATCTTGTCCACACTTATGAAAAGTAGGGAAATTTGTTAGTCAAATGAGAAAAAAGATTGACCAAGTAACGAAATACCCAAACCAAACTTATGAAAAGTACGAAACTTTGTTAAGCAAGTATGAAAATGTATCGACCAAACAGAGAAATATATCACCCAAACTTATAAAAAGTAGGAACATATTTTAACCAAAGGGAAAATACCTTGGCCAAATAGGAAAATTTGTTAGCCAAAGGAGAAAAAAGATTGACCAAGTAACGAAATTCCCCAACCAAACTTATGAAAAGTATGAAACTTTGTTAAGCAAGTATGAAAAGGTATCGTCCAAACAGAGAAATATATCACCTAAACTTATAAAAAGTAGGAACATATGTTAACCACAGAGAAAATACCTTGGGCAAATAGGAAAATTTGTTAGCCAAATGGGGAAAATATTGTCCAAGTAACGAAATATCCCCCAACAAACTTAGGAAAAGTACGAAACTTTGTTAAGCAAGTATGAAAAGGTATCGACCAAGTAGAGAAATATATCACCCAAACTTATAAAAAGTAGGAACATATGTTAACCACAGAGAAAATACCTTGGCCAAATAGGAAAAGTTGTTAGCCAAATGAGAAAAAAGATTGACCAAGTAACGAAATACCCCCCAACAAACTTATGAAAAGTACGAAACTTTGTTAAGCAAGTATGAAAAGGTATCGTCCAAACAGAGAAATATAGCACCCAAACTTATAAAAAGTAGGAACATATGTTAATCAAATGGAAAATAGCTTGGCCAAATAGGAAAATTTGTTAGCCAAATGGGGAAAATAATGTCCAAGTGACGAAATATCCCCCAACAAACTTAGGAAAAGTACGAAACTTTGTTAAGCAAGTATGAAAAGGTATCGACCAAACAGAGAAATATATCACCTAAACTTATAAAAAGTAAGAACATATGTTAACCAAATGGAAAATATCTTGGCCAAATAGGAAAATTTGTTAGCCAAATGGGGAAAATATTGTCCAAGTAACGAAATATCCCCCAACAAACTTAGGAAAAGTACGAAACTTTGTTAAGCAAGTATGAAAAGGTATCGACCAAACAGAGAAATATATCACCCAAACTTATAAAAAGTAGGAACATATGTTAACCAAATGGAAAATATCTTGGCCAAATAATAAAATTTGTTAGCCAAATATAAAAAAATATTGACCACGTAACGATATATCTTGTCCACACTTATGAAAAGTAGGAAAATTTGTTAGCCAAATGGGGAAAATATTGACCACGTAACGAAATACACCCCAAAAAAACTTAGGAAAAGTACGAAACTTTGTTAAGCAAGTATGAAAAGGTATCGGCCAAACAGAGAAATATATCACCCAAACTTATAAAAAGTAGGAACATATGTTAACCAAATGGAAAATATCTTGGCCAAATAGGAACATTTGTTAGCCAAATAGAAAAAATATTGACCACGCAACGATATATCTTGTCCACACTTATGAAAAGTAGGGAAATTTGTTAGTCAAATGGGGAAAATATTGATCACGTAACGAAATACCCCCCAACAAACTTAGGAAAAGTACGAAACTTTGTTAAGCAAGTATGAAAAGGTATCGGCCAAACAGAGAAATATAACACCCAAACTTATGAAAAGTAGGAAACTTTGTTAGCCAAAGTGAAAAAACCTAGGTCAAGTAAGAAAATTCTGATAGCCAAATGTGAAAAGTGTCGGCCAAATACAGAAATTGCTCAACCAAACTTATAAAACGTAGGAAAATTGTTATTCAAACGGGAAAGCTATTGAACAACTAGGAAAATGTAATAGTCAAAGAAGAATAATATTGAACAAGTAATGAAATATATCATTTAAACTTATGAAAAGTTGGAAGCCTTGATAACCAAATGTGAAAAATATCACTCAAAGAGAGAAATAGCTCGCCCCAACGTATAAAAAGTAGGAAAATTGTCGGCCAAAGGGGAAAAAGTTAGACCAAATACAGAAATATCTCGACCAAACTTATAAAAATCTAGGAAAAAATAGTACCCAACACAACTAAAAGGCTGACTAAAGTTATAAATCCAAACTTATAAAAATAACCAAATAGGAAAACATATTGACCAAGTACAGACATATATCAATCAAACTTATAAACTTGTCGTCCAAAGTGATAAAAAACAAAGAAAGGCTGTCAGCCAGTCTAAGAAATAGGTATGGAAAAGTAAGTCGACCAAGCTCAGGGGAAAAAAAAAAAAAAGGAAATAAAAATATAACTTCATATGTACAAATCTTGTCATGTATGATTGTTGTTCTTCATATGTACAAATCTTGTCATGTATGATTGTTGTTCTTCATATGTACAAATCTTATTATGTATGATTGTTGTTCTTCATATGTACAAATCTTGTCATGTATGATTGTTGCTCTTCATATGTACAAATCTTGTCATGTATGATTGTTGCTCTTCATATGTACAAATCTTGTCATGTATGATTGTTGTTCTTAATATGTACAAATCTTGTCATGTATGATTGTTGTTTTCCATATGTACAAATCTTGTCATGTATGATTGTTCTCCATATGTACAAATCTTGTCATGTATGATCAGCTGTTCTACATGTCTACCAATCAAGATTCCAAGCATGACTGGTTATTCTCAGTGTGTGCCATTTATCGTGTATGTGTGATCCACATTTCTTCTGTGTATCAATCAATGCATCACTGTCATCCACTGATTGTGATGTGCACCAGTCAACACATCATGACTGCGCCAATAACTTCCATGTCATTATCCATTTATAGTAGTCTTCTCATTGCTTTCTGTGCATCCCACCAGTTGTTGTCTCTTCACTTTAATTGGCCCAAAAATGTTAATGCACTTTCCCTCTGATATAGATCATGGGCTTTAATGGCAAGAGGGTCAACTTCATTCATCATCATCATCGTGTGCCATGTCGATAAGCATGGGCGGTCATGTTTTGCCATCTCACTCGATCACAAGAGTCGTGGATCAGCTCTGTGTTCTTGTCTCGACTATACCAAGTGGCTAAGTCATCCAGCTTTCTACTTCTCTGCCTTCTCCTTGTTCTTTTTCCCACAATCTTGCCAGTTGTCACCAAGTTCTCCACCTTATTTACTTCTCATAACGTGACCAAAAATTTTGAACTGTCTATAACTAATTTCTCTAATCAGTTTACGGTTTTCATTTGTTTCTTGTAGGACGTGGTCAATGTTTTTTTTCTGTCTGTCCATGGTATTCTTTGCGTTTTCCTCAGAAACCACATTTCCACAGACATTAAATCTTTTTTAGCTTGTCTGCTCATTTTTCATGCTTCATGCTTCATGCTTCATGCTTCACACCCATAAAAAAGTACAGGTTCTATATAGCACTTCAACAGTATTTATCTTATTCAATCAATTAATCATGTGCCATACCGGAAAGCGTAGGCGGTCATGACTCGCCATTTCACTCGATCACCAGTGTCGTGGATCAGCTCAGTGTTCCTGTCTTGTCCATGCCATATGGCCAAGCCATCCAGGTATTTTCCTCTCGGTCTACCTCTTGGTCTGTTTCCTTCGATCTTGCCAGTTGTCACTAAGTTCTCCAATCCATTTCTTCTCATAACATGTCCAAAAAATGTTGACTGTCTACGTCTAATTTCTCTAATCAGTTTACGATGTTAATTTGTCTCCTGTAGTACTTGGTCATTGGTTTTTTCTCTGTCCATGGTATTCTTTGCATTTTCCTCAGAAACCACATTTCTGCAGCCATCAGATGCTTTTCAGCTTGACCGCTCATTGTCCAAGTTTCACATCCATACAAAAGAACAGGCTCTATGTATCCCCTCAACACTCTTTTTCTCGTTTCAATTGACATCTTTTTATTGGTCAGAATGTTTTTCATCTTGCTAAAGGCTACTTTCGCCATGGCGATTCTTGTTCTAATCTCTTCAAGGCATCTCCCATCAGATGTTATAACTGTTCCAAGATAATTGTACCGATTCACTTGTTGAAGAATATTTCCATTTACTTGTATATTACATTGTGGTACTTCTTTCTTCCTAGTGACGACTGTCATGATATGGCTGGCAGGCGACGATCCTGATGGAGGAAACGACAGAAACAGTTGTGGGAAGAAGTGACGATCCTGGAATTTTCTAAGGACAAGCGATCGTTACTTCAAACACTAGCCGTACTTTTGAAGACGTGAACGTAGATCGCGTGGTCCCCGGGAACACTCGTCGAGATGAAAGGAGAATTAACGATGTCAAGGAAGATCGTTTATCTCCGGGATAAACAATTTAATTCTAACCCCAGTTGCTCACTGTGTACAACCGTATCTACTAATTGTTGCAGGTCCTGCGCATTGTCTGCAATTAATACTGTATCATCTGCATATCTAATGTTATTGATGTTTTGTCCTCCAATGCTGATTCCATTTATATCCTCTACATTTCTGAAAATATTTTCACTGTATAGTGAAAAAAGATCTGGAGACATTACACATCCCTGCCTAACACCTCTCTTAATAGGCTGATACTGTCCCACTTCATTATCAATCCTTATTGCAGCTTGTTGTTTCCAATATATGTTTTTTATAAGTCTAATGTCGTTCCCATCAATTTGTAGATCTGCAAGCATATCCACCATGCTGACATATCTAACTCTATCAAAAGCCTTAACATCTTCTCGTTATCTTATTGCAACTGACATATTTTTTATTGGCCAGTATGTTTTCCATCTTGCAAAAGGCTAATTTCACTATGGTGATTCTTGTTCTAATCTCTTCAAGGCATCTCCCATCAGATGTTATGACTGTTCTAATCTCTTCAAGGCATCTCCCATCAGATGTTATGACTGTTCTAATCTCTTCAAGGCATCTCCCATCAGATGTTATGACTGTTGTAATCTCTTCAAGGCATCTCCCATCAGATGTTATGACTGTTCTAATCTCTTCAAGGCATCTCCCATCAGATGTTATGACTGTTGTAATCTCTTCAAGGCATCTCCCATCAGATGTTATGACTGTTCTAACCTCTTCAAGGCATCTCCCATCAGATGTTATGACTGTTCTAATCTCTTCAAGGCATCTGCCATCAGATGTTATGACTATTCTAATCTTTTCAAAGCATCTCCCATCAGATGTTATGACTGTTGTAATCTCTTCAAGGCATCTCACATCAGATGTTATGACTGTTGTAATCTCTTCAAGGCATCTCGCATCAGATGTTATGACTGTTCTAATCTCTTCAAGGCATCTCACATCAGATGTTATGACTGTTCTAATCTCTTCAAGGCATCTCACATCAGGTGTTATGACTGTTCTAATCTCTTCAAGGCATCTCACATCAGGTGTTATGACTGTTCTAATCTCTTCAAGGCATCTTGCATCAGATGTTATGACTGTTCTAATCTCTTCAAGGCATCTTGCATCAGATGTTATGACTGTTCTAATCTCTTCAAGGTATCTCGCACCAGATGTTATGACTGTTCTAATCTCTTCAAGGCATCTCACATCAGATGTTATGACTGTTCTAATCTCTTCAAGGCATCTCACATCAGATGTTATGACTGTTCTAATCTCTTCAAGGCATCTCACATCAGATGTTATGACTGTTCTAATCTCTTCAAGGCATCTCACATCAGATGTTATGACTGTTCCGAGATAACTGTTTTGTCTGTTCATTGCATTAGGTTTTATCTCATATAGTTCGGTCTCTTTCCACAGAGTGGCTTGCCAAAAATGCTGTTAAAAGTTTGTTACATATCCACTGCAGGACATCACAGTCAACCCCAGCATTTTGGGGCTGTTTATGATTTCTTGGCATGTTTACGTTTAGTAGTTTTCCATTGCTTTGTGAACAATCAACACTCACACCTTTGTATGGAAACCAACACAAGGCGATCTGGTTCCAAATCACCAGCCGCTGTGTTTATATTGTGGTATACAGAATACAAAAAACAAAAACTATGATAATTAGCAGCGACAAGGAGAGGTCATCAATGAACATCACAGTAAACGGGCAGGTGCTAGAACAAGTGACAAGTTTCTTTTATCCTGGACATATAATAACAGATGATGGGAGAAGTGAAATAGAAATTTAAAAAAGAATAGGAATGGCCAAAAATGCTTTAAACGGCATGAAATCAGTATTAACATCTAGAGAGATTAACAGCGCATTAAAAATGAGAATTGTCAAATGCTACGTATATTCAACGCTAATGTATGGCGCGGAAGCCTGGACATTGAACAAGCAACTAGAAAGTCGCATAGAGGCCCTGGAGATGTGGATATACAGACGAATATGTCGTATTTCTTGGAAACAAAAACAATCAAATGCAGAGGTTGTAGAAAAACTGGGAATGGAGAGTTGATGAAAGAAATAAAGAGGAGACAAGTGAAATATTTCGGTCATGTTAAAAGACATGATACTCTTATAAAAACCATACTGGAAGGCAGTTAGTTAGTTAGTTAGTCGCAGTTCCAACTTCACAGCAACGGGTCGTCCCCATTATGCTCCGTTCCTGTGCCAGTGAATATCACACAAAACGCTCCCCACTGCCCAATGTGAAAAGTAGACAAACAACAGCCCGCACAGATACACTGTGCATAATGCCGCCGCCAGAATGTCAACACACCAGTCCCCCACGAAACACCCAATTCATCTCTGATGGAATCGGCAGTCATTTTCCTATCTGAATGTTTCCTAGATGTTCACCTACACAGTCCATGAACATACAGTTCATTACCGACGGCAGTGGCAGTCAACCAGAAGCCCAGCAGCCACGCATTTCTGCATAAGGCAAAAACTGGTCAACTCTGGGACATAGCCACCTGCCATCGCTCCGAACATGCAGTCACGTTCCAAAAATAAAAACTTGGGCAGATTCAAAAGCACTTCACATGAAACTCACAGCTCACAGTGTCGCGCCACGCACTCACTCAGTAGCAGGGCGACGGAACCATCAAGCCTCCTTAGTCGCCTCTTACGACATGCGTGGTAGGCTACAGTGTTGCTATTCTTTGCTTCCCTTATGGGCCCCGGCAACACACGGGAGACTGGAAGGCAGGTTGAGGGCAAGCAAGCAAGAGGTAGACAACGATACAAGTGGGAAGATAACATCAAGAGATGGACGAACATGACAGAATGCAGTCAAGACGAGGGACAGACAGTGTTGGAGATCCATTGCAGCCAACCTTCATTGTGGAGATGGCACCTGATTGATTAATACAGGATTACAAATTACACTCGCAATCCCTTTGCCACAGACAGAACATGAATTCTGTAGTTCCAGTGAGGACCACGAAGGGTCTCTTGATTATTGCACACCTGAACTGAATGGTGGATATGAACCCACAACCTTCGGGGTAGGAGGTACATGGCTTGACCACTTCGCCACAGAGGCCCACTGTGAGTTTCTATTGTACACAAATCTAGGTCAGTACATGATAAGGTAGACATGGTCAAGGCCCTTTGGAATTACATGTTTACTGCAGAAGAACAGATAGATCATCATGGTTCGGAGAGAAAGGTGCTGGGGGGAGTGACCAGACAATGTGACTGAAACTCAAATCTCTGAGAAAGGTCAATCGGACACATAATCAGACTGCTACCATTATTAGTATTGGGACTCTTCACTGGCTGTTGAAGTTGAAGATGGAGCACGTATGGAAATGTCCCCAGTGCTGTGATGTCAGTTCTTGACTCAACTCAACTCAATCTCAGAAATAACTTTTCACTCCGTCATACAGAATGCAAAATATCAACACAAGGTCACAATCATGGCTGCCAGAAATAAAGAAAACTCAAGATTCAGGTTGTATTTTAAAAAATGAAATGTACTGAAATTTGCAAAGCTGAAAACTTAAAGATAACTTGAACTACAAACAAAAAAGTTCACAGAAAGAGTTATTAAATTCGTTTAACAGAAACATTACTTTGTTTTCCCATCAATATATATGCAAATACATAACAATGGGATTTCTAACACAATTACTGACTTTATGGAATAGAAACATGGCTTTGATTTCTCATCCTTATGTACGCAAACACAACGCCAGAATCTGACCACTAATAGCTGTTATTAACTTTGTAAAAAAAAGAAACATGACTTTGGTTTCCCAATATTATATGTGCATATACATGACACCACAATCCTACACTAATAGCAGTTATTAACTTTGTAAAGAGTAACATGACTTTGGTTTCTCAACATTACATGTGCAAATATATAACAACAGACTTCTATCACAATTAACAACTATTCACTTTATGGAAACGGAAACATGACTTTGGTCTCCAAACATGTTGGCCTGTACAGAATAACCACTTGCCAACAACATCAACTGGTCACTTTACAAAAATATTTATGAAAACAAAAAACAGTTGGTAAAACTTGACTTTCACCAACAAGCAGTGAGGCAGCCACAACAGAAATCACAGAAATGAACAAATAAATGTACTCATTTTGATAAATAAATACACAGGTATTGTTTGGCATTCACAGAAATAGGGGTAAGAATTAGAGACCAGTGGACGCACTAGACAACATAACAATTGACAGCTATAGTTACCGACCGAGTTTCAAACCTTTCACCTCCAAATAACAACAGTGCCTCACTGCAGGAACAAGTATACTTTGACGCATGACCAACTAGAACCATCCACATCCACATGAACCCACAACTATGGAATATGGACATAATTCGTATCTAACAACAACAAAACTTTATTTTCAAAAGGTTAAGAATTGGGTACGCAGGCCCGTCTTACATTCTGCCCTTCTATCACTCTCTTTCATACATTATATCATCCACCCATCATTCAAGGCTAACTGAAAACGGCAACAATATAAAAAATATGCATTATAAAGGCATGGGAAAAATTAAAAATCAATGCTATATGACCCAGTAATAGTACTGACTGGTGTGGCGGCACTTGTTATTAGCTATGATAAATATACTGGCCTACCAAAAGGGGACTGGCTGTTATTCTAGGGTTTTATTATTATTATTATTATTGAAATAGCACCATAGGTCTCAGAATTTTATATTAAACCAGCATAGGTCAAATAACAAAGGAACAAACTGTAATGCTGTGTCCAGTATAGTAATGAGCATTTAAAGAACCTGCCTAAAAGATGGGTCCCAGAAAATATCTTGGGAAGTGAAGGTGGCCAACGTGATACTGGCTACAACAGCCACGTGCCTTAACATTACTTTTGTGTTTGGTTACTTTACTTTTGTGTTTGGTTACTTTACTTGTGTGTTTACTTACTTTACAAGTAAATGAATTTATGAGATTACATCAACAGACATATTCAACAATACATATTTTAAGAATACAAAATTAAGAGCAGTAATAGACACTACCAACAGACAACAAAAAATCTTTGTGGTTTACACACAAACTAACGGAAAAGCTAGAACATGTTACACACAACAAAACAAAGACTGAATAAAATAGATGAATGCTTCGATATATAACAAAATTACCATACAAACTTTTTATTATAAATATTAAGTAACTATTAAAAATATATAAATAATATCAATATATTATATCTACTCATAAATTTACAAAACATACAAATATACAATATTTTCATTGTGCGGTTCACTTCTTTCCAAATTCAAGATAATATACTTCAACAGATAATGGAGAGAAAAGGTGGATAGATAAGGATTACATTTAGTGGAGCACGTGAGGCAGTGGAAAAAGCTAAACAATTACCTGGACTGGACAAGGGAAGAGTGGGCGAGATTACCAAACACAATCTCTCGATGAAACATAAATATAGCAGCCACAGAGATTATAATGAAATACAGATGAAAACTGTGGATATAAAAGACATGAATTTAAGAACAAACAAGGAGATGAAGACAGTGTTTCTTCTCAGCCCACGGGGGAAAAGAACAAACGGACACACAAAAGAACTTTGTTTTCAAATGGTTGAGAATAAGGCATTCAGTTTAGCTTAACATTCAGCTCTTCCTACCACTAATTCTGCTATTTCTGTCCGCTGTTCACGGTTTGTCTGTCCGCTGTTCATGGTTTGTCTGTCCACTGTTCATGGTTTGTCTGTCAGCATCAGATTAGGAAGGGCTGAATTCTGAACAAGACACTTGTGTGGGCTGTGTACCAGGTGGTATTCGTTGCCTCAGCTATTCCACAACTTACAGGAACTGCCTCTTGCTTTTTCTGCCCACAATATTTAAATAGCCAAGCTATTTCCAATTTTTTGCACATTAACAATATATTTAACATTATGCATGTTAAGTCTATGTAACAATAAGCATAATTTTATAACAATTGAGAAAACATAGTCCAAATTACTCAAGTGAAACTGCAAAATACACAAACAAGATACAGTTTAAAAATTCAAAACAATGAATTCATTTAGTGAATTTAAGCACACAAGCCTCAAACAAATGTTGCAAAATTTACTGCTTGCCATATTCCGCTGCGTCTCATTAGGTGCACACTGCAGATTTAAATATCATATGACATATTCTGCTGCTCTCATTATGTACACACTGCAGAGTTAAATATCATATGACATATTCTGCTGCTCTTATCATGTGTACACTGCAGAGTTAAATATCATACGACATATTCTGCTGCTCTCATTATGTGCACACTGCAGAGTTAAATATCATACGACATATTCTGCTGCGTCTCGTTAGGTGCACAATGCAGAGTAAAATATGATACGAAGTGCAAAGATGAAAATTATTTACAAGCAAAGATATAAATCCACCTAAACATAAGTATAAGAGAAGGATAAAAATGACCAATGGGACCAGAAAAACAAACAGAATAGGAAGATTATAATAATGTAGGTACAGCTGCCACAACAAGCTGCCCAGAATTTAAAATCAATGGTCAAGAAGTGTTGTAGGGTCAAGTTCTGCTGGAACTTATGACTATGTTGCTTAAAAATTGTTACCTTGGTACTATCTTCTCTAAATGTTGATATGGTTGACTTAAAAAAGATACATAATAGTGATTACAATTATAAAAATGTTTACAATATCCAGATAGTGTGGTTTCATATGAAGTTAAGCCTGCTAACAGAATAGTAAATATTTGTGATACACAGACATAATGTAAATGTTCAATAAAAATATAGCATTTTGTATTGTAGTTTAAAAAGATATAATTTAGATAAAGTTTGAGAGCTTTTTTACTTTAATATTCCAAAGTTTTCTAGAGAAAACTCGTGTTAATATTGGTGGGGTTTCTAGAATTTCCTGGGGATACCGGTGGGATTTCTAGAGAATCTCGGTGATGCTGCTGTGGTTTCTAGAGAATCTCATGGTGATACTGGAGGGGTTTCTAGAAAATTCTCATAGTGATACTAGTGGGGTTTCTAGAGAATCTCATGGTGATACTGGTGGGATTTCTAAAGAATTTGTGGTGATACTGGAGGGATTTCTAGAGAATCTTGTGGTGATACTGGTGGAATTTCAAGAGAATCTTGTGGTGATACTGGAGGGATTTCTAGAGAATCTTGTGGTGATCTGGTGGGATTTCCAGAGAATCTCATTGCAATACTAGTGGGTTTTTTAGAGAATCTCATGGTGATACTAGTGAGGTGTCTAGAGAATCTCATGGTGATGCTGGTAGGGTTTCAAGAGAATGTTGCGGTGATACTAGTAGAGTTTTCTGCAGATGTTATGTTAATGGTGGCATTTCAACAGAGACGTTTGGTTAATGATGAAATTAGCTACAGAGATCTTGTGCATTAGAGTATGAAGTCTCGATTTGAAATCTTTGTGTGTGTGACTCATGGTAAACAAGTGATGGATGGCAGAGGCATTTTGAAAATAAGCATGCCATTGTAAATAGTTCATGGCACTGTAAATAGTTAATAGCACTTTAAACATACATGGCACTGTCAGCAGACATGGCTCTCTAAATAATTCAGTGCTGTAAATAGACACGGCACTGCAAATACTTCATAGATCACACTTTATTACAAGTAAAAAGGAATCATACAGTATCCAACATTTCAGATCACTTTCTACAATTTGGTATCACCATTATCATGTGCCATGGCAGATGGCACAGGCATTCATGTCCCTCAAATGATTTTGGTTCATTACGATCTGAGTCAACTCTGTTGATGATATTCCTATCTGCCTCAGTCATCCAGCATCATTTCTCTTGTTCTTGCCTCCGTGTTTTTGTACCATTGATCTTTCCAGTTGCCACTATATTCTTGAATGCTTCTTTTTGCATCACATGACCAAAGAATGCTGTTTGTCTCTTTCTTATTGTTGTATATAAAGTTTTACTTTCACTAGCCTCTTCAGGCAATTGTTAGTTACTCTGGCAGTCCAAGGAATTCGCAACATTCATCTCAGGAACCATATCACGGTTGTTTCTAAGCTCTTACTAAATTGTTCTTTCACATTCCATGATTCATTGCAATACAATAAAATATATGCTATATACAATTTAAGAGTACTCCTTATATTTAATGACAGCGACTTATTGCATAAGATACCTTTCATTTTCTGAAATGAAGATTTTGTTTGACGTATTCTGCTCTTAATCTCTGTTATGCATCTTCCATCTGATGTTATAATTGCCCTTAGGTATTTAAATTTATCAACTCACAACCTGGCAACCAACAAAATATGCATATGAAATTTCTGGTGAAGGTAATTTACATTTTAAAGTAAAATGCCTGACATGATCTGACACCTGACATAATATAACACCTGAAATATTATTACAGGTGAAATGATGTATCACATAACATGGTAAAACAATTGATATGGTATCTTCAGATAGTAAATCTTATTTTATATTTATACTTTAAAAGGCAATGTTAATTTCAGCGCCTTTTGTTTGTTCACAGGAGTATTTGAGAACTGTTTTTGTTGAGCAGTAACTTTGAGCATGCAACAAAAAGATCATAATGGGAATGTCTCAAATGCTGTGGTGTCAGTTCTTAACTCAACTCAATTCAAAAAGATCATTATTGCTTTCGTCATGAGACATCACAGATGCATACTGTTAACTGTCATTACATTTGTCTAGACTTCCCCTTCCCTTGGATGTTATCCTGGGAAAAAATGATTAAACAAAATTGTTCACAGCAGTATAAAACAGAAAAATGTCATGGTTAGGTCATGACCACAGCACAAAGGTCCATCAGAGAAATTTATCACGTGGAAATATTTAGCAAAAGAAAATTAGGCTGACTAAGGAACACATCTGTTGTCCAGACATGCAGAAACCTGTTAATGATTCCATAGCCAGCACTGAAATGAACTGTACAGGACAGATCTACTGGTGAAATATGATTAGGCTGTTTCAAGACCAGTCCAAGTTTTGAATCAAACCAGTCCAAGTTTTGAAGTAAGTAACCTCTTTAAATACAGTAGCCACAAAAAATATGTTGCTTGATTTATTGCCTGGCATATTTTGCTGCAGCTCGTCAGGTGCATACTGCAGAGTTATATATTATAAGAAGTGGATAAATAAATTATGCTTTGGCTGAGATACTTAAAACACAGTCCCTGATATTGTTTGAATGTGGAGCATTTGTTATCTCCATGGTAATATCACATTTAAAATGAAGTAATTCTTTCTGCACAAAATTGGTTAGAACTGCCTAGTTGCTAAAGCTTCAGTATATTTGAGCAACCATTTATTGTTCATTGAATACAATATTTTAAATGCCTTTTCTTTGTTAACTTTACAGCCACTATAATCTCAATTATATGTTCTTTACAAGAAGAGCAGATTTATTTTTATTGTTGACTTTCAGGTGATCACACCTGAGCACTGCATACCTGGTGGTCTTAGGTTCAAACCCCTAGCGAGGCCAATTGTTTTAAAAATTGGCCATCTTCCAGGGTGACCAACACTAAAATTAGTACCGGGAAATATCATGGGATGTAAAGGCACAATACTGACCACCACATCATCAGCTAGCACCACATACCCAATACACTTCAAGGTGTGAAAAGTGGTCCTTTACTTCAAGTTTATACCTCCTACACTGAGTTTTATTGCCTTAGATACCTTGTCTGGGAATGTAAGAGTCAACTGACACACTTAACAACATTTAATCTCTTTTGTACTGGCTGAGGCTTGTTACAAGTTCACTGTTTTGATCTGGAATGGATGCGTTTGTATTGAAGTGCACGTCTGCTCTATGCTCACCACTGGAATGCTGGTTAAAGTCACCATTTTGATTCATCAACAATTGAGACTGTGATGTCTGGTGAACTAAGTTCATGTGCTCAATACGGCCATCTCTTCCAGAACTTACACCGCTATCATCATTTGTGCTGACAGATGAAGCTGATGGCGATGATGATGCCATGGCCGAGTCATTTCCTGAAGAAGGACAACTCCGAGGCACTTCATCAACACTGTTGGCTAAAGATGGCTGCTGCACTTGAGGCCTGCCATTTGTGTTTTCTAAAGGCTGCTGTGTCTGGTTTTGCTGTTGATGCTGATTCTGAATCTGACTTATGGCATGTGAACCTTCTCTCACATCCACATCTGTGTTTTGCACATCCACTACAGTGGATGCTGAACTGTTAATGTGGCCAAGCATTTCAGTCCTCTCATCTTCCTTTGCAGCAGATGCAGGGTCATTAGCATCTGAAATGATTCATGTGATATCTGTTAGTTTTGACGTAAGTAAGAGATATATGTTAGTTTATATTAACATCATAGATATCTTTAAGTTTATGTGTAATATAGAGATATCTATTAGTTTAGATTTAATTTTCAAATATCTGTTAGTTTATATTTAAGTGCCGGCTCTGTGGTGAAGGGGTCACGAATGCAATTCATAATTCCGCATTTGAAACACAGCTGAAGCGATTTGAAAACAGACCGCCTTGCATTGGTTTCCATACAATAGTATGAGTGCCGATGATTCAGAAAGCAATGGCAAACTACTGAACGTAAACTTTCCCAGGAATAAAAACAGCCAAAAAATTATGGAGTTGACTCATAAGTTACCAAACAACGAGAAGTAGATAGTGAGCTTTACTAGAACATGATTACAAGTAACAAAATGTAATATATTTAAGTTAGAGATCTTTGTTAGCTTATTTTGAAGTCAGAGATATCTGTTTGTTTAAATTTAAGTCAAAAAATTTATTATTTTTAAAAATTTATTTAATTTATTACAATTATCTAAAATTCAAATAACTTATACAGAAAAGTGCAACTGACTATACAAATCTGATTATGCAGCTCTGTTATCATCATAAAGTGACTCACACTGTAAAGTACTTTGCTGACATAATCTTTCTCCATAAATTCTCTGACTGTTCTAATTTTCTAAGCATCTTAAAGAAGGTTGTTTCCTTCTTAACAGTGACCATACTGGTCAGTGACCACTGTCGCTGTCTCTATAAAAAGATCCTCTGTCTACCATCATGAAAATAAGACCACAACCAACAAATACCTGTTGGCTGCTCTGTCACTGCTCCAAGATGTATGTAGAGGATTTCATCTCCTAAGATTTAGTTTACTTCATGATGATTTCCTAGGACAGAATTGGTCTTTTACATTTTCAAATGTTTTATAATTAAAATTTTGACTAACAAGCCGTTGAAGCTTTACCCTTTGTAAAATGTTATGTTATCAAAGATGTTTCATATTTATAATTAAAAGTCTGTCGACAGTAATTAGTTGTTTTTTTGGTACCTGCTCTAGCTTGAGACTTGAGACACTTGCAGGTAACTCTCTTGTATATCTTCTTCTTGAAGGATTTACATGGCAAATTTTGCCAAATTATCACGCAGACCAGGACAATTATAACAGCAATTGCGGCATATAACCATTTCCAAACATCTGAACAGCCTGCAGATAGTACAACACGTCAGAATTAAACACAAGCAAAAAGACTGCAGCTAGTAGAATATAATATAAAATATCACTGAACAGATTGAGAATATTCTTGTAGTCCATACCGTGTGGCACTGGGGATCATGTCTGGCCACAACCTTCTGTCTTGGGTCTTGGGTGCTGTGAATAATTTCTGATACCGATGGACCTTCCCGTTAAGATGACAAACTTCAGCTTTCTTTCTCATGACATGCCCAAAGAATGTAGACTGCCTTCTTCTGGTGGGAGTAACCTGTTCTCTTTGTGAGTTAACTTCTTTCATGATGTCTTAACTGGTCTTTCTATCCGTCTACAGTGGTATCATTCTTCTATAAAACCACATCTCTGCAGCTTAGATATCATTCCCCATATGGCCGCTAATTGTCCGTGATTTTTCTTCTTCTTCTTCTGCGTTCATCCGGAGTATTTTTTTTCGGATATGATTGCATTGTGCCTGTTTACAGCAGAGCTGCGTTCTTGCACCGTTAGGCCGACACATCAGACTTCTGCGGGCATTTGTTGACCGGGTTAACCTTCCCGGGGGTCCGTAATTCGATTCCTTACATCAGGATGAGCTCAATATAGCTCTGAAGAATTCTTTTCCTCAGCTTGATTGACAAAGAAAAATTGCAGAGAATTTAGGAATATTACTGTCAGAGTCTAAAGTATTGCCAGCAGAGATGCAGGGACATCGTTACGCCCGCCAGGCGAATAGTCCCTAGCGGGGATGCCGTGACATCGTTACGCCCGCCAGGCGAGTATTAGTTACCTGCCTGCGAGGTTGCTGGCTGACGAGACAGCCAGCGGTCAGGCAAGAACAAAGCAGGACGCACGCAGGCCTCGTGAAGCCACTTCAGGTTGGCAGGCGCGTTGCAAGAAATAGCCAGACAGCTCTGGGACTCGGACTCGACTGGACGTATGATGAGAGAAAGGTTTCGTGTAGTTCTGTGCCCGAAAGTCGAGTTCTTGTACATCTTGTGAGATAGACTGTAAGCTGTGGGTTGCCTGTAAGTGTATTGTTATAACTTATGTATTGTCATGATCATCTCTAGATCGTATTGTATGTGATCTGTAAATAAATCCATTGAAACTTCGTGTCATTGAGTCTCAAGTCAAATCACGTTGTACTTGTACTGTCTCACATGTGTTAGGTTTAACGAGCCAGGTTTAAGACCCTGACATGTGTGGACGTGGTGGCATTCGTCCGGCTTTAAAATGAACGTGGTTTAAGTAATTAACATTTAAACCTAGAGTTGTGAACTTAGAAATTTTTGTCCAACTTTAGAGTACATTTAAATGTGATTGTGAAGGCTCATTTTGGTATATATTATTACATTGTTTAAACATGGAGACTAGATGTGAACGTAAAGTACATACATATTGTTTGATCTTGTAAACGTGTAAAACATTTGTGATTGTGGAACTTGTCACCGTTTTGACCTTGTCGACATTGTGAAGTTGTCGCCATTGTGACCTTGTCGCCATCTTGTAAACTTGATGTCTATGTCCTTACTAAATGTCATCTTGATGTAAGTTATGTGTCATCAATGTTGTAACGTGTTAAGATATTGTTAGATTGTCTTTGTGAAGTTGATTGTGGAAAGCAGAAAGTTTCGGAAAGAAAGTGACTTGTTGTTTTGAGAAAAAAAAATTGTTGACTGACGACATTACGACCTACAATTACACTCAACGCCATACAAACCTAATCAAAACTTAGTGACAAGCATACACACCACATCAAATAGACGCTAATTTATTTCCTCCAAAAACAAAGCAGGTTTTCTGTGCCATCTGAAACCCTAGCCCGTAGAGGTCATTTGTGTTTTGAAGTAGCGACCCTACAGTTCCTAGCCTGAATTTCAACCGTTCTTCACCGCATCCAGTACACTTGAGTATATTTTTCTTTCTATATACTTTCGGATGAAAATTTAGGCACATATTGTAAGTAGAACATAATTGTAAATTGTTCACTTTACTAACAACTTGTAACAAATTGTGTGTCTGATATTTGCATTTATTATTATCATCATGTCTTCATTAAACGACTTCATCGAGATGGGTTTAAAGTTAAAGTTAACTGGCGATGAGTTAACAAAGTGGAGTGAAAGGAAATACTCTGAATACCTCCTAGTACAGGAGAAAACTAACGAACGCGAAGAAAGAGCAGCTGAAAGAGCATTAAAGCAAGCAGAGACTGAAAAAGCTGCCAAGCAAGTAGAGGCAGAAACAGCCTTAAAGCAATCAGAGGCAGCAATAGCATTAAAGCAAGCAGAGCTAGAATTAGCCGCAAAAACAAAACAGGCAGAGTTAGATATAGAATTAAAGAAGGCAGAAATAGCAGCTCAGAGTAAAAGAGAAGAACTGGAGGTACAGCTAAAGATTAAACAACTTGATACTGAGACTGCCATAAACAAAGAGTCTAAGAAATCTGAGAGACTGGAGAAAGAAAACCAGTACAAGAAATATCAAGGTATTGTAAGAAATTATACCTCAGGTGACTGCATTGCAGCCTTCACCCAAAATTTTGAAACCTTAATGGACCATTACCAGGTCCCAATGTCTGAATGGAACATTAGTTACATGAGGAGTTTATCAGGGGAACCTCTGAAAGTCATAGAGACTATCCTCAAAGACCTCAGGAAAGATTACCATTATCTAAAATCAAAGATTATGGCACATTTTATGCTAGATGAGGCAGGCTACAGAGAACAATTTAGCAAGTTGAGCCCAAAATCGACTCAAACGTTCTCTGACTACCTCTGCTTAGTCCGAGACATATTTACCAAATGGACTTCAGCAGCTAAAATTGATAAGAACTATCAAAAGTTAGAAGATCTTATCATTAGAGATAAAGTCATTTCATCCATTCCATCAGCATTTTCAAAGTTTTTGCAAGAGAATGAATGTACGAGTGTGGAGCAGATTGAGAGGCGTGGTTCGGCTTATTACACAGCCAACAAACATTGTTTTGCCAGTGAAGTTACTGATACAAATTTTGTAGCATCGGCTAACTATGACAAACCCTATAGTAGCCAAAAACCTTATAAGCCTACATCTGAGAAGTACAACCATTGTAAATATTGTAGAATTTCACATCATCAAGGCGAGATGTGCGACAAGAACCCCGCATATCTTACATATTTACAGAACATCGTAAACAGACAAGATAAGGAGCGTAAATCCTTTAGAAATTTGCGTAAATGTTTCCTCTGTAAGGCGTATGGACATTATCGCCATGATTGTAAAGGTAGGCAAATGACCAAGAAAGCCAATGCCGCCTTATTTGATAGTTCATCATCAGATGAAGAACAATCAGAGAAACACCCTGTGAACTCAGCACAGGCTTTTGATATGTTTAACGCAAATAAATGTACTGTTTGTAATACTTTTTATGAAGATGACATTTTAACATGCGGCCACTCCATTCCTATTGCCAATGAAGAAGCTAATTTGGTAATAGACTCCAAAGGCAGAATAAACATCCATCAGGGATACGTGAATGGCAAGTCTGCTACAGTCCTTCGGGACACGGGTAGTTCACTGATTGGACTGAAGAGAACGTTCATAATGCCTACAGACTATACAGGCAGGCACGTAACATGCAGAACATTCTCTGGCAATATTGAAAAGTACCCACTAGCATGGGCATATATTCAAACACCTTTCCTCACTGGGAAAGTAAAATGCGCAGCATTAACAAACCCTGTGTGCGATATTATAATTGGAAATTTACCAGAGGTAAATGATATGCCTCATGACATAACATCTCTTTGCATAAATGAGATCACAACATCACCATCAAATGTCATCATTGATAATGGTGTACCACCTAATGAATGTATGGTATCTAATGTAGCACTAAGATCTCATGACATCATTGATAACACTGTTTCATCACCATCTGATATCATTGAATGTGTGAACGCAGTAACTAGATCTACTGCTAGAATGCAAGATGAAATTAATCAGACTGAGGCTATAGAAATGCTTAGCCCAGTATTACTACCTCCTAAAACCATGAAGGAGACTTTTGTAACAGCCCAAAAGGCTGATCCTTCATTGTCGAAATATTTTAATCTGATCGGCCAAAAGCCAAAGGTAACCAAAAATGCAAGATGGCATTTTGCTTTGAAAAATTGTATCCTCACCAGGTATTATACCAGAGGTGACACCACAACAGAGCAAACTGTTTTGCCAATTGAGTATCGTAAGCAAGCCTTACATCTTGCCCATGATATACCTCTTGCAGGGCATATGGCATACGCTAAGACCAGATCAAGATTATTATCACAGTTTTATTGGCCCAAATTCTGCAATGACATTAAGCAATATTGCAGGAGTTGTGACACCTGCCAAAAACTTGTAAAGAAAGGTAAACACCCACAGGCAAAGTTACAAATTACTGACTTAGCCAGTCGACCTTTTGAGAAAATATCTGTCGACATAGTGGGCCCTCTTAATCAGATAACAACCAGAGGGAATAAATATATATTAACCCCATTGATCAATGTAGCCGCTGGCCTGAAGCGATTCCGCTAAAGAACATAACTGCCAATGATATAATGGAAGTTTTCTTCCATATATTTTCACGGATAGGATTTCCAGACACAATCCAATCAGATAGGGGAAGTCAGTTCATTGCCGCATCTACTCAAGCTTTCACCAAAATGTTAGGAGTGAAGCAATGTTTCAATTCCCCGTACCATCCTCACTCGAGTGGAATTATAGAAAAATTTAACGGTGATTTAAAGCACATGCTTGCTAAAGTCACGCAAGAACACCCCAATAACTGGGACGTATATTTACCTGCTATTCTCTTTGCTTATCGCGAGGTGCCACATGCTAGTACAGGTTTCTCTCCTTTTGAACTTATCTATGGTGCCAAACCACGTGGCCCATTAAGCATCTATCATCAAATGTTAACTGAATCCACTCCTTTACTCAAACCCATATCATCATACGTATACGTTACATCATTGCGTGAAAAAATCATCAAATCTTGTATAATTGCAAAGGATGCACTAAAATTATCTGGTGCTACATATAGACAATATGCTGACAAAGGTAACAGGACAATAACGTTGACACCTGGACAGGACGTTCTTCTTCTCCTACCTAGTGACAGACACTTATTGACCGATTCTTGGCAAGGACCATTTAAAGTGACGAGACAGATTTCACCTGTAGACTACGAGATTCAAATAAAAGACAAACACAAAATATTCCACGTCAATATGCTAAGACCATATTACAATAGAGACAACGAACAAGACGATACAACAGCCTGTACAGTGATAATAGACCATGAAGATGACGAGGCTAGTGACGAAATTCCAACACCTGCATTAGACACGACAAACTGCTTGAAGGAAATTAAAATCAACCCAAAGTTAACTCAAGCAGAAACAGACAGTTGCAAACATCTCATACAACAGTACAACACCATTTTCTCCAACAACCCAGGACAAACAGAATTAGTACAACATCACATCACACTCACGTCAAATACACCCATAAAATGCAGACCATACACCATTCCATTGCATTACAAAGAACACTTACATCAAGAGATCATTAGCTTAGAAAAAAACAACATAATTAGACAACACGGACTGACGGTAAAGCCTGCAAAAGTAGACATAGCCTATCAGGAAATATCCTTCTTGGGGTACAAAATATCTAATGGCTTTGTCACGACAGACGATAACATTGTGTCCAAGATACTAAAACTCTCACTTCCGACTACGAAAAAGCAAGTCAGAAGTTTGTTGGGACTTATAAATTATTATAGGCAGTTCATACCAGATTTTGCTGAACTGACCGAGGTATTTACTAACCGACTAACAAAAGATCAACCTGAGAAAATTGTAAACAATGAATGCCTAAAATTTGCATTCCAGAAAGTATTATCTTATTTTTCTGATAATAGCTTAAACAATCCCATTCTAAAATTGCCCAATTTACAAATCCCTTTCAGATTACGCACAGATGCGAGCTCCGTGGCGATTGGAGCAGTCTTGTTACAGGAGCACAATAACATCCTACATCCTGTGTACTTTGTCTCCCGAAAATTAAAACCGAGAGAACGTACTTGGTCAACACCACAGTTGGAAGCCCTAGCTCTAGTGGTGGGTATAACTAAATTGTCCAGATTCCTCCTGGGACATCATTTTATTGTGGAGTCTGACAGTAGTCCATTGAGATTTATCAATTCAGGTGTACCTTCCAACCAAATGATAGCTCGCTGGTCTCTTAAGCTTCAAGATTACAGCTTTGAAGTTCGACACATCGCGGGCAGAACCAACACGATTGCCGATCTTTTGTCCCGTTGTCCGACCGACCCAGTAAGCACCAATGTCTGAGTGCAGTGTGTAAAATACACTCAGACCAACACAGCCATCCATCAGTGAAGTTTTTTTTCACGCAAGCTGTGTATGTCTATTATATGATGTGATAGGGTTTACTCCCAGTATATATAGTTTTCTTATTTTATTATTAACGTAGTGATTGTCGTGAATAATTGTGTAGTGTGTGGTAGAAAGTGAACTTTATTAATTGTATATATTACGAAACAAGAACAGTGCCACATTCGCTCTGAACTCACCGCAAGCGAACTGTCCAATTTATCCGTGGTATCTGCATTTGGAACATATCCAGTGATATTTTAACTCCGTGTGTGAAAGTGTGACCTGAACATTGACATCTACACCACTGCAGTCAATCGAAATCCAGAAGTTTTTCCAGTGAAACAACCAACACATGAACGATCAGAACATTGCACATTCCGTTTTACTACAGCAGACCGGAACAGGTGTGTTCTACAGATTTCAACATCAACGGTTCGTGTGTGCTTCCGGATGATTTAGAAATTTAGTTCAAAATTAGCAGACAACAAACAAAAGCTTAAAAAGTTATAACACTTCTAAACTATTTACGATTCAATAATTTCGAATACACGAAATTGTGTATTCATATTTTTCATTTAGTGTAATCTTAGAATCATATCTTGATTAATTTATTCATACTATCGACATTTTTTCGCTAGTATGGAAAAACATCAAGCTATGACGCTGAGAAATAGAAGAATTATTGTAAGATATTATATTTCATAATTTTTTAAATTATGTCCCTTTCATTTAATTGTTATTACATTATTACACCAAGGGCGATAAATTGAAATGTATACGATTATGTGTTGTATGTAAATAGCCATGTTGTTGCCAGATTGTTAACACACCAAGAAGCCATCTACTGGGCATGGTAGAGTGTTACCGACATTGCAGACCGACACAAGAACTCCTGGCCAAATGGTGTCAGAGTTTTAGCGTTGAATGCGGCTTATATAAAGCCGTATTACGGTCTTGCCAGATGTTTTTTGTTTCAAAAAGCATATTATTACTTTTTTTTTGAAAGGCTGCGAGGTAGTTGCTTGGGAAGCTGTTACTACCGATCTGACTGGGTCAATAATGCAATTAAGGTAATCAGCCATCGAGAGGATGAAACTTGACAAGTGTTAAAGGTTGAACACCACATGTCTTTAGATACAATGTCCATGTCTTATGTGTTTCTATGCCAAGATGTGTATTCTTATGTATTTCTACTACACCAATGTATATAACAGAAGGGTTGACTCTGACAAGGTTAAAATATTAACCCGCTAGGTATAGAGAGTATACATGAAAGATGACATCTTTCATGAAAAAGCCCCGGGGGAGCATGTCAGAGTCTAAAGTATTGCCAGCAGAGATGCAGGGACATCGTTACGCCCGCCAGGCGAATAGTCCCTAGTGGGGATGCCGTGACATCGTTACGCCCGCCAGGCGAGTATTAGTTACCTGCCTGCGAGGTTGCTGGCTGACGAGACAGCCAGCGGTCAGGCAAAGACAAAGCAGGACGCACGCAGGCCTCGTGAAGCCACTTCAGGTGGGCAGGCGCGTTGCGAGAAATAGCCAGACAGCTCTGGGACTCGGACTCGACTGGACGTATGATGGGAGAAAGGTTTTGTGTAGTTCTGTGCCCGAAAGTCGAGTGCTTGTACATCTTGTGAGATAGACTGTAAGCTGTGGGTTGCCTGTAAGTGTATTGTTATAACTTATGTATTGTCATGATCATCTCTAGATCGTATTGTATGTGATCTGTAAATAAATCCATTGAAACTTCGTGTCGTTGAGTCTCAAGTCAAATCACGGTGTACTTGTACTGTCTCACATGTGTTAGGTTTAACGAGCCAGGTTTAAGACCCTGACAATTACAACACAATATAAATATCACTGACCAACCAGCAGATATGTTTATGTATTGTTGTGATGAGGCTAAAACTTATATGAATAAGTACTTGGTGTGTTGAAGCTGGGGCAATGGTCAACCCAAAAAAGGCAACAGTGACATGGTTCTTGTTGAATAATCATATTGTCAACAATCCAACACCAACTGTAAATCTGTGTTCAGAGACTGTGGAAAGAACACAGGCAATGAGTTACCTGGGAATGTGTTTTGATCGAAGCCTTGCTTATAATGAGCACATAGACCAGGTGATAACAAAGGCCAAGCGGGGCTTGGCTGCGATGCGGGTGATGGTGGCAGCAAACTGTGAGCAGCGCCATCTATGTCTTCTGTACGAGGGGCTGGTCATGTATGTTTTGGAGTATGAGATGGCGATCTTGACTCTCTGCCGTAAACAGATAGAAAGGATGGAAAGGATACAGAATGAAGCTATGCGCATTATTCTTGGATGTACAAGAGATACAGCATGCAGGGCGATGCGCTACCTTCTTGATTTTCCAACCATTGAAGAGAGAATGCAAGTTTGCAGAGCACGCGCCTACCTCAGAATTAACGCAAACACACAACATCCACTGCATAGTGAAATTAGGAAGGTGAAGGGCAGCAGGTTAAAAGGGGGAAGGTCGTGGATGGGTCAAGCCGAAGACATTCTTCAACAGGTGTGTTCACTTGAGGACTTAGAACCTGGTGAGGAGTGGGTACAAGTGCCAACAGATTTCTGTACGTCCTTTTCAGTTTGCATCCAACTAGACAGAAAGAAAATGCAGACAAGAAAATCCGGCTGCTGTGGAGGTGGAAGTACAAGCGTTGATTTTTGAGAATTCAGTAGACGGTGATGCTGTCATTTATACAGATGGGTTGGTCGTTCAACATGTGAGAAGCTCATAGACCTTTACAGCTCAGGCCGGAGGAAGAATAGTGAAGGAGGACTCCGGTGCTTTTGTTGAGACCACAAGCAGCTTGACTATGGAAGTCATGGCAGTATGTAAAGCAATAACATGGCTCGAGACACAGACATTCACTAGGGCATGTTTGCTTAGCGACTCAATGAGCATGCTCAAGAGGATAAAGATGGGGTGGATCCGAAAAGAGTGGTTGCTGTCTCTTGAGTGGTCTCGGCTGGCAAAGATTAGCTTCATCTTCGTGGAAGGGTATGCAGGAGTACAAGGAAATGAGCGGGCTGACAAGCTCGCAGGTGAGGCTACTGTGGAGGGCGGACGCGCCATGGACCAGGCTGACATTCTGAATGCTCTACGAGAAGTAAGACTTGCGAGAACCAAGTGATGAATGTGAATCTACAACCATAGTCAGACTGCGAGAACAGCAAATTAAAAGAGGTGTGGCCAAACAAGAACACTACGCAGGAAGCCAAAGAAGATTGATTGATTGATTGATTTAGGAACCGACATCACAGCATTCGGGACATTCCCATAAGCGCTCTGTCCCCATCCTCAGCAGCCAGCGAAGAGTTCCAACACTAATAGTTCCAGTAGTAATCTGATTATATGTCCGTCTCACCTTTCCTCTGAGCGTCAAGCGTCAGCCAGATCCCCTCGTCACACCTCGCTGTCTCATTCTTACCAGACTATGGTGATCCATTTGCTCCTCCGAGGTGTACACGTACTCCCACAAGGCCGCAACCATGTCTGCCTTGTCATGCATCAATACTCCACCAAGTTTTGCCGAGCCAGCCAATCTGTCCGCCTGTTCATTCCCCAGCACGCCCAGGAGAAAAGATCCTGGTGATGCTTGCTACCCGTGACCTCCGAAGCGAAGCAAGCCACTCTGCACGAAGCTTGCCTGTTCTCACCCTTCTCAACATGCTTTCTGAGTCAGTTACAATCACAATGTGTGTATGTATCGTGTTTTCTATCCAGCGGAAAGCTGCACTGACTGCCTCCACCTCCATTCTTAAGCCAAAGAAGATTGATAAACCAACACAGATCTGGTGTCCTGAGCCGCTACATGCTGCGGGATTTGCTGAGGAGGGGATCCGAGCACTTATGGACTGAATGGTTCGATGTGCAGTGAGGATGATCTGTCGACTAACTAACTAAATGAGGCTGAATGCCATACCAAATATGATATGTTATGCACAACACATTGAAATAATGCTAACAACCATACCAAATATTATATTTCATGCACGATGCACTGAAATAATGCCAACAACCGTACCAAATATTATATTCCATGCTCGATGCACTGAAATAATGCTGACAACCATACCAAATAAGATATTTCATGCACATATTGAAATGAGGCTGACAATTCCACTATATAAAATGTTTTATTTATGATGTGGTGTGATGAAGCTGACAATTCCACTATACATAATGTTTCATTTATAAAGAGGTATGATGAAGCTGACAATTCCACCATATAAATTTGTTCCTTTATAAGGTGGTGTGATGAGATTGTTAGAATACCACAACAAACAATGGACCAAATGGAACGACCTTGTAAATGATGGGCAGAGGGAATAACAGAGTCCACGAAGACCATAAACGGGCACTCTCCCGCTGTTTATACTTCACCTCGACACCGCAAGGTACAAGAGGAATATAATGAGATGAGATGATGAGGCTGACAATTCCACAATGCACGATGTGTCATTTATAATGTAGTTTGCTGAGGCTGACAACTCCATTGTATAAATGTTTCATTTATAAAGGCCCTCAGCCAACACACCCCAAGCCCTCCTATCTTTAGCTCTCCCATGCAGCTCTGCCCATCTTCCCATTTTCTTCATTTCTGTTTCTACTTCTCTTCTCCGTGAGGTTTTAGTTCTTCTTCTGTTTCTTTAGTCCTGTGGCTTCCAGTCTAAGGTGTTTCTAGTTATAGTATTCTCTGATGATTCTAATTATTTTACTCTATGTTGTGTGACATCTGCAGTATGTACCTGACGAGATGCAGCGAAATGTGCCAGGCAATAAATCGTACTATATATGGTTTGTGTCTTCGTTATTCATATTCTCTGGTTGTCTTAATGTATGGCCGATCCAGCACCGGCGTCTTTCTTGGTTCATTGGTATTTGTCTAGTCCTCTCCATGGTCACTGGTATTTGTCTAGTCCTCTCCACGGTCACATGGTGCTAGCTCCAGATTTATAAACCAACCACCACTAGATGGCTGATGTGGTCAGTGTTGTGCCAGCTGCCTCTACTCCCCATGAAGTATCCTGGTACCCATTTTAGACTGGGTTGACCTGGGAGCTCAGGTCAATTTTTTCTTTTTAATCAACTGCCTCGGCGGGGATTTGAACAATGACTACCGGGCTGTACTGGCTGGAAAGCTAGCCACTGTTGTGCTGCAACTCCCCGAGTTGAAGAGAGTTGCTGAAAATAGGAGGCAATGGAGGGATATGATCTAATGACTTCAACGCCATCTTCAAAATGAGTGACATAATGAGAGAAGTAAATACAAACTTACTTTCACAAACTGCTGAACTGTCCAGTCTTTCTGGCAATAATCTCATACAAGCGTATTGACATGCCGGGTGTAGCAGTTTTGACACATTTTGCTGGATGTCTTGACAAAATACCAACTTTGATTCATTAGTTGCAAGGTTATGTGGAAAGCATGATTCCACTGAATGTGAATTTGGGGAACAGTAACTGTCATAGCCAAAGCAGTCACCAGGAGGCAGACATTTGTACGGTTGGCTGTAAGGGCACACAATCTTCGTAACATCATCAAGAGTTGGTCCAGGCACTGAAAGACATAGTATACAGATAAGTATTCATAAATCTATGCAATTTTTTGGCTCTCTTTGAACTCAAGCATAATCCAAACACATGATACTACTAGTTGCTACTAATAGTGAGCGCACTGGACTGATTTTGCATGTGGATTAGCTTTCCCTATTACCAGTGTCCCTTGCCATGAGGCGAACTCACTCATTCTCAGGGTGTGACCATCCATGAGAGTTCTCTCTTGTTGGCATTTCCATTCTCAGGATGTGACCATCCATGAGAGTTCTCTCTTGTTGGCATTTCCATTCTCAGGATGTGACCATCCATGAGAGTTCTCTCTTGTTGGCATTTCTATTCTCAGGATGTGACCATCCATGAGAGTTCTCTCTTGTTGGCATTTCTATTCTCAGGATGTGACCATCCATGAGAGTTCTCTCTTGTTGGCATTTCTATTCTCAGGATGTGACCATCCATGAGAGTTCTCTCTTGTTGGCATTTCTATTCTCAGGATGTGACCATCCATGAGAGTTCTCTCTTGTTGGCATTTCCATTCTCAGGGTGTGACCATCCATGAGAGTTCTCTCTTGTTGGCATTTCCATTCTCAGGATGTGACCATCCATGAGAGTTCTCTCTTGTTGGCATTTCCATTCTCAGGGTGTGACCATCCATGAGAGTTCTCTCTTGTTGGCATTTCCATTCTCAGGATGTGACCATCCATGAGAGTTCTCTCTTGTTGGCATTTCCATTCTCAGGGTGAGACCATCCATGAGAGTTCTCTCTTGTTGGCATTTCCATTCTCAGGATGTGACCATCCATGAGAGTTCTCTCTTGTTGGCATTTCTATTCTCAGGATGTGACCATCCATGAGAGTTCTCTCTTGTTGGCATTTCCATTCTCAGGGTGTGACCATCCATGAGAGTTCTCTCTTGTTGGCATTTCCATTCTCAGGATGTGACCATCCATGAGAGTTCTCTCTTGTTGGCATTTCTATTCTCAGGATGTGACCATCCATGAGAGTTCTCTCTTGTTGGCATTTCCATTCTCAGGATGTGACCATCCATGAGAGTTTTCTCTTGTTGGCATTTCCATTCTCAGGGTGTGACCATCCATGAGAGTTCTCTCTTGTTGGCATTTCCATTCTCAGGATGTGACCATCCATGAGAGTTTTCTCTTGTTGGCATTTCCATTCTCAGGATGTGACCATCCATGAGAGTTCTCTCTTGTTGGCATTTCCATTCTCAGGATGTGACCATCCATGAGAGTTCTCTCTTGTTGGCATTTCCATTCTCAGGATGTGACCATCCATGAGAGTTCTCTCTTGTTGGCATTTCCATTCTCAGGATATGACCATCCATGAGAGTTCTCTCTTGTTGGCATTTCCATTCTCAGGATGTGACCATCCATGAGAGTTCTCTCTTGTTGGCATTTCCATTCTCAGGATTTGACCATCCATGAGAGTTTTCTCTTGTTGGCATTTCCATTCTCAGGATGTGACCATCCATGAGAGTTCTCTCTTGTTGGCATTTCCATTCTCAGGATGTGACCATCCATGAGAGTTCTCTCTTGTTGGCATTTCCATTCTCAGGATGTGACCATCCATGAGAGTTCTCTCTTGTTGGCATTTCCATTCTCAGGATGTGACCATCCATGAGAGTTCTCTCTTGTTGGCATTTCCATTCTCAGGATGTGACCATCCATGAGAGTTCTCTCTTGTTGGCATTTCCATTCTCAGGGTGAGACCATCCATGAAAGTTCTCGTGGATGGTCACATCAATCTTTATTGACGACGCCGAATTAGAGATGGTAGACCATTTTACATATCTAGGATCAGTGGTAAATAGCAAATTATTCCTAGATCAGGAAATCAACATCCGGATTGGTAAGGCAGCAACAACAATGAACAGATTAAGAAAAAGAGTTTGGGAGAACAGGAAGCTTATTGCCAAAAAAGTCCTCATCTTAAAAAAAGCTTAAAAGTCGACAGAGTCGACTTCATTGCACCAGGTTTTATCCCATATGGCTCGGTCTCTTTCCACAGCACGGAAAGCATCGTACAAAGCAGGAGCTCCGTAGCTTTTAGCAACGACCCACAGGAGTCTCTGAAACATTTAACTCGTAAACCGAAGGGTGCGGCCCGGAATCGAACCCACAACCTTCGGAGCACGAGTCAAACGGCTTGACCACTTCGCCACAGAGACTCCCTGTCTTTGTAAAGTCCTTACAAAAGTCCTTAGAAAGTCCTTGTCTATCAAGCCTGTGTTCTTAGTGCTCTTCTTTATGGCAGTGAAACCTGGTCAACTTACTCACACCAAGAGAAATGTTTAAACAGCTTTCATATGCGGTGTCTGCGAAGAATACTTGGTATTAAGTGGCAAGACAAAATCACAAATACTGAAGTATTGGAAAGATCAGGTTGTTCCAGTGTGTTCCATGCTCAGTCTTCGAAGACTTAGATGGATAGGACATCTTAGGAGGATGGATGATGGTAGAATACCATAGGACATCTTTTTTGGTGAATTACAGATGGATAGGAGATCTCAGGGTCGGCCTCTACTACGATACAAAGATGTGCGTAAGTGGGACATGATTGATACAGATATTGAAAATGCACACTGGGAGCAAGTCACAGCTGAACATGTTGCATGGAGGGCAACTATCAGAAATGGAATAAAGACAAAGGAGAAAATGATTGTAGATAAAGCACACATAGAGCATGAGAGACGTAAGATGGTGCTTGATGGTGGAAATGACCATGTGTTCACATGCATCCACTGTGGACGAACATTTACAGTGCGAATTGGCCTTATCAGCCACACTCACCACCGCCATGGGTCGTAGTTATTAAACCTTTTTGAAGCACAATGTAACAAACTATCGTCTGTTCTCTGTCAAGACGGAAAGGTGCCAATGATAAACCTTAAGCAAAATAACTACTGCCATTATCTCACAGTGTTAATCATAATAGATCATCATCATCAAGTGCCGTGCCGACTGGCGTAGGCATTCATGACTCACCACAGATCTCTGTCCTAGGTTTTCTGGATCAACTCTGTCATTGATATTTCTCCATTCCACCGTTGCAATCCATCCAGCATCATTTCTCGTGGTCTGCCTCTGCCAAAAAAAGCTGTTTGTCTCTTTCTTATTGTTGTATATAATGTTCTAGCTTCGCCAGACTCTTTAAGACATTCGTCGTTAGTTACTTTGGCAGTCTAAGGAATTCGCCACATTCGTCTAAGGAACCACATCTCTGTTGCTTCCAATCTCTTTATAATTTGTTCATACATTCCAAGATTCACAGCCATACAGCAAAACTGGTTCTGTATCATCATGAGAGTTCCATCATGCCGCGACCGGAAATGAAAACCGAATTCATGTAAGGAATCATATAGCCATGATTCACCGTGTCTCCCAATTAGCGCTAGTTCAGACCATGCATTCTTTCGACGTCTTTCATTCATTCAAATCTCACATGACAATAACACACGTCATCCGGGGTTTTCTAGGAAAGGTATGCCTAATATTCCGTGCACAGCGATTGGTTGAAATCATCGTGACCTTTTATATAAATAAGAATATATTTCATACTTAGCGTAATTAATTATTTTTTGGCGTTGTCCATAGAATTTAATCAATTATATATGTATTTTTGAATTCTGCATACAATTTTAAATATATCTGGAAAGTTTCATGCTGTGATAGCTTGAAATGTGGATGAAAACAACATTTTCTGTGAAGATGTGTTTTTGTTCTTTGGGCATATCGATCGAACTGGCGTGTGCCCTTTGTAACACTATTCTGGCGTTATCCATAGAATTAATTCAATTATAGATGTATTTTTGAATTCTCCATAAAATTTTTAATATATTTGGGACGTTTCATCGCTGTGATAGCTTGAAATGTGGATGAAAAACAACATTTTCTGTGAAGCGTGCCTTTGTGAATGGGATAGAAGAAAAAGCAGACACAAGGCCTTGTGCCATGGCGACTGTGCATGCGCATATAGATCGAACTGGCATGTGCACTTTGTAACACTATTCTGGCGTTTTTGTTAGAATTTAATCGGTACTTCAATTTTAATTCACCGCAACAAAGAAGAATCCCTTCGAGCCTCATTTGCATCGGTCTGGCAATCATTTTCTGGTTAAGTGTTTGGTGGACTGCTGGACCGATCGATGGATGTTTTTAAGTTTTTGGGCCCGTAGGGCCATCACTTGTCGACGACAGTGAGGGCCCTACGGGCTCAAATCTAAAAAAAAAAATCCATCGATCGGTCCAGCAGTCCACCAAACACTTAACCGGAAAACGATTGCCGGACCGATGCAAATGAGGCTCGAAGGGATTTTTCTTTGTTTGCGGTGAATTAAAATTGAAGAACCATTTAATCAATCATAGATGTATTTTTGAACTCTGCATACAATTTTAAATATATCTGGAAAGTTTCATCGCTGTGATAGCTTGAAATGTGGATGAAAATTAACATTTTCTGCGAAGCGTGCCTTTGTGAATGTGGGAAACGCATGGTCATGTGCCATGGCGACTGCGCATGCGCATGGCGATCGAAGTGGCATGTACACTTTCACTTTTCAACACACAAAATGTGCAATATGACCTACTAAAGTTAAAGAGAACACAAGTTTAAAGATTAATAATAATTTATTTGTATACTTGTACTTTTTTTTAATCAATTAACATGACGGAACATATTTTAGAAGTCAGTTTTCATAATCTGCCTATGACCCGTTTGGTTAAGACCAACCTCGCACGAGGAGAAAAATGGAATAGCACGCTGAACCGTAATTAATTTTTTTTTTCTGTCACTTTCAATAGAAAACCATCAAATGTAGATGGATCTTCGAATTCTGCATCAAATTTTTCAGAAATTTGGAAAGTTTCACGCTAAACTTGCTTTAATTTTGGTTGAAAAACAGGCAAAGAATTCAAAGATGTTACGATCATGAAACTCAAAACGGCAGCTTGACTATATAAGAATCTTTGTGGAACAATTGTTGTGTAGTTGTAAGCAGTCCGCCCGTCACGCGGGAGACAGGGGTTCTGTTCCCTGCTGGGCATATTTCTTTTTTTTTTTCACAAAATTATTAGGTGATATAATAGAAACTATTAAACATTACGAACTAAAATATTATATAGAACTAAGAAACTGGAAGTTTGTGAATACAGTGTGCTCTATGGATCTGTGCAAGCTGCCGACTGCCGGAGAGCAAGCAGCGGAATTATCGCGTATCGGAATCGATGGATCCAATAGATGTCTGTGTTTAATGTGAATTTTAATTGCCATATAAAATATCGCCCCTAAATCAGCAAAGTTTCATCGCTAAACTTGCTCGAATTGTGGTTGAAAAACAGATTTTCTGCGAAGCTGTGACTTTGTGAATTGGAAACCCACGGGTCATGACGGCCGCCGCATATCGATTGAGCTACACTTTTCAGCACATAAAACGTGCTATTTGACCTACTAAAGTTAAAGAGAACACAAGTTTAAAGATTATTAATAATTTATTTGTATACTTCTATTTTATAATCATTTAACATGACGGAAGATATTGTTGAAGTCAGTTTTCATATGACCGTTTGAGACTGTCTCGCACGCACACCAGCTGGTGAAGGTAATCCGACTAATCGTCTGGCAGAGTTAGTCCTTAACCTCAATTCATTTGAGTTCAATGGGGACTATTTTGACCAGATCAGTGGGGTGGCCATGGGCACTAAGCATATTTCAGCCGCTCGTTGCTAGCCTCCCCTCATATATCAAAGACACCAACCACGCTGTCTCCATCTTCGATTCCATCAGCTTCACCACCCCTTTTCAGCACATCTTTACTTTAGATGTGACTTCACTCTATACATCTATTCCTCACTCTGACGGCCTTAAAGCCTTGGAATTTTTCTTAGGCAAAAGACACGGCCCCACCAAAGCCACCGGACCATTGTTGCGTCTGGCAGAGTTAGTCCTTAACCTCAATTCATTTGAGTTCAATGGGGACTATTTCGACCAGATCAGCGGGGTGGCCATGGGCACTAAGATGGGTCCGAGTTATGCCTGTCTGTCCATGGGCTATCTTGAACACCAGGTATGGAGTCAATACACTGGTAGGCTCCCGGAGCTCTATAGGAGCTATATCGATGACTGTTTTGGTGTTTCAGACATGTCATTGTCTGATCTTCAGGACTTCATTGCCTTTTTCTCTAACTTTCATCCTAGCATCAGACTCACCTCCACTATTTCCTCGTCGGATGTTAATTTCTTAGACATAACAGTTTCCTTAGGTTCTGCTGGCCTATGCACGATGGTTTACTATAAACCGACTGACTCACATGCATTCCTTCTCTATACCTCCTCCCATCCTCCCTCTTGCAAGGATTCCATTCCTTTCTCACAACTGTTATGTCTCCGACGGCTTTGTCATGATAATAACAACTTCCGTCAAAAAGCCCACGAAATGTTGTATTTCTTATGCCTTCGAGGCTACCCTGAGAATGTTCTGTCTACAGCTCTTCACCGCTGCCAGTCTATTAGTCATGCCGAGGCTCTCTCTTCCAGGCCGAAACCACGTAATAATAGACCTATTCTCTCACTTACCTACCATCCTCATATTGCTGCCAAGAATATTCTCATGAGGCATCTACCCATCCTCCAGGCAGACCTGGTCACTCGCGATGTCTTCTCAGAGGCCCTACTTGTGGCATACAGGCGGGATCGTAACCTGAGGGATTTGCTGGTCCATAGCACTCTATCACAATCCCACCAGTTTCTTCCTGGCACGACTGCATGTCTTCGATCTTGTTGTAAGACTTGTCCATATGTCCTTCAAACCACCAGTCTGACTTTCCCTAAGACTACTTTCCACATCCGGGAGGGTTTCTCATGTACGAGTCGCAACATTATCTATGCGATCATCTGCACACGTTGCGACATGAGGTATCTTGGGGAGACGGGCCTTCGTCTGGCGGACAGATTAAGACAACATTTATCCGATATCGACAGTGGTGCCAAGAAACCGGTACCCCTATACTTCAACAGTTCCGACCACTGTGGGGTTGCCGACATACGTGTTACAGCGATAAAATCGTGCACATCTCACGAACGCGACCGCAAGACATTGGAAAACCATCTTATCTTCCAGTTGGGTTCACTTTCCCCTCACGGCCTCAATGTCCAACACAGTTTTATTTAAATCCCCTACGCCCCTTATCCCCCCCCCCATCTCCGCAATCGTAGTCCACTTCCAAGCCAGTTGCATGTCCTTCGCAGGACGTGGTAGTCAACACCAGCATTATCTCTGCTTTCTGTGACTTCCTGGTTGGTTTGCGTTGGGGTCGCTTCTCATTGCGTTCAGAACAACCGTCACTTGTGCTACATTATGATAGCAAACGCTTGTTGGTCTGCATCCATATTGCCCACAGCAGCGTTTCTAACTTGGCGTGCGGAATTGCGAACTGCATCCGTTACATCGCCCAAGAGTTACACATCCATATTTTTCCATTCGCTCTCCTGGGCGCACCTCGATCCCCCCAGCGTGGGTTCCCTACCGGTTGACTTAACTAATCACAGAGTTTCTGGCTGTACTGACCTTTAGTCAGTTGACTCCGTTAACCACAACATCCGTTTCATTCCACCCATGGATAGCCGTTTCAAGCTAGGACACAGATAAGTTGATATTTGTACATTCATGTAGTGTCGATCGTGTATTTGTTAGTCTATTTTTGTTTGTTTGTTCTGTGCTGACGAAGGCTTTGGCCGCAACGTCCATTGTTTTTTGTAGTTGTGCTTTGGTAAAGCTCTCAACCTACTTCTCGTTTTTGAGTGATTCATTCCACTTACGGGTGAATAGCAAGAGAAATCGCAACTCGTCTCACCTTCACAAAAACGTGAATATCTTCACTTAGAAGTGACATCATTGAGGTACCATTAGATTTTGAATTTCAAGGCCTATCTTCTGTGGCCGTCTCATTAGTAAATTCTCAAATTTAAAATCGTGATAGGGCTCGCATATATAGCACTTCAACACCCTCTTTCTTACATTCAATGATAATGATAGTGATGGTTATTGGCATAAGATATTCTTCATTTTCTGAAATGCAGCTTTTGCTTGCCCTATTCTGCTCTTGATCTCTGTTATTGTTATGCATCTTCCATCTGATGTTATAAATGCCCCTGCGCATTTTAATTTAATATTTAAAAAAAAAAAAAACGATCCACTTGGTGAAGAATTTTCACTTCTATCTCTATTTCACATAATTCATTCATTCATTCAGTCAGTAGCATGTCCTTTGCAGAACCTCGCTCCCATAACATTAATAAAATTAAAATACAATAACAGTTAACAAAGTAATGATAAAATTAAACAAAGTAAATTAACAATTTCTTACTGTCTAAGTTTTTCAACCAGAAAACTAATAAACAATCTAAACACTTTCACGCTGCCAAAGCGAATGAAGTCAAACTTTCCCCGCAATAGTCACTTAAAAGTTAGGATATAAATAGACTGTGTGCAATCGTTCTTGAAATAGAATTGTCTCGAAAGGTCGCGGCTCTCGCCCATTACGTCAGAAGTAATTTATAGACAAACAGATGTCACCTGGCCGCCATCCTAGATGTTATACATCTAGATCTAAATGTTTTCGGCTGTGCCTAGATGTCATTTTTCGACGTTCGGATTTTGGAGTTAGATATTTTAGATTTTTCTTTTCTTTCGGTGTCAATCACGGCGTTTATGCCAAATTGAAGGAAGATATCCCATCTCTAATCCTCATAACATGTGCATGTCATTCCTTGCAGCTAGCATTATCACATGCCTCATCAGAATATTTACCAAGGAATTTGGAATTCCTTATTGCTGAAACACATAACTGTTTCTCTAACCTAAATCATCTGTCAGACAACAGCAATCAATCAATCAATCATGTGCCATGCCGGAAAGCGTGGGCGGTCATGATTCGCCATTTCACTCGATCACCAGAGTCGTGGATCAGCTCAGTGTTCCTGTCTCGTCCATGCCATGTGGCCAAGCCATCCAGGTATTTTCCTCTCGGTCTTCCTCTTGGTCTGTTCCCCTCGATCTTGCCAGCTGTCACCAAGTTCTCCAGTCCATTTCTTCTCATAACATGTCCAAAAAATTTTGACTGTCTACGTCTAATTTCTCTAATCAATCTACGATTTTCATTTGTCTCTTGTAGTACTTGGTCATTGGTTTTTCTATCTGTCCATGGTATTCTTTGCATTTTCCTCAGAAACCACATTTCTGCAGCCATCAGATGTTTTTCAGCTTGACTGCACATTGTCCAAGTTTCACATCCATACAAAAGAACAGGCTCTATGTATCCCCTCAACACTCTTTTTCTCGTTTCAATTGACATCATTTTATTGGTCAGAATATTTTTCATCTTGCTAAAGGCTACCTTCGCAATGGCGATTCTTGTTCTAATCTCTTCAAGGCATCTGCCATCAGATGTTATGACTGTTCCGAGATAATTGAACCGATTCACTTGCTGAAGAATATTCCCATTTACTTGTATATTACATTGTGGTACTTCGTTCTTCCTAGTGACGACCATAACCTGTGTCTTCCTACAATTTAATTCCAACCCCAGCTGCTCACTGTGTACAACCACAGCGTCTACTAATTGTTGCAGATCCTGTGCATTGTCTGCAATCAATACTGTATCATCTGCATATCTAATGTTATTTATGTTTCGTCCTCCAATGCTGATTCCATTTAGGTCTTCTACATTTCTGAAAATATTTTCACTGTATAAGGAAAAAAGATCTGGAGACATTACACATCCCTGCCTAACACCTCTCTTAATAGGTTGGTATTGTCCTACTTCATTATCAATTCTTATGGCAGCTTGTTGTTTCCAATATATGTTTTATATAAGTCTAATGTCTTTCCCATCAATTTGTAGATCTGCCAGCATATCCACAATGTTGACATGTCTTACTCTATCAAAAGCCTTTGTGTAGTCAATAAAGCAAAGATGTATATCCTTGTTTACTTCTAAAGCACGTTCAATAACTGTTCGCAGCATATACACAGCATTTACTGTACCCTTTCCTTCTACAAAACCACATTGTTCTTCCCCTATTTCAGGTTGTATTTTCTTCCTCACTCTTTGCATGATAATTCGTAACAAAATCTTTGTGATGTGACTCATTATACTAATTGTTCTATGTTGATCACATTCTAAGGTTCCTGATTTCTTTGGGATTGCAATAAATACAGAATTACATAATTCAGAAGGTATATCTCCAGTATCATATAATGTGTTCAGCAGTCTAGTGACTTGCTCTAGTCCAAATTCTTCTAAAGCTTTAATCATTTCTGTTGTGATGTTATCTGCACCGGGGGCCTTGCCAGCTTTCATATGCTTAAGAACATTTTGAACCTCCATCTTTAAAATTGCTGGTCCTTCATTATTAAATCTAATAGCATACTGTTCCTCTCTGTTATCATCATACAGGTCTTTCACATAATCTGTCCATACATGTAGAATCTGATCTTTTTCTATTATGATTTTGCCATCTTTAGTTCTTAGACAGCCTGTTGATGTACTTGTTCTTTTATTAGTAAGTTCCTGAATCCTTTTGTGCACTAATTAGCAACAGCAATACAATAATTTATATAAAGCATTATTAGATAGTTCCTCACCACTGAAAATTATGTCATATTGCAAAACTAGATGGTTAACAATTCAACCAGCTGTTGAAATAATTGTGAACCAATGGTTGGAGTTGAAGACACACTTCGAAATAACAAGACAAAGTGAAAAGTGCCACACAGCTGAAATAGTGTTTCATAAAATACTATATGGAATGTACAGTGATGAAAAAACAAATTGGCATTCCTTCTATTTTTACAACCCATTCTAAGTGAAGTGCAAAATGTTAATAAACTGTTTGAATCTAAAAATGATAAAGTTAAATTACTCGACGATCTCACTTTGCTATTTCACTCAGTTGGTAAAAGACTTATTTTGCCAACTTGTAAAGCTAATTTGTTCACTTGCACTATAGAGAGCTATTTGGCTCCTAGGCCATACATGGGATACCAAATCGAATCAAAAATTGATGGTTTAAAAACAAAAGGACTGTTAACAGAAAATGAAATGACCAACTTAAGAAAGCGCTGTCAAGATTTTCTTGTCTCATTATTCAAGCAATTGAAGCAGAGACTTCCTGAAAATGTAGATGTATTGAAAACTATTTCACTCTTTACAACATACCTTCAGCCAGTAAAGGACATACTTAAATATTGTCAAGTTATGAAATTTTTAGGGCTACTGATACTAGGGTGACGGAAGCAGTATATCAGTTCAATCCAAAATAAATTTGGTTGACTGAACAAACAAAACAGGAACTGAAGCTTTTTTGAAGTGAAGTAAGACAATTTAAAGATGCCCCAGGAAACAGTCCATTCTGTAAGCTCTTTGAATGTGCGGTGTCTGCCATGATACTACCCCATTCATATGCTGATGTAGTAAGAGTTTTCAGTGCTTTGAATTATACAAAATCTAAACTAAGAAATAGGATGAAACTTAACCTCTGAAATGCCATCTTGACAATAGTATTTGGCCTGATGAGAGGAGGAAAATGCTGTTCAACTGATCAGCTCCCTGATCGTGTATTAAAAGAAACTGGAACAGCTAAAGCAAACAAGTGTCATTTTGAATCTGAAGCTTCAATTTCATCATCTAAGCTAAGTTTATCCTGTGGATCTTGTGAAACAGACATCAGTGAAGATGAGGACATGATTCTATAGGGTAACTCACATCGATACTATATAGTTTCTTACTTTTTCCATCTGGATTTTCTATCCTGGTTGTTTAGGTTTCTTGGCACATTTTGTAGAAGGTAGTTTGCCATCCGTCATCCAGCTGGTCAAAATCAAAGGCAAACCAATAGATATAAATATTATACAAGTATATGCACCAACAACAAACAGTAGTGATGAAGATATACAAAACTTTTACGATGAAGTTGAAATGGCAATAGCCCAAATTGGATCACAAGAAATAAAAATAATACTGGGGGATTTTAATGCAAAAGTAGGAAAGGGAAAAATAGAGGATATAGTGGGGAATTACAGTTTAGATACAAGAAATGAAAGAGGAGAGAAACTAATAGAATGGGCAAATATTAATGATATGATAATTGGAAACACATGGTTTAAACACCATAAAAGACGACTATACACATGGAAAAGCCCTGATATGAAAATACGCAACCAAATTGACTACATACTTATTAATAAAAGATTTAGAAATGCATTAATTAATGTAAAGACAATGCCTGGTGCTGACGGTAACAGTGATCATGTACCACTATGTGGACAAATAAAAGTAAGATTAAAGAGAGGGGAAAAAATGGTTAAAAACTTGAGACTTAATAAAGAGGTTCTGAAAGTAGATAAAGAAATTCAAGAACAATACAGAGTGACTGTGAAAAATAGGTACAATGCAATAGCTAAAATACAGAGTATAGATGAACAATGGGAAATGTTAAGGGACTCCATTCATCAAACTAGCAAAGAAATATTACCGGAGAGAAGCCAAAAAGCTAAGAAAAAATGGATGAATGAAGAAATCTTAAGGTTGATGGACAAAAGGAAACAGAATAAAAATGACAAACAAGAGTATGCTAAGATAAATAAAGAAATAAGAGATAAATGTGTGAAGGCAAAAGAAAGTTGGTTAAATGAAAAAAAATAAAAAAATTTGTTGCGTATCCCTTACGGGACGTTGCAGTCAACACCAGCATTTTCAGCTGCTGTTGATGTACAAGGCAAGTGTTACGTTCAGTAGTTTGCCATTGCTTTCTGAACGACCGGCCCCTATACCTTTTTCGAAAAAACCAGCACCGCCGTGTTTCGAAATGCAGAAAAATTGAATTAAATTCCATTAAAGATCAAAAAAGTATGTACAGACAAATCAGCGAGCTCACAGGAAGAAAAATAAGAATAAATACAGGGTGTTTGAAATCAAAAACAGGACAGACTTTATTGGAGGAAGGTGCTATAATGAAGAGGTGGAATGAGTATATAAGAGAATTATATAATGGAGAAAGGGAAGAATTAACAGAAGAAAGTAACTTAGAAGGCCCACCTATTCTAAAAGAAGAAGTCGCTGATGCTATGAAACATATGAAGAAAGGAAAAACAGCTGGGCCAGATGAAATCACAATAGAAGAATTAGAAGTGTTGGGAGAATTTGGAGTAGATATATTAACCAAAATGTTGAATGATATTTACAGTAGTGGATATTTACCCAGTGATATGCTGAAATCTGTATTTATAGCTATACCAAAAAGACCAGGAGCAATTGATTGTGAAGATTTTCGTACAATTAACCTCATAAACCATGTCACTAAGCTTCTACTCAGAATTATAATGAGAAGAACAAGAAAGAAAATAAAAATGGAAATTAGTGAAGAACATGATGGTTTTATGGAAGGAAAGGGTACAAACAATGCAATATATATATTACGAACACTAATAGAAAGATCAATAGAGAAACAAAGAGACATATATTTATGCTTCATAGATTATACTAAGGCATTTGATAAAGTAAAACATGATGAGCTGATTAAAATGTTGGAAGATATCAACATTGATGGGAAAGATTTAAGAATAATAAAGAATATATACTGGAACCAAGTAGCAGCAATTAAAATGGGAAATAAAGAGGGTAGTTACGAACAGATAAAGCTAGGAGTACGACAGGAGTGTGTCTTGTCACCCGATCTCTTCTCCCTGTATAGCGAAGTAATAATGAGAGAGATCAAAGAGAAGCCAGGAATACTAATCGGAGGATATAATATAAACAATATACGCTATGCAGATGACACAGTATTGGTAGCGGATAATGCAACAGACCTACAACAATTGTTGGACAGTGTAGTAACAGAGAGTGCACAGAAAGGACTGTCCTTGAATATCAAGAAAACAGTAACAATGGTGATATCAAAGAAAATGGGGACGCCAAAATGTGACATAGAAATAGAAGGTGGAATTGTCAACCAAGTGGATAATTTTAAATACCCAGGGGCACTTATAACATCAGATGGAAGATGTACAACAGAGATTAAGAGCAGAATAGGGCAGGCAAAGACAGCATTTCAGAAAATGAAGAGTATCTTATGCAATAAGTCGCTATCAATGAATGTAAGAAAGAGAGTACTAAAATGCTATATAGAACCAGTTTTGCTGTATGGCAGCGAACCTTGGAATGTAAATGAACAAATTAGGAAGAACTTAGAAGCAACAGAGATGTGGTTTTTAAGACGAATGTTGCGAATTCCTTGGACTGCCAGAGTAACTAACAACGATTGCCTGAAAGAGGCTAATGAAACTAGAACACTATATACAACAATAAGAAAGAGACAAACATCTTTCTTTGGTCATGTGATGAGAAGAGAGGCATTGGAGAACATCGTGACAACTGGAAAGATCGAGGAGAAGAGAGGCAGAGGCAGACCAAGAGAAATGATGCTGTACGGATTGAGACAGTGGCATGGAGGAATATCATCAGCAGAGTTGATCCAGAACACCAAAGACCGAGATCTGTGGAGAGCCATGAACGCCTACGCCAGCCGGCACGGCACTTGATGATGATGATGAGTTTGCCATTGCTTTCCTTCTGGGCAGTGACTCAATTGAAATAAATATTTTGGACACTTGAAACGTCACGAAAGTTTTGAGAGAACAATAATGGAGGGGCATATGCCTGGGAAGAGAGGAAGCGGAACGCCAAAGAGAAGATGGGTGCAGGATGTAGCGGATGATCTCCAGATGGGTGTATCGGACGCGGGACATCTTGCTTATGATCGAGAGGTTTTCCGGAAGGTTGTTATGGGAGCGAGGTTCTGCAAAGGACATGCTACTGAATGAATGAATGAATCTAGATGTCTTACATCAGTTTCTAGATGTTTTCTGTCAAAGAAAAGTGGCAACCCTGGAGAGAGATCTCGGGTCTGTAGCATGGTGTCTGTTAAATGACGCCTCATAGGACAAATTTGAGGTCGGCATGGCCGAGTTTGTAAGAAGGTAGTTTGTCATTGCTTTCCTTCTGGGCAGTGACTCAATTGAAATAAATATTTTGGACACTTGAAACGTCACGAAAGTTTTGAGAGAACAATAATGGAGGGGCATTGATTGATTGATTGATTGATTTAGGAACCGACATCACAGCATTTGGGACATTCCCATAAGCGCTCCGTCCCCATCCGCAGCAGCCAGCGAAGAGTTCCAACACTAATAGTTCCAGTAGCAATCTGATTATATGTCCGTCTCGCCTTTCCTCTGAGCGTCGAGCATCGGCCAGATCCCCTCGTCACACCTCGCTGTCTCATTCTTACCAGACTATGGTGATCCATTTGCTCCTCCGAGGTGTACACGTGCTCCCACAAGGCCGCAACTCCACCAAGTTTTGCCGAGCCAGCCAATCTGTCCGCCTGTTCCTTCCCCAGCACACCGGCATGCCCAGGAGAAAAGATCCAGGTGATGCTTGCTACACGTGACCTCCGAAGCGAAGCAAGCCACTCTACACGAAGCTTGCCTGTTCTCACCCTCCTCAGCATGCTTTCTGAGTCAGTAACAATCACAATGTGTGTATGTATCGTGTTCTCTATCCAGTGGAAAGCTGCACTGACCGCCTCCACCTCCATTCTTAAGCTAGATGTAGTATCATCATACGCCTGGCTCTCCTGCACCAAACGCCGACCATTAGTCTTTGCCAAGAACCCCCAGGCACTTCTCCTACCTCTCAACACCGACCCATCCGTGTAGATAATCACATCACCCGGGCGAGAATTTTCCTGAATTATTTGCTGAATTTCCACTTCCGTGGCCCCTGCTGGCCACTCCCTGCACTCCCGGCTCAATGTGATTATAACCCTGCACAAGTCTGACTGCTGGGCTGGCACTCTGACCCACTCCTCTCCTCGCCTGATGTTCTCCAAGGGGCACACCTGTCTGATCGTATCCTCCGCCTGAGCCATCCATGATTTCCCTCTCATCAGTCTCTGAAGGCGATGCTAACCTGAAAAAATTAACTTCTATAATATTTAATTTCTATGTTCTGTTATGGTATAAGATTTCATACTGAAGAGTGATGATTGATAAAATACTGTCAAATTGACTTTGTACGTAACGGTTGCCATGGAAACCAAGATAAACAGCGGCCATATTGGATTTCTTTAATGTGGTCTAAAACAGTTATTTATTAATGTACAAGCTTCATATTTTGTATATGGGTACAGAAATAGAATATGTACATTCTGTCAGAAGCTTTTAGTGATATCCCTTGGATATTTTTTTCTTCATAATTAAAAATAAATTTCAACATTTTCATATACAATATTTTTGATTATTTTTACTACTGCACAAAAACTAAATCTTAGTTTTAAAAAAGCTCTTGACAAAATGTACATACTACAATGAAAAATATTTCTGCTAAGTTTCATTGTAATATGACTAGCCGTTTTTGAAAAAAATTGAAACAAAGTAAAAAAAATATGGCAAAATGAGAAAACGGGGAAAAACAAATTATTTTCATGTTTTTTTGTACTAAAAAGTTATCTTAGGGTCAATTTCAGACTTTTCTGTAATGTTTAAGTTCTGGTAGGCTTTTCGGTGCTTACGAGCATTTGCCAGTTATTGACTTCGTGATTTCTTACGTTGAGAATATGATTGTATGTTAAATTTCTTGGAACAAGGCATTTTTCAATTCGCGTGTGGATCGGTTGCCAAGCGAAAACACAACAAAACAGCCATCTTGGAAACCCACGTGATCAGTTTCCGCCAACGAGCGTTGCGCATTCGGCGAGGTGTTCCATATATGGGATTTTCCGGAAGATTATTGATTCGAAAGAAACTGTCCTACACAGAAGAGCTCTCAATTAAACGAACTCGAAGTTTAACGAACAATTAGGGGAGTTCATGACCTTTACAGTGATGTATGAAACACCCGGATCGTGCGTCGGCGAGACATCGTTGCTATGGTTTCAAAAAAACGTCAATTTCGTTGCAATTTTCAATAATTAGACAATTCTACACCTAATGTGGGTTCAGTAACATATGAATATTGCATTAAATAACAGTTTTTAAAGAAAAACAAGTTTAACTACGTCCAGCGCCTCATGCAACGGATGATCTGTGTCTGCAGCTACTCTGAGGTATGCCTTCGCTTGCATCACCTTGTGCCTACCAGCAACAGTAGGCAGACCAAGGATGTAACGCATACACACTACTGGAGTGTCTCTGGTGCATCCCAGAATGACCCGCATAGCTTCATTCTGGAGGGGCATATGCCTGGGAAGAGAGGAAGAGGAACGTCAAAGAGAAGATGGGTGCAGGATGTGGCGGATGATCTCCAGATGGGTGTATCGGACGCGGGACATCTTGCTTATGATCTAGAGGTTTTCCGGAAGGTTGTTATGGGAGCGAGGTTCTGCAAAGGACATGCTACTGAATGAATGAATGAAACTAGATGTCTTACATCCGTTTCTAGATGTTTTCTGTCAAAGAAAAGTGGCAACCCTGGATGTAACGTCAAAAGAGAGATCTCGGGTCTGTAGCATGGTGTCTGTTAAATGACGCCTCATAAGACAAATTTGAGGTCGGCATGGCCGAGTTTGTAAGAGCGCTGCTCGTTCTTAAACACCTGGTGTGCTGATGCCTAGGTAGAGGGTTCAACCCCTACACTGGTCAGTTCAACTAATATGTTGACTTCTCGTCCTTGACTTGGAAACGTAATAGCATGCTTCTCAGAAGTTGGAGTGTGTTCACCTTATGGGGAGGGACACTGGTAATAGGGAAAACTAATCTACACGCAAAAATCAGTCCGGTGCATTAGAAATAGCAGCACGGTCAAAGGTTGCGAGCAAAAAGGCGCCAATCCAAGCAGACGAATGCGCAATAGCATGCATTGTAAACATGCACAAATTATTATGGGAGGAAAATAGAATGGATTTGGAGTAGTGGTCAAGAGGTCGGCTCAGAAGGTATACGGTTTGATCCCGGCCTAGAGCTGGAAAATTGTCCAATAACCTCTGGTATTTAACGATATCGCACGTTCCCTTTATCTCTCGGTTAATGAGATCGGATGCCTAGAAAGCCGGACGACGACTACGGAAGAGGAGGAGGAGAAGAATGGATTTATTGTAAATATTGAACAATTTTTATTTTTTGTTTTAATGTAATGAACTTACGCGCGCGCGCGTGTGTGTGTGTGCGTGTGCGTGCGTGTGCGTGCGTGTGTGTGTGTTAATGAAGGTTTGCTGCTGCAATGTCCGTTATTTATCATCGTGTTCTTGTAATGTTAACTCTCTCCACATATTGTTGTTGATATTTTATCCATGAAATTGACATTTTCCCAAACAGGGGTAAGGTATTAATGGAATAAAGACAGGGAAGAAAATGACTACAGATAGGTGACACACTGAGCGTGTGAGAAGAACGGTGCGTGATGGTGGAAATGATCATGTATTCACAAGCATCCACTGTGGACGAACATTTACAGCGCGAATTGGCCTGATCAGTCACATTCGCTACCGCCATGGGTTGTAGTTATTATGCCTGTTTAAAGCAGTGTAACAAACTATCGTCTGTCAAGACCGCAAGGTGCCAGTAAAGTAAAAGATTAGAAGAGATGTTTCAACCCTGCCTGTCAAAAGACGCAGTAAAATGTATACTCTTTTTATTCTGAACTTTCAACAACAACAACAACCAACAAATAAAAATAACGTTCACAGCAAGACACAGTTGCGTAGTCGGAATTACAATGACTCGATGCAATGTACAATGAAACACACTGGTACGTGTCGATCCTGTAGGAAAACAATAAGCACATAAACATATAGTAATACATACTTTACGGGCTCAGGCCAAGTGAACAGCAATTACAGTGGCGAAATGGATAACCAAAATAAATAAATAAATAAATAAATAAATAACAATAGCATAGCATTAAGGTCTTAGTATAACTACGGTGCACAAATCCGACATTTCGGTTCTAATGACTTTCTTCAGGAACAGCATAAACAAGGCTAATGAATAAATTATTATTATGGACGACACACAAAATATGCAAATATGTATAAAGAATGGCAAAAGACAGACGAGCAACTTTTTTTGTGCAGGAAAGATGTTTAGTGTTTCAAAGGTTTAGTTGTGAAATCAGAAAACCTGAAGCCAAATGTGTGCATACTCTAGCCGAGGAAGGTAAAGTTACATATGACAATATGGTAAGCATGCTATGGAGGGGAGTAAACTGGCTTTTATAATAGTTTGATTACAACTAAATAGGCGCATCCAAAAGTGTTGGTCAGTGGCTCTCCAGTCTGAACCTGTCCTAGCTTTACGAATTGCATGGCTTTAACTTTATGGCATTGATGTTTTCGCGATCTAAAGAATTAAAGTGGTAAGATAATGTTTTATTCTTTACTTTTGTAATCCATTTCCTCCTGTGATATCTATTCATCGACCTGAGTTCAGGATGGGTATATATATATATATATATATATATATATATATATATATATATATATATATATATATATATATATATATATATATATATATATATATATAAACAAAGAAGTCATAAATAATGTGATGCATAATGTATTTCCTGGAAAAGTGTTCACCGAGTCTTGTCAGGTAGGCTACATACTGCAGATATCAATGAAGTGAATAGATGACCCCTTTTCTGGCTGAAATACACAAAACACACGGTCACTGATTATGATGGAGGATATTGAACATTTGTTATCTCCACGATAATCGCGAATTCAGAACTGTCTTTGGACCACGGACAGTATTACACCTATCGTTTTTAGACATCTTAATCCGTGGTCGAGAGGATCACATCACCCACACATTGGCAAGAGAACTCAGAGACCTCGACACATTTCTTAACGCCACGAACGCCCCTATTTCTCCCTACTCCCAACCCCTTACACACACTTTATCTACATTGCTACCCATATAGGTAGCAAATGAAGACGAACGTGGCTGAGTGGTCTCGACGTATGGTGTCCGATTCGTGTACTGGAGGTCCCGGGTTCAAGCTTAGGTGAGGACTGGGGATTTTCACGTGTTCTAGTAACAGAATTTCCCCTGGTCACTGGGTAGTGAGATCCGGCGCCCGTGTGTATTGTTGCGCACGTAAAAAATCCCTTGCCAGTTGGAAACCGAAAAAGAGTAGCCTAACAGAGCTGCCCGGGCAAAGTTTCGTATGTACAAATCATGTCACGTATGATTGTTGTTCTTCATATGTACACATCAGTATGTTATGTATGATTGTTGTTTTTCATATGTACAAATCTTGTCATGTATGATTGTTGTTCTTCATATGTACACATCAGTATGTTATGTATGATTGTTGTTTTTCATATGTACAAATCTTGTCATGTATGATTGTTGTTCTTCATATGTACAAATCATGTCATGTATGATTGTTGTTCTTCATATGTACAAATCATGTCATGTATGATTGTTGTTCTTCATATGTACAAATCGTGTCATGTATGATTGTTGCTCTTTATATGTACATATCATGTCATGTATGATTGTTGTTCTTCATATGTACAAATCATGTCATGTATGATTGTTGTTCTTCATATGTACACATCTTGTCATGTATGATTGTTGTTCTTCATATGTACAAATCAACATGTCGTGTATGATTGTTGTTCTTCATATGTACAAATCTTGTCATGTATGATTGTTGTTCTTCATATGTACAAATCTTGTCATGTATGATTGTTGTTCTTCATATGTACACATCTTGTCATGTATGATTGTTGTTCTTCATATGTTCAAATCTTGTCATGTATGATTGTTGTTCTTCATATGTACAAATTTTGTCATGTATTATTGTCGTTCTTCATATGTACAAATCGTGTCATGTATGATTGTTGTTCTTCATATGTACAAATCATGTCCTGTATGATTGTTCTTTATATGTACACATCTTGTCATGTATGATTGTTGTTCTTCATATGTACAAATCAACATGTTGTATATGATTGTTGTTCTTCATATGTACAAATCTTGTCATGTATGATTGTTGTTCTTCATATGTACAAATCTTGTCATGTATGATTGTTGTTCTTCATATGTACACATCTTGTCATGTATGATTGTTGTTCTTCATATGTACAAATCTTGTCATGTATGATTGTTGTTCTTCATATGTTCAAATCTTGTCATGTGTCAGAAGTCGGGATGCCCCACCGGCTAGATGAAAATATTATTCACTGGCGAGCAACCCTAAATAGTCAGAAACTGACTAGGGACAAAATCTATATGGCTGAACTACAGATTAAGCCCATGAATATCCAACGTACAGCTCCAAGTGGCTCGTTACAAAATGAAATGAACTGTGCTGAATATTCGCCAAGGTATAGGAAAGAGAAGGTTAGCTTAAGATAGATGTTTTAAGTCTAAATATATTAGTATAGACGACTATCTCAGTACAGGTTTTCTCCCTGACTGCTCCTTTCCTTGGTGTGTAAGTGAACCCCCACCAATGTACACAACAACACGTATGCACAATTGGAAAAAATATAATGACAGAACTATGAGTTACAAGACTACAACATTTATTTACTAATCATAGACATTGGATGATTGTCAATATGAGGATGATAAAATCATATAACATATTGTGATGAGAAACATTACGTAACTTTACTTGTTACTTCATCTATCTGGAACTGTGGTCCAGATCCCCACTCTCCAGTAGACTCAAAAAAAAGAAAACAGCTTGCCGGTATTCTGACGTCTGCCAGTCCTGGCTCTACCTAGTCAGTAGTCTCTAGTCTTGAGATCTATAACATAGGTGCTCCTTGTGAGAGCTTGAAAGAAAGTCAAGAATGTGTTATATCAGTTCTACATCAGCGCAATCCTAATTAAAACATATAACACAAACATATACAATGACCAGTCTGGCCAAGTTTATCTTCCAGCTCTACTGTGTTCACCATCCTCCTTCTCCCTACTGTCTTTAGTCTGGGACGGGCTTTTCAATTGTCTCACACGCCTGTAATGATTACATTTCTGCCGCCCCATGTCCATGTCGCTAATACAGAAATTCTGTGTCGTACAGCCGCTCCGTTCAAAGTTAGTTTAGCAGCTCACAGGGTCGGTAATGGTATTATAATAATGCCTGATCATCCGGGCTTACAAGCCGGGACCAGTAGCTGTGCCAGGTTTCCATGCATTACCGTGGACGCACGCCCACCATACACTGAGAAAGTTTAGCACCCTATACCAATTGTGGGTAAGGTCTGTACCCTTACACCTCTGCTTCCAACACAATCATTGGCCTATGTGCCAATGCACAGACAATCGATGGTTAGTGTGCCAATGCGCACACCATAATATAACACTTCATATTGATAGGCTTGCATATGACAAATCAATATATCAAACATCCAATACACATAAACATATTGATTAAACTAGACATATTATGATACTTTAACATCATAGCATAATGCACTAGTTAGTTACTGCTGTTGTAAGAATTAAATAAATAGTCAGTTGACTATATTCTGTACAACAAATGCACACACCAAAAAGGACTAGTCTAGTTTAGAAAGAGATGGCAAGCATTTGCTACGGCACCTCAAGTATATCTAGACAAGACCTGCCTTCCATAAGTTTCTACTTCTCAGAAGAGTAGCACTTACAGCACAATTATATTGAACACAGAACTCAGAAAGAACACTCAAGTAACCTATGACAATGATAGTTCTTGCAATAACCTAGATCAGATATAGACTGAAAATCGGTCCACCCATCTAAGAAACTAAGAGACTTACTAAGGGACTAGTTACTAAGAAATAATTCCTAGACGCCAACATAATATTCATGCATATGACTACAGACATTGAGATAGTTCCTACCTGTTCTGAAGTAAAACTTAATCTAAAAGGAAAAGGTCTATCGTGGGTTTTTATACCTAGCCTAGCAGTAGACACTTATCTCCCAGGAATTCCATTCCTAAATTCTTCTTATCTCCTCCTGACGTTAATTGCAATTAACTCCAAGTCTGTCCAGTCATAAAATTCTTTCTGCATGCACACTAGCCTTCACACCTTGCTCCTCTCTGTCTGGTCCCAAGTCCACAGGCTCAGTGTTAATTGTCTTATCAGACCTGGTTCACACCTCCCTGAGTCTGCCAGTCAGAGTGGGCGGGGCTTAGTTTACAGCCCTGGGGCTATTATCTTTCCCTGGGTCAATGTTGTTCACACCTGGGCGATTTTCTACCCCTGCTTATCAGGTGTCATGCCTGGTCGGTTTTAATTACACAGTCCATGGCCCAGTTCATTGTTGATTCAGCATGTCTGGGTCAGCAGTTTCCCAAGGTGTATACTAATTATCTAGTTGCCATTTTACTATTCAGTCCCCTGAGTCTGCCCTCCCGTCTGGCTGGATTGATAACCTCTGGGGGTGACTGGTACTGGTGTCAAATTAACTTCCCAAATAGAAAGCCATTCCTGGTGGTTTGTTTACTTGCAGGTTTTGCAAGCTTACGTCAAGACGGTATAGCCTTGAATATAGAGAAAACAGTTTTGTTCGTCTGTTGATTCTCTACATGGCCTATCAAAAGTGGACCGAAAATTGTTCTGGGAAGTAAAGGCTGCCAATTCGTGACACATGTATGATTGTTGTTCTTCATATGTACAAATTTTTTCATGTATGATTGTCGTTCTTCATATGTACACATCTTGTCATGTATGGTTGTTGTACTTCATATGTACAAATCTTGTCATGTATGATTGTCGTTCTTCATATGTACAAATCAACATGTTGTGTATGATTGTTGTTCTTCATATGTACAAATCTTGTCATGTATGATTGTTGTTCTTCATATGTACAAATCAACATGTTGTGTATGATTGTTGTTCTTAATATGTACAAAGTTTTCCATATGTACAAATCTTGTCATGTATGATCAGCTGTTCTTCATGTCTACCACTCAACCTGCCAAGCATGACTGGTTATTCTCAATGTGTGCCATTTATCGTGTATGTGTGATGCACATTTCTTCTGTGTATCAATCAATGCATCACTGTCATCCACTGATTGTGATGTGCACCAGTCAACACATCATTAGTGGGTCGATAGCTTCCATGTCATTATTTATGTATAGTAGTCTTTTCATTGCTTTCTGTGCATCCCACCAGTTGTTTTCTCTTCACTTTAACTGGCCCAAAAATGTTAATGCACTTTCCCTCTGATATAGATCATGGGCTTTAATGGCAAGAGGGTCAACTTCATTCATCATCATCATCGTGTGCCATGTCGATAAGCATGGGCGGTCATGTTTTGCCATCTCACTCTATCACAAGAGTCATGGATCAGCTCTGCGTTCTTGTCTCGACTATACCAAGTGGCTAAGTCATCCAGCTTTCTACTTTTCTGCCTTCTCCTTGTTCTTTTTCCCACAATCTTGCCAATTGTTACCAAGTTCTCCAACTTATTTACTTCTCATAACGTGTCCAAAAATTTTGAACTGTCTATAACAAATTTCTCTAATCAGTTTACGGTTTTCATTTGTTTCTTGTAGGATGTGGTCAATGGTTTTTTCTGTCTGTCCATGGTATTCTTAGCGTTTTTCTCAGAAACCACATTTCCACAGCCATTAAATGTTTTTTTTAGCTTGTCTGCTCATTGTCCACGCTTCACACCCATAAAAAAGTACAGGTTCTATATAGCACTTCAACAGTATTTATCTTATTCAATCAATCAATCATGTACCAAGCCGGAAAGCGTAGGCGGTCATGACTCGCCATTTCACTCGATCACCAGTGTCGTGGATCAGCTCAGTGTTCCTGTCTCGTCCATGCCATATGGCCAAGTCATCCAGGTATTTTCCTCTCGGTCTGCCTCTTGGTCTGTTTCCTTCGATCTTGCCAGTTGTCACTAAGTTCTCCAATCCATTTCTTCTCATAACATGTCCAAAAAATTTGACTGTCTACGTCTAATTTCTTTAATCAGTTTACGATGTTCATTTGTCTCCTGTAGTACTTGGTCATTGGTTTTTTGTCTGTCCATGGTATTCTTTGCATTTTCCTCAGAAACCACATTTCTGCAGCCAAAAGATGCTTTTCAGCTTGACTGCACATTGTCCAAGTTTCACATCCATACAAAAGAACAGACTCTATGTATCCCATCAACACTCTTTTTCTCGTTTCAATTGACATCTTTTTATTGGTCAGAATGTTTTTCATCTTGCTAAAGGCTACTTTCGCCATGGCGATTCTTGTTCTAATCTCTTCAAGGCATCTCCCATCAGATGTTATGACTGTTCCAAGATAATTGTACCGATTCACTTGTTGAAGAATATTTCCATTTACTTCTTTCTTCCTAGTGACGACTGTCATGATATGGCTGGCAGGCGACGATCCTGATGGAGGAAACGACAGAAACAGTTGTGGGAAGAAGTGACGATCCTGGAATTTTCTAAGGACAAGCGATCGTTACTTCAAACACTAGCCGTACTTTTGAAGACGTGAACGTAGATCGCGTGGTCCCCGGGAACACTCGTCGAGATGAAAGGAGAATTAACGATGTCAAGGAAGATCGTTTATCTCCGGGAAGTTCGAAGCATGATCAAACAGTTGGATCGCGTTAAAATACAGTGAACGGAGGCCTTTGATCAAACGGGAAAAAATCACGATAGAACGGGAGATTGTCTTTATTAAAGAGGGTGATCAGTACAGTTGTACGGAGATCAAACAATGCGGAAAAAGAACAGAGGCTGATGGGTTAAGAGAAAAACAAGTGACGTAGTTCAAGCAGATAAATGTGGACTGAAATTATAGTTTTCAAATCAGTTGACGATTGCATTTAAGACTGGCGGGTGTAGATTTAATTCAGTGCCGAAATAGAATATATATCACTAAGTCTAGGTTGTATAAAGTCGACCCGCACTTTTCCTTTATGGAATTAAGTAGTTTTAATTCTAGGCCTGAATTAGTAAATAAGGTGATTATATATAGATGTAGAGTAGAACTCTAGCATAGTGAACTTTCGTGTGTAAACGTAGTATAGAGAGTCGACAGCATTAGGCTGAAGAGTGATTTAGGTTGTGTAGAGTAAGGTGTCTGAACAGTCAGAAGGATAAGTCTATACTAGGATTTATGTGCTTTGCTTTTAGCGTATCTTTCTTTTACCTGGTATAGGGTGCTGAACTACTCTGTCTTAGACAAAACTATAACTCTAGTAGGATCTATAGAGGTATTTACTGAATATAGCCAATTACCTACATTCACATATCATAGGTCGGAGTTGAGTTTCTCTCACAGGCTGTCGTTTTACTCAACAGGTTCCCTACACTTGAAAGTGAAAGTGGTTACCAATCTGAGCAGAAGAAATTGGTAATGCTCGGGGGAAGTGATACAGGATATGAAGTGTGACCCTGTTTTTAAAAAGAAGGGCATACCAGCGTGAGGTAAGATGAACAACGAAACTGAAGCACTCTAACTATGTAATATAGACAATAGAGAAAGGAAAAGACTATAAGTAATGTTTTTTTCATGAGTGACAATCCTCAGTGTATAGCAGAGATATTGTTGGACCAGTGTTTATATTCATCAATGCAAGGACTATCTTACTGGCCAATATATAGGGTGTGTAAAACTAGAAGACCCTAATTAACGCAATCAAACAGTGTTGATCAGACAGTCACATGAACTATAAATATTCCAGATTGTCGAATGTGTACTATTGAAAGACATGAACAACCTTAAAATTCAGTGGAAACTATATTACTCAAAAGGTTTCCCGAACAGATTGGCAACAAAACGATCATCAGTCAAATCAAATCAAATCAAATCAAATCAACTTTATTAGGGTCACAAATTGGGCGCGCAGGCCCGTCTTACATTCGGCCCTTCCAATCACTCGTCTTTCGTTCATCAAGAGCATTATACATTTACATAGGAAGAAAAATAAACATTGTGAAATGAATGTTGTAAACATAAACAAGGCTAATAACCATGTTATGAAGCCCATCTCCCACCTATCCATACATCACCCCACCCACACAACAAGCCCACCTACCCACACACACGCAAACCAAGGGACACATACACATCCCCACCTACCGACACACACGCACACCAAGGGACACATATATATCCCACCAACCTATCCATCCCCCTCCCGCACATCCCCCACCCACACACACTGCCCTCACCTGATCCCCCAACCAAAATACACTCGCCACCCACAAACATTCCCCCACCAACCCACACATTCCACGCCCATCCACATACACATCCTACCCCACACATCCTCTCCCCACCGACACCTCAAACCACCCATCCCCCAGCCACATCTCCATCGACAACATATTCCCCACCCATGCACACAATCCCCCACCAACCCACACATCGTACATCCACATCCCAAAACCATACACACACATCCCCACCAACTGACATGTCCCTACCCCCCCCCCCACACATCTCCCTAACCACCCATACATCCCCAATCCACTCACACACACCCCACCACCCACACATACAACTTCCACCCACCCACACATGCCTTAACCTAATCCCCCACCACACAATCCTCCACCCGCACATCACATACACCCCCTACCACGCACTATTCCCAACCCACGCACCACACACACACATACCCTCACCGACACATCCCCACTTACACACCACACACATATCCCCCACCCAGATACCACACAATATTCCCACCCACACCCACACAGATACCCTTACCCATCCACCCCACATACCCCCACTCACACACCACAAAAATCCCCCACCCACACACACAAACCTCACTCACACAATATCCCCAACCAACACACCACACACCTCTCACCACCCACACACGCATTCCCTACCCGTCCACCAACACACACTCACTCACGCATACATCCTCCACTACGCATCCACACACCCCCACCCACCCACCTCCAACCAAACATCTCTCGATCACAATACCCCTACCCCCACACACATCCTCCACCCACTCACACATCCCACCCCGACACATACAACTCCCTTACCCACCTACACATCCCTAAGCCATTCACACACCCCCACCCACACATTCCCCATCCACACACACACATCTCCCACCCACACTCCCCCACATACTTCCCCCAACCACCACAATCCCCTACTCACCCACACATATACCCCGTCCACCAACACACACTCACTCACGCATACATCCTCCACTACGCATCCACACACCCCCACCCACCCACCTCCAACCAAACATCTCTCGATCACAATACCCCTACCCCCACACAATTCCTCCACCCACTCACACATCCCACCCCGACACATACAACTCCCTTACCCACCTACACATCCCTAAGCCATTCACACACCCCCACCCACACATTCCCCATCCACACACACACATCTCCCACCTACACTCCCCCACATACTTCCCCCAACCACCACAATCCCCTACTCACCCACACATATACCCCACCCATACGCACATTTCCCGCACCCATCACGCACATCCCCCATACCACACACTATCCTCCACCCATACCACCACAAACATACCCTCCACCCACACATCATTCACACATCCTCCATCAACACACCGCACACATATCTCAAACCCACACACCATACACTTCTCCCCACCGCCCTTGCATCCCCAATCCACCCAACACAATCCCCTACCCAAACAACCCCGCTTCCCACACATACTTCCTCAAACCATCCACACATCTCCACCCACATAAACACACATCTCCTGCATCTGTCCCATACACATATCCTCCACCCATACACACATCCCCCACACCCATTCCAACACCCCTACTTTCACCCCCCCCCCCCACACATCCATCCAACACCCACAAATACCACTACCCACCAAAACCCACACACCCCAACCCATCCAAACGCATACCCCCACCACACATATCCCCACACTCACACACATCCTCCACATACACTCACACTTCCTCACATCTAGACACATACAAAATGTCTCACGTTAGTATTGAAACTAGTATGAACAAACTCCCACACTTTACTCACACACATACACTGACACTTGTCATGAGCAGTCTCATAAAAATGTTAAACATGGAGAAAAATGTGTACATAAAATGTATGTGACGTAAAAATAGTGATGCTCTCTCTCTCTCTCTCTCTCTCTCTCTCTCTCTCTCTCTCTCTCTCTCTCTCTCTCTCTCTCTCTCTCTCTATCTCTCTCTCTCTCACACACACACACATTCACTCTTCCGCTCATTCATTCACTCTCACGCATTCACTCTCCCGCTCACTCATTCACTCTCCCGCTCACTCATTCACTCTCCCGCTCACTCATTCACTCTCACGCTCACTCGTTCTGTATCTTATTCACACTCACTGACTCTCTCACTCAAACTACAGTAATGAACATGAGTTTATATTATGCATGATAAAATCAAATGGTATTTAACTGATAATATGACAGATGAGAATACACAAACATATGGATTCGCGTGTTACATAACATGCGTGTTACATGACATGCATCTGCTCAGCTCTCGCTCGCTCTCTCTCTCTCTCTCTCTCTCTCTCTCTCTCTCTCTCTCTCTCTCTCTCTCTGTATTCTTTCATATACACACGCTCACACGCATGCGCACGCTCACACACACTAACACATCAACTCTCCCACTGTCTCACTCTTTAACACACAATCCTTCACACACACACACACACACACACTCACTCTCTCAATCACACTCTCTCACACATACACATACACATGAACGCATGCACACGAAGATCATTCCATAAGTGAGCACCAGAATATGCGAAACATGTTTTGTATAGGTCCAATCTAGGCTTTGAGACATGTAACAAATTTAGGCGCTTGCTGTTCATTGCATTAGATTGAATCAGCGGCAGAAGATACTCTGGGGTATTTTGAGATATAATTTTATTCACTAATTTGGCTTTGTTGAAAAGGAAGCGCTTTTGTAGTGGTAGAAGTCTTAGATGACTGTACAAATTATTACTTTCAACGTGCTTTATGCCAGAAACCAGACGAATAGCGCGGTTTTGTAGAGAACATAGTCGTTTTAAATTAGATTTAGGGCAACCATCCCAAACTGTGGAACAGTAATCGAGATGTGATTGGATATAGCATGTATAGAATATTTTTCGTGTGCTTTCGTCCAGGAAGTGCTGAATTTTAGCAAGTTGGTAAACTTTTTGTGCTATTTTCTTGGTAAGAGCGTGAACATGAGAGCTCCAGTTCAAATGGCTGTCTATTAAAAGCCCTAGTGTTTTATGTTCAGTCACATTAACTATAGGTAACGTGCCCATACGGAGTTCGAGCGGTGATCCAGTTATGGCTAGTGTCTGTAGTTTTTGTCTGGTCGTTATTAGCATGGATTTGGTTTTGTCGATGTTAATTTGCATGCGGTTTTCATTGCTCCATCTAGTAAGATTATCAAGTTCCTTTTGTAAAGAATTCTCTAATTCACTACGGTTTTCTTGACTAGTATATATAGTACAGTCGTCTGCAAATAGATCACAAGTTGTATTGATATATAAAGGAAGATCATTAATATAACCTGCAAAAATCAACGGACCTAGTATTGAGCCCTGAGGCACACCAATATTAAGCTGTGTGGGTCTTGATAGACAGTTGTTGAAGGACACGACTTGTTGCCTGTCGGATAGAAATGACGTAATTATGTTCACCATGTTGGTGCTTGTCTTCATTTGCTTTAGTTTTCTAATTAAAATATCGTGATCTACCATATCAAAAGCTTTTTTAAAGTCTACAAACACCGCTCCACAAATTCTACCGTTGTTGATGTTTAAGTGCAAGTTATCGGTCATTTTTGTTAGAGCACTATGGCAAGAATATTTAGGTCGAAACCCAGATTGACTGTTAATTATTAGATCATTGTTAATTAAATGGTGTAACGTTATTTTATGAATGTGTTTTTCTAGTGGTTTTGATAGCGACGATAGTAAGGAAATAGGTCTATAATTACCCAAAACGCTATTATCGATTGAGACATTTTTAATTAGCGGAAACACTTTAGCAATTTTAAATGCAGATGGAAAGTAGTTTTTGGCCAGGCACTGGTTGTATATGAACGTTAAGGACTCGCTAATGACTGGTGCAGCACAACGAAGAATTCTATTACTGATACCATCTAGGCCGTGTGAGTTTGTTGATTTGAGGTTCAAGAGATATTTATAAACGTCTGCAACAGACATTAAAGGAATCTCAGCGGGAATATTTCTGGTGCACTTCTCCTCACAGAATGATGCCAGTGAACTTAAATTACACGATGAGTCTGGTATTGAAGACTTTAGATTCTCTATTTCTGATTGAAAGAACCAACTGAATTCATCGCATGTTATAGAATTTGGTATTGCTGATTCTGTAGGGCGTTTCTTATTGGTTAGCAAGTTAATAGCCTTCCATATATTTGTACTGTTTGAATTATCTACAATCAAATTTTTAAAATGATCTTTTTTAATCCTACGAATTTCATATTTAACTTTATTCCTTAGTCTGCGGTAATTGATGAAGTCTTTATTTTTGTGTGCTGTATCTCGCTCTCTCATGATTTCCAGCACTTCTCTAGTGACCCATGGGGATTTATGTTGATTTTTGACTCGAACTTCTTTGATTGGCACGTGTTTATCGAACACACTGTAGACTGTCTTCGTCCAGAAAGCTAATGCATCGTCCGGGTCAGGAAGTTGGTAAACGTGATCAAGGGCTGCTTTTCTTAAGTCTTGCAAAAATAAATCTTGGTTGAATGCTTTATAATTCCTAAATTTGATACTTACATGTTTATGTTTAAGAGGTTTTAACCCAATTCTTGACCATGTACAACATACCGGGTAGTGGTCACTAACTGTACAAACAGGAACAGAACATTCAATAATATTATCTGGACAAGTAACATATATATGATCAATTATAGTTGAGGATGTGTCAGTAACCCTTGTGGGACGGTTTATTAGTTGTTTGAAATTGTAAGAAAGAATGATATCGTCCCATGTCTGGTTGGATTTACTAATATCTATGTTGAAGTCACCTAGTATCATAACTTCTCTACCTGCTGTAAACACTCTATCCATCATTGTAGTGAAGCAGTCATACCAACTGTACCCGGCACAAGGATTCCTATATAGGTATCCAATGAGAAACGGTTGTTGGCTGGCTGGCTTCACTTCTAACCAAACACATTCTATCCCTACTGTCTCGAGATCACTTCTACGGGACCAGTTGAGAGAATTGGAAATGTATACAGCAATACCTGTCTCTAATTTTTGATTTGCATCTTTCCGAATTACTTTAAACCCCTTAAGTGAGATTTCGGAGTCGGCTATTTTGTCGTTAAGACGACTTTCTGTGATTCCAAACACATGGAACTGTTTGGACAGTATTACCGAGAGCTCAGGTAATTTGTTGAGCAGATGAAAGATGTTGAGATGGCCTATATATAGACCATTTTTGTTGAGCCACTGATCGTGATTAGCGAACATTACAAACTAAAAGGAAGATGTCGCTTGTGGTATACAAATTGCAGGGATTTTGAAACTTTATTTAGAAATAGTTAAGGCTGTTAGAGGGGGCAGGAAAATGTCTTTGCTGGAGTGATATCATGAACGCTTGGTGCAGGGCTGCAGGACTGTATCGCATTAGCTGCTGAAGTTGAAGGTTCCACTCATATGGTTGTAGATTACCGTCCAGCGAGGGATTGCTAAGAGTGTCACTGGAAGTGCCTACATTGGAAGCAGGCATCGACGGTACAGCACCATTGTTTAACGGTGTCCCCTTTGACATCATAGAGGGAGACTGTTTTACGGGCAAGGTAGGAAACAAAGTATCATATTTAGCAACATTTGGATTGGAGCTTGGGTTGCTATTCACAACATTGTGTTCCTGGGGTACAGGCAAGGGTGGTGTGGGAAGAGAAGGAGTGTTTTCTGAACACAGTGAGATGGCTGTTGCCGGAGGTGTAGTTCGGTTTACTCCTGTAACTGGTGCTGGTTGTTGTGCACGTTCGGGATATTTTATGTTCTTCGCTAGGAAGCTACTTCCTAGCTTGGAACAATGTATTTGATCCCTGTATAGATTTTTCTTAGGAGCTCCGGACGGTGACGTAAAGTAAGGGGTCCCATCTCAGAGAGATGCAGCCCGGTGAGATATTTCCTTGTCTGTGCTGTGTGAAGTCGAATGGTTGTATAATGAGGACAAACTCTGATGTGGATCCTAGAGTATATTCTGACACACATTCAAGATAGATCACATCACATATATTCACAGCCATACATAGCACACTTAACTGACACTTTTCTGCAATAAATGTTTTATCATTTTGTTCGAAACCTGTGTTAGTGGTGGTATGTGCTGAAGGAAAGTGAAGAGGGGGATTGTCTGTTGAGAGAGAGAGAGAGAGAGAGAGAGAGAGAGAGAGAGAGAGAGAGAGAGAGAGAGAGAGAGAGAGATTAAAAGACTTTAAAATAAAAGGGAGGTATGTAGACAAAGGTCCACCAGCAGAGGAACACTGGGAAAAGGATATTTAACAGGTGTGCTTGTTGACTCCACTTTCCCCCCAGGGACGACAAGCGAAAACGACCATAACCGGAGTCTTTTTACAATTTAATTCTAACCCCAGTTGCTCACTGTGTACAACAACCGCATCCACTAATTGTTGCAGGTCCTGCGCATTGTCTGCAATTAATACTGTATCATCTGCATATCTAATGTTATTGATGTTTCGTCCTCTAATGCTGATTCCATTTATATCCTCTACATTTCTGAAAATATTTTCACTGTATAGGGAAAAAAGATCTGGAGACATCACACATCCCTGCCTAACACCTCTCTTAATTGGCTGATACTGTCCCACTTCATTATCAATCATTTTTGCAGCTTGTTGTTTCCAATATATGTTTTTTATAAGTCTAATGTCTTTCCCATCAATTTGTAGATCTGCAAGCATATCCACCATGCTGACATGTCTAACTCTATCAAAAGCCTTAACATCTTCTCTTTATCTTATTGGAGTCTCTGTGGCGAAGTGGTCAAGCCGTTTGACTCGTGCTCCGAAGGTTGTGGGTTCGATTCCGGGCAGCGCCCTTCGGTTTACAAGTTAAATATTTCGGAGACTCCTGTGGGTCGTCGCTAAAAGCTACGGAGTTCGTGCTTTGTGCGACGCTTTCCGCGCTGCGGAAAGAGACCAAGCCATATGGGATAAAACCCGGTGCAATGAAGTCAACCGTGTCGACTTTTAAGCGACTTTTTTTTTTCTTTATCTTATTGCAACCGACATTTTTTATTGGCCAGTATGTTTTACATCTTGCAAAAGGCTAATTTCACTATGGTGATTCTTGTTCTAATCTCTTCAAGGCATCTCCCATCAGATGTTATGACTGTTCTAATCTCTTCAAGGCATCTCCCATCAGATGTTATGACTGTTCTAATCTCTTCAAGGCATCTCCCATCAGATGTTATGACTGTTCTAATCTCTTCAAGGCATCTCACATCAGATGTTATGATTGTTCCGAGATAACTGTTTTGTCTGTTCATTGCATTAGGTCTTATCTCATATAGTTCGGTCTCTTTCAACAGAGTGGCTTGCCAAAAATGCTGTTAAAAGTTTGTTGCATATCCACTGCAGGACATCACAGTCAACCCCAGCATTTTGGGGCTGTTTATGATTTCTTGGCATGTTTACGTTTAGGAGGTAGTTTGCCATTGCTTTGTGAACAATCGGCACTCACACCTCTGTATGGAAACCAACACAAGGCAATCTGGTTCCAAATCACCAGCCGCTGTGTTTATATCGTGGTATACAGGATATAAAAAACAAAAACTATGATAATTAGCAGTGACAAGAAAAGGTCATCAATGAACATCACAGTAAACGGGCAGATGCTAGAACAAGTGACAAGTGTCTTTTATCCTGGACATATAATAACAGATGATGGGAGAAGTGAAATAGAAATTTAAAAAAGAATAGGAATGGCCAAAAATGCTTTAAACGGCATGAAATCAGTATTAATATCTAGAGAGATTAACAGCGCATTAAAAATGAGAATTGTCAAAGGCTACGTATATTCAACGGTACTTAATGGCGCGGAAGCCTGGACATTGAACAAGCAACTAAAAAGTTGCATAGAAGCCCTGGAGATGTTGATATACAGACGTATATGTCGTATTTCTTGGAAACAAAAACAATCAAATGCAGACGTTCTAGACAAACTGGGAATGAAGAGAGAGTTGATGAAAGAAATAAAGAGGAGACAAGTGAAATATTTCGGTCATGTTAAAAGACATGATACTCTTATAAAAACCATACTGGAAGGCAGGTTGAGGGCAAGCGAGCAAGAGGTAGACAACGATACAAGTGGGAAGATAACATCAAGAGATGGACGATGCAGTCAAGACGAGGGACAGACAGTGTTGGAGATCCATTGCAGCCAACCTTCATTGTGGAGATGGCACCTGATTGATTAATACAGGATTACAAATTACACTCGCAATCCCTTTGCCACAGACAGAACATGAATTCTGTAGTTCCTGTGAGGACCACGAAGGGTCTCCTGATTATTGCACGCCTGAACTGAATGGTGGATATGAACCCACAACCTTCGGGGTAGGAGGTACATGGCTTGACCACTTCGCCACAGAGGCCTATAGTGGGTTTCTGTTTTACACAAATCTAGGTCAGTACACGATAAGGTAGACATGGTCAAGGCCCTTTGGAATCACATGTTTACTGCATAAGAACAGACAGATCATCATGGTTCGGAGAGAATGGTGCTGGGAGGAGAGACCAGACAATGTGACTGAAACTCAAATCTCTGAGAAAGGTCAATCGGACACATAATCAGACTGCTACCATTAGTATTGGGACTCTTCACTGGCTGTTGAAGTTGAAGATGGAGCACGTATGGAAATGTCCCGAGTGCTGTGATGTCATTTCTTGACTCAACTCAACTCAATCTCAGAAATAACTTTTCACCCCGTCATACAGAATGCAAAATTTCAACACAAGGTCACAAACATGGCTGCCAGAAATCAAGAACACTCAAGATTCAATTTGTATTTTAAAAACTGAAATGTATTGAAATATTCAATGTTGAAAACTTAAAGATACCTTGAACTACAAACAAAATGTTCACAGAAAGAGTTATTAAATTCGTTTAACAGAAACATTACTTTGTTTTCCCATCAATATATGTGCAAATACATAACAATGGAATTTCTATCACAATTACTGACTTTATGAACTAGAAAGTCAGTAATTGTGATAGAAATCCCATTGTTATGTATTTGCACATATATTGATGGGAAAACAAAGTAATGTTTCTGTTAAACGAATTTAATAACTCTTTCTGTGAACATTTTGTTTGTAGTTCAAGGTATCTTTAAGTTTTCAACATTGAATATTTCAATACATTTCAGTTTTTAAAATACAACTTGAATCTTGAGTGTTCTTGATTTCTGGCAGCCATGTTTGTGACCTTGTGTTGAAATTTTGCATTCTGTATGACGGGGTGAAAAGTTATTTCTGAGATTGAATTGAGTTGAGTCAGGAAATGACATCACAGCACTCGGGACATTTCCATACGTGCTCCATCTTCAACTTTAACAGCCAGTGAAGAGTCCCAATACTAATGGTAGCAGTCTGATTATGTGTCCGATTGACCTTTCTCAGAGATTTGAGTTTCAGTCACATTCTCTGCTCACTCCCCCCAGCGCCATTCTCTCCAAACCATGATGAATAAAAATAAATCCAAGCTTCGTTGTATAACGAAATTACCAAACTTTTAATTATAAATATTAAGTAAATATGTGAATAATATAAATATATTATATCTACCCATAAATTTACAAAACACTAAAATATACAATATTTTAATTGTGTGGTTCACTTCTTTCTAAATTCAAGATAATATATAATAGGAATGTTCATTTAAAATCCGTTCGTGCCACACAGCGTGTAATTGCGTACGTTGAACATGATCATGTCATAGTCATGTGATAAGTACTGACCAATGAATAAAAGAGCACGTGCTTATCGTCCCATGATGCACAGGTTGTTTCTGACCGTTGAGAAAATGGCCGGGTTGATCCAAAATCTGCCCAAAGAAGCTCAAAAAGCGGTGATTCAGTTGTGTACGGTAACAAATGTGTGTTGAAGACAACAGTGACAGACTGGGCATGAATATTTCAGAAAGGACATCAGTTCACGACAAATTTTTGAGGCCGGGTCAAGCGCATATTATTGCAACAGAAAAAACCATCGCCAAAACTGATGCAGCAGTACATATGAACCGTTGTCGAAGCATACGTTCGCTAGCGAAAGAATTTGATGTGTCAATTGGAACAATTCAAAAGGTCATTCGTAAGAAACTGCAATATCGGAAGGTGTGTTCACAGTGGGTACCACGGATGTTGACCAACCACCAAAAAGAGGAACGCATGGGATGGTGTTTGAACCACTTGCTGCGTTACAGAGTGGAGGGTGATGCATTTCTCTTCCGCATAGTGGCAGGCAATGAATCATGGTGTCATCACTTTGAGCCAAGCAGCAAAAGAGAGAGCATGCAATGGAAGCATGCTGGATCACCAAAAGCCAAAAAATTCAAGTTACAGGTTTCCACGGTAAGGTTATGCCGAGCACATTTTTTTACCATGAAGGGCTATTGTAGGCCGACTTTAAAGAATCTGGTGTCAACATCAACTCTACCCACTACTTGGAAACACAATACAAGCTGCAAAAAGCCATCAAGAATAAACGACCCGGCATGCTTTCTCACGGTGTAATTTTGTTGCACGATAATGCTCGTCCGCATGTCGCAAAGATTGTGCAGGAAGCATTAACTTGGAAGAAGTGGGAAATTCTGCAACATCCAGCCTATAGTCTGATTTGTCACCATGTGATTTTCATTTGTTTGAACCTCTGAAAAAAGCTCTCAAGGGGCAACGATTTCACACAAATGCAGGAAAAACAAAAACATTCAAAACAATGTATTCCTTTAGTGAATTTAAGCACAAAAGCCACAAACAATAGGTAGCTCAATTTACTGCCTGACATACTCTGCTGCGTCTTGTTAGGTGCACACTACAGAGTTAAATATCATATGACATATTCTGCTCTGTCTTGTTAGGTGCACACTGCAGAGTTAAATGTTATATGACATTTTCTGCTGCATCTCGTTAGGTGCACACTACAGAGTTAAATATCATATGAAGTGCGTAGATGAAAATGATCTACAGACACAGCTATAATCCACCTAAACATAAGTATAAGAGAAGGATAAAAAAACAAAAATAGGAAGATTAGAACAATGTAGGTACAGCTGCAACAACAAAACTGCCAGGAATTTAAAATCAATGGTCAAGAAGTGTTATATAGAGTCAAGTTCTGCTAGAACTTATAATTACACTACTTTAAAATGTTTACCTTGTACTAATTTCAGAAATGTTGATATGGTTGACCTTAAAATCTTTTTAAAAAGACATGTAATAGTGATAACAATCATAAAAATGATTACAATAATAGTGTGGTTTGAAATGATAAGCCTGCTAACAGAATAGTAAATATTTGTGACATTGACATCATGTAAATGTTGTGACACACAGAGTGACATAGACGTCATGGACATGTTGAATAAAAATATAGCATTTTGTATTGTGCTTTAAAAATATATAATTTAGATAAAGTTTGAGAGCTTTTTTACTTTAATATTCTACTGTTTTCTAGAGAATCTCATGGTGATACTAGTGGGGTTTCTAGAGAATCTCATGGTGATACTAGTGGGGTTTCTAGAGAATCTCATGGTGATACTGGTAGGGTTTCAAGAGAATGTTGCGGTGATACTAGTGGAGTTTTCTGCAGATGTTATGTTAATGGTGGCATTTCAACAGAGATGTTTGGTTAATGATGAAAATAACTACAGAGATCTTGTGCGTTAGAGTATGAAGTCTCAATTTGAAATCTTTGTGTGTGACTCATGGTAAACAGTAAGGCAAGTGATGGGCAGCAGAAGCATTTTGAAAATAAGCATGCCATTGTAAATAGTTCATGGCACCGTAAATAGTTAATAGCACTGTAAACATACATGGTGTATCACATAACATGGTAAAACAATTGATATGCTATATACAATTTAAGAGTACTCATCATTATATTTAATGACAGTGACTTATTGCACATGTGACTTCACATGGAAGTCTCCAGACAATATTACCAAAAATTAGATTTATTATATTTTAATACAAAGAAGATGGAGATCAAGCATAACATCTGCAAAAACCCTACGTAGTGCAGATTGTGATACAGATCATCAGTTATTAGAAGCAGATCTGAAATTAAAACTCAAAAAGCTTATCCGAGGACCAAGGCCACTTCGTCTTGATCTCACAAAAATACCGGATGCATACAACATAGAAGTTAGGAATCGCTTTGGGGTCTTGATGTCTGTACAAGAAGAAATGACACCTGATGAACTGGCAGTACAAGCTAGAGATATCTTGATAACTGCAGCCAAAGATTTAATTCCGACCAAGAAAAAGCAACTTAAGCCATGGATTACATCAGACACATTAGAATTAATAAAACAACGAAGGGAGCTGAAACAGAAAGGAGATGAATCCGATAACAGCAGGATGAAGTATAAATCTTTAACTCGAGAAATAAGAAAGAACACAAGAAAGGACAAAAATCAATATATACAAGATTGCTGTACCAGAATAGAGCAATATCATAAGACTGGAAGAGATTATGAAATGTTCAAAGAAATGAAGTTATTGACAAGAAATGTTCAACCTCAATTGAATGTTATCTGTGACAAGATGGGAAATACCTTAACAGAATCTAGACAAATTCTAGAAAGATGGCGGGAGTACTGCAGTGGAATGTATGATATGAGTGACAGTGAGGATTTGAATGAGATACATGAACCAATGGCAGCAGAGACAGAACACGAACCCTCATTAGATGAAATTGCTTGGGCTATAAGGAACCTGAAGAATGGTAAATCACCTGGATGTGATGAGATACCAGCTGAACTAATTAAAGCAGGAGGAGAAGAAAGCATACACTTATATCATGCATTATGTACAAAGATTTGGAAATATGGTATATGGCCAAAAGATTGGAAGAGAACTATCTTCATTCCAATACCAAAAAAGGGCAACCTGAAATTATGCACCAACTATAGAACTGTTGCCCTGATCAGTCATGCAAGTAAAATTCTACTAAAAGTCATAATGGGAAGACTTCGTAAGAAAATGGAAGAAGAGATTAACGTAGTTCAAGCTGGATTTAGACAAGGAAGAGGAACAAGAGATCACATATTCAACATGCGTTTAATAATAGAGAAGTGCAGAGAATTTAATGTAAACCTATTCTCATGTTTTGTGGATTATTCAAAAGCATTTGACTGTGTACAACATCAGAAACTTTGGGAAATCATGAGGAATATGGGCTTTCCATCACATGTAGTACAACTCATAAAAATGCTCTATCTAGACCAACAAGCAGCAGTTAGAATAGATGGCGAGGCATCAGATTGGTTTGACATCAAGCAAGGAGTCCGTCAGGGCTGCGTGCTGTCACCCTATTTGTTTAACCTGTATGCCGAAAATATAATGAGAAATGTAAGAGATGATATAAACATGGAGCTATATGATGCCCTAAATATTGGCGGTCATTACATACCGGAGATTCGATATGCTGATGATACAGTATTACTATCCACAACACAGAATGACATAGAAAACCTAATAGCTTCAACCCAATTGAATAGTGAAAATCACAACTTATATCTTAATATAGCAAAAACAAAGATAATGCATACAGATAAAACTACTATGGAGAAAGAAATATACATTAATGGGGAAAAATTGGCGGTAGTGGAAAATTTTGAATATCTTGGTTCATTGATTACCAACAACGGTGACACAATGAAAGAAATTAAACGGCGGCTATCAATTGCTCTTCAAAGACTAAAACAGCTGAATAAATTATGGAGTGGGACAGATAGAACTACAAAAATTAGATTTTTAAGAGCATGCATCTTTCCCATTGCAACATACGCCTGTGAGACATGGACACTTACTAAACAAGCTGAACAGCGCATAAACGCCTTTGAATATAAATGTTATAGACGAGTTCTAAGAATATCTTGGGTAAAGAAAAGAACAAATGCATCCATACTTCAAGAGTTGAATATTGAAGAAGGTTGGCTATTAAAGACGATAAAACAAAGAAAATTGAAATATTTTGGTCACTTGAAACGTCACGAAAGTTTGGAGAGAACAATAATGGAGGGGTATATGCCTGGGAAGAGAGGAAGAGGAAGGCCAAAGAGAAGATGGGTGCAGGATGTGGCGAATGATCTCCAGATGGGTGTATCAGAAGCGGGACATCTTGCTTATGATCGAGAGGTTTTCCTGAAGGTTGTTATGGGAGCAAGGTTCTGCAAAGGACATGCTACTGAATGAATGACTTATTGCATAAGATACCTTTCATTTTCTGAAATGAAGATTTTGCTTGACATATTCTGCTCTTAATCTCTGTTATGCATCTTCCATCTGATGTTATAATTGCCCTTAGGTATTTAAATTTATCAACTTACAACCTGGCAACCAACAAAATATGCATATGAAACTTCTGGTGAAGGTAATTTAAGTTTTACCAGTAAAATGCCTGACATGATCTGACACCTGACATAATATAATACCTGAAATATTATTACAGGTGAAATGATGTATTACATAACATGGTAAAACAACTGATATGGTATCTTCAGATAGTAAATCTTATTTTCAGAGGCAGGTAACTTTAAAAGGCAATGTTAATTTCAGCACCTTTTGTTTGTTCACAGGAGTATTTGAGAATTGTTTTTGTTCAGCAGTAACTTTGAGCATGCAACAAAATGATCATAATGGGAATGTCTCAAATGCTGTGGTGTCAGTTCTTAACTCAACTCAACTCAAAAAGGTCATAATTGCTTTTGTCATGAGACATCACAGATGCATACTGTTAACTGTCATGACATTTGTCTAGACTTCGAGTTCTCTCGGATGTTATCCTGGGAAAAAATTGATTAAACAAAATTGTTCACAGCAGTATAAAACAGAAAAATGTCAAGGTTAGGTCATGACCACAGCAAAAAGGTCCATCAGAGAAATTTATCACGTGGAAATATTTGGCAAAAGAAAATTAGGCTGACTAAGGAACACATCTGTTGTCCAGACATGCAGAAACCTGTTAATGATGCCTTAGTCAGCACTGAAGTGAGCCGTACAGGTCAGATTTACTGGTGAAATATGATTAGGCTGTTTCAAAACCAGTCCAAGTTTTGAATAAGTAGGTAATCTCTTTAAATACAGTAGCCACAAACAATATGTTGCACGATTTATTGCCTGGCATATTTTGCTGCAGCTCGTCGGGTGCATACTGCAGATTATATATCACATGAAGTGAATAAATAAATTATACTTTGGCTGAAATACTTAAAACACATAGTCCCTGATATTGTTTGAAAGTGGAGCATTTGTTATCTCCATGGTAATATCACATTTAAAATGAATCAATTCTTTCTGCACAAAATTTGTTAGAACTGCCTAGTTGCTAAAGCTTCAGTATATTTGAGCAACCATTTATTGTTCATCGAATACAATATTTGAAACGCCTTTTCTTTGTTAACTTTATAGCCAATATAATCTCTAATTACATGTTCTTTACAAGAAGAGCAGATCTATTTTTATTGTTGACTTTCAAATGATCACACCTGAGCACTGCAGACCTGGTGGTCTTAGGTTCAAACCTCCATCAAGGCCGATTGTTTTAAAAATTGGCCATCTTCCAGGCTGACCAACACTAAAATGAGTATCAGAAAATGTCCTTGGAAATAAAGGCATCGGACACAATACTGACCACATCCAGAGCTGATGGTCTATAAACATCACCAGCTAGCACCATATACCCAACACACTTCAAGGTGTGAAAAGTGGTCCTTTACTTTATGTTTATACCTCCTACACTGATTATTACTGCCTTAGATACTTTCTCTGGGAATGTGAGAATCAACTGACACACTTAACAACATTTAATCTCTGTGCGCGCTGAGGCTTGTTTCAACTCTGCTTTCTTGATCTGGAATGGATGCGTTTGCACTGAAGTGTACGTCTGCTCTATGCTCACCACTGGACTGTTGGTTAAACTCACCATTTTGATTCATCAACACTTGAGACTGCGACGTCTGCTGAACTAAACTCGTGTGCCCAATAAGGCCATCTCTTCCAGAACTTACACCGCTATCATCATTTGTGCTGACAGATGAATCTGATGGCGATGATGCCGGTGATGACATGGCTGAGTCATTTCCTGAAGAAGGACAACTCCGAGGCACTTCATCAACACTGTTGGTTAAAGATGGCTGCTGCACTTGAGGCCTGCCATTTGTGTTTTCTAATGGCTGCTGTGTCTGGTTTGGCTGTTGAAGCTGATTGTGAATCTGATTTACGGTCTGTGTAGCTTCACTATCCAAATCTGCGTGTTGCAAATGCACAGCAGTGTAATCTGAAATGTTAATGATATATCTGTTTAGACTATGTCTAAGATATCTGTCACGAGATCGCCATGAGTTAACCAGATAATAATACCAACGTTTGCTTGGCGTATATTTTCTAGGCCACAACAGTCGTACTAACAGAGTAAACACAGCTGCACGGGTTACATCGGGTCAGCCCATATACACATTTGGTGGTGAGTGAGAAGGAAGGGATACAACGCGTTGGCAGTTCATAACAGTTAAAATCACATATAACTGGCCGCTCAGGATATGGAATGGTTCCGTTTGTCATCTATAGTTCCGGACATCAGACGTAATGGAGGTTTTGACTGTCACAACATGACAGAAAGTTGAGGGCTTGTTATTGAAAACAGTGGAACACCTGCCGGACATGAACAACGTCACGTGCACAATGTAAGCTTGTTTGGAAAACCATGATTGGCAGCTTGGTATCGAAACTCTTTGTTGGAACTCGACAGTAACTCTCTAGATTGTTTTGGATGTCAGAACCAGTGATGACAAATCTAACATTAATGGAGCCAGGGAGGATGGATCCCTGACAGGGGATGATCTGCCAATGTGCCACCTGTGTGGGGGCATAAAGGATAACGTCACGTGGCCAACTTTGGTAGTTTGCCATATAAACCCGAGTTGGGACCAACTAGGGGGACTTGAAAATGTGGCTCTAGTCGGAGTGAAAGGCACTGCAGTGCTTAGTGGAAATAATATCTACCGTGTGTTAATTAGTGACTTAATTTTACACGTGCCTATAATGGCAGATGTAGATATGATTGATAGGACTGCAGTAGTGCCATTTAAGGTTCCCTACCAGATCCAAGGAAACTCAACAAGTTTTTGGGAAAGAATCACATCCCATTCGGAAGAACACCAGTTCAACAATCAATAAAGTTGCATACAGAACGTAACTAAAGCTAGAAGGAAGTTGATTCACCAAAGAGAGTGATGCGTATTGATGCACCACACAGCATCAGGCAGTAGTAACGAACTGAAAACATTAAGTCTAATAATTACCTAGTGTGATATAATCTCGTGTAATAGAACACAAGACATGATACGTGAGGGTAGATAGACACGAGTGAGGATCCAGTACAGTAACAATTAACATTAGTAACTGTGTACACACTACAAAGGACTTGTGCAGTTTTTTTTAAGGAACGATAGGAACGGACATTGTGTAGGGTGCAACCGGTCCATGATTAACTGTTAATACCACCGGTGTCTATTTCGGATGATCATGAAATTGGATTACCAGAGGTCTACAGAGGCAAAGCAGTATCCGGCAAGATGGTTTCGGCGCTGGGTGAGAAGTACATGTTCTGACGTAACGTGCTGTGGTCTATCCTTGCTGGGATCAGCTGACTGGGTTGTTGTCTGAGAGTCCGATTCTACACACTTTATAGAACACGTCACACATTTTCTTCACATACACGTCTCATATACGTTACACTTTTCTTTTAATAAATTAATCTTTATTAATTTTTAGAAGCAAGAGTTGTTGAGTATGTTGCGTTGGGGAAGTATGAGAAGGGGGCATAGTACGACAGTGAGAGAGTGATAGGAAAAGGTGTCCATAGGCTGAGGGAGTGTGTTGGACAGAAGCTGGTGGATTCTCCAGAATATTGAGAGGAAAAAAATATTATAATGTGGGTGTCGACTCTCTTCACTCCAGGGACGACACTGTAAAGGAGGACACGACATTATTGGGGGCTCGATAACGGGATCTTAGGACAGCGGGATCTCTCGTAAACGGGATCTTAGGACAGCGGGATCTCTCGTAAACGGGATCTTTGGACAGCGGGATCTCTCGTAAACGGAATCCTTGGACAGCGGGATCTTCCGTAAACGGAATCCTTGGACAGCGAGATCTCCTGCAAGCAGGAACCTTTGACAGTGGGATCTTCTGGCAACGGGGTCTTTGGACACGGGATCCCTAGTTATAAGAGGGAGATATCATTTTGGAGAATCCAGCTAGAGTGAATGTGGATAGGGGTTAGGACTAATTAATATCTTACCTGTTCACACTTCACACGTCTGCATAGGTCTGTGGTCCTGATTCTACTCTTGTCACTGAGTGAATGTGCGGTTTGTAGTAATATCTAGATTTATAGTACTTGTTCATATAGTAATTTGCAGTTATATTGTACTCGACCTGCTAGCTTACCTCTCTGTATAATGGCCACCCCTAAACTTACCACGTTAGAATTAAGGGCAAAGGGGGAAGACATGGGACTGTCGGGGTCTGCTCTAACGGATTACATACAGGAAGTGGAGAGAGAGTATCGTCAAGCAGAAAGGGAAGATCGAAAGGCCGAGTTGGAATTGAGAAGGATGGAATTGGAAGCTGAGCAAGCAGCTAAGAAATTGGAAGCTGAGCAAGCAGCTAAGAAATTTGAAGATGAGCAAGCAGCTAGGAAATTTGAAGCTGAGCAAGCAACTAGGAAATTAGAAGCTGAACAGGAAGCACAGAAAAGGGAGCATGAGTACCGGATGAGGGAACTCGAGTTGAAGAGTCAATCTAATGGAGAAACTGAGGGAGCAGTTGGAGGTTCCTCCATCCCAGGGTCAACACCAGTAGGTGGACATGGGTACCATGCCATGAAGTTTCCTTTGGCGGTCTACGAGGAGGACAAAGAGAAGATTGACCAATACCTTCAACGCTTCGAGGCTATGTCAGTTGCTATGGGTCTGGAGCGTAACAAATGGAATCTCAAGCTATCCCAGGGTTTACGCGGGACCGGATACGAGGTTTATTCTCGCCTGCCACCAGGACATGAGAACAATTATGACGAGTTAAAGACGGCTCTGCTGAAACGATTCGAGGTTACGTCACATACCTACCGGAAAAAATTTCGAGCAGCGAAACGAGAACCGGGGGAGTTGTTTGCCGCCTACAGTTTGCGTCTAAAATCTTATCTCCATAAGTGGATGGATTTGGCTGGGTTCGCACATGACTATGAGAGTCTGGAAGAGCTCATGGTGGTCGACCAGCTGAAGAAGCAAATGTCTAAACCTCTCAGGACGTTCCTGGGAGAACAAGGAGCAGAACGTATTGACCTCGTGACTAAATTAGCAGAACGGTTCGTCGAGGTACATGGGGAGGCAGGGGAAAACCTTTCCACCAACTCCAAAAGTCAAGAGAAACATGACAAGAAGAAAACCAAAAACTCAGGAACAAAAAAGTGGGAACCTTATGTGCAAAAATCAGAGGCAGTTGCAGTGGAGACAGAAGTGGGAACCAGCGAGGGCAGGGAATATCCCTTGGAACACCAGGAAACCTATAGGGATGTGCAAGTGAACCCTGATCTGACCTCCCAGGAGAGGGAAAGGATAACCCAGGTTCTCAAGTCTCATAAGGAGATACTGACTGATAAACCAGGACGAACGAGGTTGGTTGAGTTCGAGATGACTTTGACCACACAGGAGCCTGTTCACCAAAAGGTTTACCCAGTGCCATTCTCTAAAGAAAAGGCCCTGGAGGAGGAAATACAGAAACTGCTGGAGGATGACGTGTTTGCACCATCCACATCCCCATACAATGCAGGGGTAGTTTTGTTACGCAAACCAAGTGGAGAACACCAGTTGTGTATAGACTACCGACTTCTGAACAGTCATACACAGTTTCAGGTGGAACCTTTGCCGAATCCAACTCAGTTATTCGCTAGGCTCCATAAGGCTCGGTACTTTTCGAAGGTGGATCTGAGTCGGGGGTACTATCAGATACCAGTCAAACCGGAGATTCAACCACTGTTAGCTTTCAGTACACCCAGTGGACACTACGAATTCAAGGTCATGCCCTTTGGACTCAGCAATGCACCTAGTGTGTTTACACGCATGATGAGGACTTTACTAGATCCGTTTCAGGATCCGTCCGTCATCTCATTCATGGATGATATTCTGATTTCCAGTGACAGCCTGGATGACCACTTACAATCCTTGGAGAGAGTGTTTAATAGGCTCAAGGAAGCAGGGCTTACTGCTCGTCCAACCAAGTGCATGATTGGTTACCAGACTCTGGAATTTCTAGGTCACACCATCACTCCAGGACACATTGTTCCAGAAGAGAAGAACCTGGAGAAAATCAGAAATGCACCTAGACCAAAAACGAAGAAGGATGTGCGATCTTTTCTCTCGTTGTGTGGGTTCTACCACAAATTTATCCCACATTTCACTGAACTGGGAGCTCCGTTGACGGAAACCTTGAAAAAGGGATTCCCGGACCAAATCATTTGGACACCAGAATGTGAGAATGCCTATAGTCAGTTAAAGGAGGCCTTGGTCAGCAAACCTGTATTACAGCTCCCTGACCTTTCCAAACAATTTGTGTTGAGAACAGATGCGAGTGCGATTGGAATTGGAGCCGCTTTGTTACAGGAAGGAAAAGACGATGCTTCGATTTTGAAACCTGTGGCATACGCAAGTAAGAAACTTCTACAGGCGGAGAGGAATTATTCAACTGTCGAGAGAGAGTGTTTGTCCCTCGTATGGGCAGTGCAAAAATTTCAGCCATATTTGTATGGAGTTAAGTTTCGAGTCCAGTCGGATCATCAACCCCTGATGTTCCTAGCTACTTCTCAGAAGCTCAACGCACGGTTGATGCGGTGGTCGTTGTTACTTCAACCTTATAATTTCACAGTAGAGTACATTCCTGGGAAGGAAAATGTTGGAGCGGATTTCTTGTCAAGACACCCAGCTCCTGAAGAAGAAGAATGAATCATCTGGATTAAACTCATGGTGGAGAAGAGTGAGATGGACTACTCTCTTAAGAGGGGGCCTATGTCACGAGATCGCCATGAGTTAACCAGATAATAATACCGACGTTTGCTTGGCGTATATTTTCTAGGCCACAACAGTCGTACTAACAGAGTAAACACAGCTGCACGGGTTACATCGGGTCAGCCCATATACACATTTGGTGGTGAGTGAGAAGGAAGGGATACAACGCGTTGGCAGTTCATAACAGTTAAAATCACATATAACTGGCCGCTCAGGATATGGAATGGTTCCGTTTGTCATCTATAGTTCCGGACATCAGACGTAATGGAGGTTTTGACTGTCACAACATGACAGAAAGTTGAGGGCTTGTTATTGAAAACAGTGGAACACCTGCCGGACATGAACAACGTCACGTGCACAATGTAAGCTTGTTTGGAAAACCATGATTGGCAGCTTGGTATCGAAACTCTTTGTTGGAACTCGACAGTAACTCTCTAGATTGTTTTGGATGTCAGAACCAGTGATGACAAATCTAACATTAATGGAGCCAGGGAGGATGGATCCCTGACAGGGGATGATCTGCCAATGTGCCACCTGTGTGGGGGCATAAAGGATAACGTCACGTGGCCAACTTTGGTAGTTTGCCATATAAACCCGAGTTGGGACCAACTAGGGGGACTTGAAAATGTGGCTCTAGTTGGAGTGAAAGGCACTGCAGTGCTTAGTGGAAATAATATCTACCGTGTGTTAATTAGTGACTTAATTTTACACGTGCCTATAATGGCAGATGTAGATATGATTGATAGGACTGCAGTAGTGCCATTTAAGGTTCCCTACCAGATCCAAGGAAACTCAACAAGTTTTTGGGAAAGAATCACATCCCATTCGGAAGAACACCAGTTCAACAATCAATAAAGTTGCATACAGAACGTAACTAAAGCTAGAAGGAAGTTGATTCACCAAAGAGAGTGATGCGTATTGATGCACCACACAGCATCAGGCAGTAGTAACGAACTGAAAACATTAAGTCTAATAATTACCTAGTGTGATATAATCTCGTGTAATAGAACACAAGACATGATACGTGAGGGTAGATAGACACGAGTGAGGATCCAGTACAGTAACAATTAACATTAGTAACTGTGTACACACTACAAAGGACTTGTGCAGTTTTTTTTAAGGAACGATAGGAACGGACATTGTGTAGGGTGCAACCGGTCCATGATTAACTGTTAATACCACCGGTGTCTATTTCGGATGATCATGAAATTGGATTACCAGAGGTCTACAGAGGCAAAGCAGTATCCGGCAAGATGGTTTCGGCGCTGGGTGAGAAGTACATGTTCTGACGTAACGTGCTGTGGTCTATCCTTGCTGGGATCAGCTGACTGGGTTGTTGTCTGAGAGTCCGATTCTACACACTTTATAGAACACGTCACACATTTTCTTCACATACACGTCTCATATACGTTACACTTTTCTTTTAATAAATTAATCTTTATTAATTTTTAGAAGCAAGAGTTGTTGAGTATGTTGCGTTGGGGAAGTATGAGAAGGGGGCATAGTACGACAGTGAGAGAGTGGTAGGAAAAGGTGTCCATAGGCTGAGGGAGTGTGTTGGACGGAAGCTGGTGGATTCTCCAGAATATTGAGAGGAAAAAAATATTATAATGTGGGTGTCGACTCTCTTCACTCCAGGGACGACACTGTAAAGGAGGACACGACAATATCTGTCAGTTATAAGTTATAACTCTTTCTGTAACAGAAAATATTTACTTTAAACTAACAATTATCTAAGAATTAAAATAACTTTTACAGAAAAGTGCAGCTGACTTTATACAAATCTAAATATGCAGCTCCGTTATCATCACAGAGTGACTCACACTGTAAAGTACTTTGCCAACAGTAATTAGTTTTTTTTGGGTACCTGCTCTAGCTTGAGACTTGAGACACTTGAAGATAACTCTCTTGTATATCTTCTTCTTGAAGGATTTACATGGCAAATTTTGCCAAATAATCACGCAGACCAAGAAAATTATAGCAGCAATTGCGGCATATAACCATTTCCAAACACCTGAGTGGCCTGCAGATAGTACAACACGTCAGAATTAAACACAAGCAAACAGACTGCAGCTAGTAGAATATAATATTAAACTGGGAATATTCTTGTAGTCCATGCTGTGTGGCATTGGGGATCATGTCTGTCCACAGCCTTGGGTGCTGCAAATAATTTATGATACCGATGTTCCCCCATGCCATGATGTCAAGCAATCCAGCAGCTTCATTTCTGGTCTCCCCCTGCCTCTCAACCCCCTCCAACCTTCCCGTTGTGATGATGAACTCCAGCTTTCCTTCTCATGACAGGCCCAAAGAATGTGGACTGTCTTCTTCTGATGGGAGTAACCTGTTCTCTTTGTGAGTTAACTTATTTCATGATGTCTTCACTGGTCTTTCTATACATCCACGACGTTCTCAACATTCTTTTATAACGCCACATCTCTGCAGCTTCGATATCATTCCTTACACGTCTGCTAATTGTTCATGATTCGATTCCCTACATCAGGATGGGCTCAATATAGCTCTTAAGAATTCTTGTCCTCAGCTCGATTGACAAAGATAAATTACAGAGAATTTGGGAATATTACAACACAATATAAATACCACTGACAACCCAGCAGATGTGTTTATGTATTATTGTGATGAGGCTGAAAACCAAATCAAATATGATAGGTTGTGCACAACACATTGAAATAATGCTGACAACCATACCAAATATTATATTCCATGCTTGATGCACTGAAATAATGCTGACAAATCACACCAAATAAGGCATTTCATGCACATATTGAAATGAGGCTGACACTATATAAATGTTTCATTTATGTGATTTGCTGAGGCTGACAACTCCACTATATAAATGTTTCATTTATGTGATTTGCTGAGGCTGACAACTCCACTATATAAATGTTTCATTTATGTGATTTGCTGAGGCTGACAACTCCACTATATAAATGTTTCATTTATGTGATTTGCTGAGGCTGACAACTCCACTATATAAATGTTTCATTTATGTGATTTGCTGAGGCTGACAACTCCACTATATAAATGTTTCATTTATGTGATTTGCTGAGGCTGACAACTCCACTATATAAATGTTTCATTTATGTGATTTGCTGAGGCTGACAACTCCACTATATAAATGTTTCATTTATGTGATTTGCTGAGGCTGACAACTCCACTATATAAATGTTTCATTTATGTGATTTGCTGAGGCTGACAACTCCACTATATAAATGTTTCATTTATGTGATTTGCTGAGGCTGACAACTCCACTATATAAATGTTTCATTTATGTGATTTGCTGAGGCTGACAACTCCACTATATAAATGTTTCATTTATAAAGGCCTTCAACCAACACACTCCAAGCCCGCCTATCTTTAGCTATCCCATGAAGCTCTGCCCATGTCCTTCTCATATTGTTAATTTCTGTTTCTACTTCTCTTCTCTGTGTGTTTCTTTCCATTTCTTTTATCCTGTGGGTTCCAGACTAAGGCTTTTCCAGTTATGCTATTCTCAGGCTTTCTCAATGTATGGCCCATCCAGCAACAGCGTCTGTCCCCCCCCCCCCCCCCACCTTACTGGTATTTGTCTAGTCCACTCCCTGGTTACATTGTGCTAGTCCCACATTTTTATAAACCAATCGGCACCAGATGGATGATTGGTCAGTATCATGCTAAAACATGACATATCCTGGTACCCAATTTAGGCTGAGTTGACCTGGGAGCTCAGATAAATTTTTTTTTTAAAACTGCCTCGGCGGGGATTAAACAATGACTACTGGGCTCACTGGAAAGCATATACCGTTCCCCCCCCCCCCAAAAAAAAATAAAATAAAAAATAAGCGGATAACTTATTAATAAGTGGATGTCTTATATATATATATATATATATATATATATATATATATATATATATATATATATATATATATATATATATATATATATATATATATATAGAAAAAACCAATGACAAAGTACTACAAGAGACAAATGAAAATCGTAGATTGATTAGAGAAATTAGACGTAGACAGTCAAAATTTTTTGGACATGTTATGAGAAGAAATGGATTGGAGAACTTAGTGACAACTGGCAAGATCGAAGGGAACAGACCAAGAGGAAGACCGAGAGGAAAATACCTGGATGGTTTGGCCACATGGCATGGACGAGACAGGAACACTGAGCTGATCCACGACTCTGGTGATCGAGTGAAATGGCGAATCATGACCGCCCACGCTTTCCGGCATGGCACATGATTGATTGATTGATATATATATATTTTTTTTTTCAGATAAAAAACTCTACATTTATTCATGTACAGTCATGTCATCTTCTTATTTAACATGAGTGACGTATTGAATTATGAACCACATCCATTCATTATCAAGTGCACATCAGTGGCATCTGTACTCCGACTGACCATTCGACAAGTCTCTCATTCTAGCTTATGATCTTACATAAGGCTTATTTTAGGGATAGATCTTATATTAAAAGCATCCTGAAAAATCATGCTTGGGCTTATTATATGGGTAGGTCTTATTTTCAGGGAAACAAATACCTGAGTTGAAGAGAGTTGCTGAAAATAGTAGGCAATGGAGCAATGTGATCTTATGACTTCAACACTATCTTAAAAATGAGTAACATAACGAGTGGAATAAATACAAACTTACTTTCTGGCGGTATTGTCATACAAGCGAACTGACATGTTGGGTGTAGCAGTTTTGATACATTCTGGTGGATATCTTGACAAAATGCTAGCTTTGATTCATTAGTTACAAGGTTATGTGGAAAGCATGATTCCACTGATTGAAAATTTGGATCGCAGTAACTGTCAGGGCCATAACAGCTACCATGAGGCAGACATTTGTATGGTCGGCTGTCAGGGCAAACAGCTTTTGTAACGTCATCAAGAGTTAGTCCAGCCACTGTATACAGATATAGTATACAGATGAGTATTACTAAATCATGAAGAGTTGGTGCAGCCACTGAAAGACATATTATACAAATGAGTATTAATAACGTCATCAAGAGTCGGTCCAGACACGGATGGACTTTGTATACAGATGAGTATTAATAAATATGTGCATCTGTTATTTTGGCTTTTTCTCTCTTTAAACTCAAGCATAGTCCACATATATGTTACTACTGCTAGTAGCTGCTACTACTAATGTGTGAACTAGACTGGTTTTGTGTGAAGGTTAGCTTTCACAGTTACCAGTGTCCCCCGCCATCAGGCAAACCCACTCTGACTTCTGAGGTACTTGTAATTTACGTCCCCAAGTCAAGGGGGAGAAGTCAACATTTAAGTCAGACTACTCGGTGTGTGGAAAGAAAATACTTCGCCATGGTCAGCAAAGAAAATTCAAGCATATTAAAACTCAGATATGCTGAAATCCACAAATGCTTATTTTATAAATATTGTTCTTGGTCTATCGCTTTCCTTTCTCCCTAGCTGTGTGCCCTTCAGCACTCTCTTTGGTGTTTACTAAAATGTTAACTTCTCATTCTTGACTTTGGAATGTGCAAAAATCACAAACTTCTTAGATCCAGTGACAATCCCCGGGAGTCTCTGACAAAATTGCACTTTAAAACTCGATGGCGTAGCCCGGAAACAAACCCACAATCCTCGGAGCTCAAGGAAGGCAGCATAACCACTTCCCTACAGAGACTCCCTACGCTCGTACTAGTGAACCACTTGATGATACAACTTGTTTGTTTGTTTGTTACATTTCGATGAAGCAGACTGAGTAAAGCAACAACATGTAAATGCACTTTTGATGTGTCAGATACTAATTTTACCAAAACGTGTTTACTACACAACACTACCATTCTGGTTTGTTTTATCAGGCTGCAGAAAACGTGTACGTGGTATTTAGAGGTTCGTTACAAACAATTTTAAAATTAATTTTGTTATTATTAATTAACTGTCATTTACTGCCAATATAGTACCTTGCGGTGTATGGCAGAGGGGTCTTTGAGCCTGAGGAATTAAGGCCGCCTGGCTAGTGCAGTCCCCGCGAACTGTGCAGGTTAGGACTCTTTGCAACCGATAGAATAAAATCTCACACCTTACCGAGGGATCGAACCCGGGTCTCCTGAATGAGAGTCCAAATTCTCCCAATACTTCTAATTCTTCTATTGTGATTTCATCTGGCCCAGCTGTTTTTCTTTTCTTCATACGTTTCATAGCGTCAGCGACTTCTTCTTTCAGAATAGGTGGACCTTCTAAGTTACTATCTTCTGTTATTTCTTCCCTTTCTCCATCATATAATTATCTTATATACTCATTCCACCTCTTCATTATAGCACCTTCCTCTAATAATATCTTTCCTGTTTTTGATTTCAAACACCCTGTATTTATTCCTATTTTCTTCCTGTAAGCTCACTGATTTGTCTGTGCATATTTTTTATATCTTTAATGGAATTTAATTCAATTTTTTTGCATTGCTCGTTTAACCAACTTTCTTTAGCCTTCCCACATTTATCTTTTATTTCTTTATTTATCTTAGCGTATTCTTGTTTGTCATTTTTACTCTGTTTTCTTTTGTCCATCAGTTTTAAGATTTCATCATTCATCCATTTTTTCTTAGCTATTTTGCCTCTCTCCGGTAATACTTCTTTGCTAGTTTGATGAATGGAGTCCCTTAACATTTCCCATTGTTCATTTATACTCTGTATTTTAGCTATTGCATTGTACCTATTTTTCACAGTCACTCTGTATTGTTCTTGCATTTCTTTATATATTTTCAGAACCTCTTTATTAAATCTCATGTTCTTAACCATTTTTTCCCTCTCTTTAATCTTACTTTTATTTGTCCACATAGTGGTACATGATCACTATTACAGTCAGCACCAGGTATTGTCTTTACATTAATTAAAGCATTTCTAAATCTTTTATTAATTAGTATGTAGTCAGTTTGGTTGCGTATTTTTTTATCAGGGCTTTTATATGTGTACAGTCGTCTTTTATGGTGTTTAAACCATGTGTTTCCAATTATCATATCATTGATATTTACCCATTCTATTAGCTTTTCCCCTCTTTCATTTCTTGTACCTAAACCATAATTCCCCACTACATCCTCCATTTTTCCATTTCCTACTATTGCATTAAAATCACCAAGTATTATTTTTATTCCTTGTGATCCAATTTGAGCCATCACCATTTCTATTTCGTCGTAAAAGTGTTGTATTTCTTCATAACTACTGCTAGTAGTTGGTGCATATACTTGTATAATATTTATATCTATTGGTTTGCCTTTGATTTTTACCATAATAACTCTATCTGAAATACACCAGTATCCATTAATTGACTTGGCTGTTTTTTCGTCTAATATTATTCCTACACCTTTTTCATGTGTATCCCCTCCAGAATAAATTATTGTGTGATTGTCAGCTATAATTTTGCCCGCCCCCTTCCATCTCATCTCACTAAAGCCTAGTATATTCATTTTCATGCTATCCATCTCTCTTAGAACATTGGTCAACTTTCCTAGCTCATTTAATGTCCTAACATTCCATGTTCCTACTCTAAATTTATTTATTTTAGTTATGAATTTGCCATCAGTAGCTGGATGACGGTCTGGTGTCACCTGTGGCTCATGACTGTCCGGACGAGGATGCCCTAAGACAGCCATTAACGTCCTTCACTAACTTTGATATATGTTTTGCCATGAAGTCTTGGGAAGATAATGTGGTGGTTTCCCCTTGCCTTCCACATTCACATGGTGGTCTTTTTACCTCTGCCTTTGACAGCCATTTCCGACTGTAAGGACAAGTGAGTGCCCTGCTCTGCTCAGCTGCAGAGTTGTCCATTTATTCCGGTGGATACTCGGTCCCAAGAGCTGTGTTAGCCACACCGTGGTGTGTTTCCATCCTCTACCACGGGGAGGTGCAGCTGGGATTTTCCCTTCCTAAAGTTATGGTCTATGACCAAAACTCTCCAGTACTTTTAAAGCACATATCAATTATATATGCAATAAAAAAATTAATTACGGTAAGTATAAAATGTATTCTTTATTTATATAAAAGTTCACCATGATTTCAACCAATCGCCGTGCACGGAATATTAGGCCAACCTTTCCTGGAAAACCCAGGATGACGTGTGTTCTTGTCACGTGAGACATGAATGAATGAATGACATCGAAAGAATGCATGGTAAATTAGACAGCGTTTTCCGGGACAAAATTTTCAATGGCGGGATGACTCCGTACATGACTTTTCTTTTTACTTCAGGTAATGGCACGATAGAACACGCTAAATATTAGTAATTAATTAAGTCTGCATTCAAGTTCAAGTCTGTATGTCAATTCTAAGCTGCGGTATCAAGATTGTTGTGGTAAATTCATAAATAAAACGGAGTGACTATACACAAAATTTTGTGAGTATTAATATTGATTATTCGGCTGGTCACTTGATGTCTACTTCCTTTTGACTACATAATTAATGTTTGTGGAACTAGTATTGTGTTCTTGGTAGTGTAGTGGTTAGTATCTCCGCCTGTCACGCGGGAGACTGGTGTTCGACTCCCCGCTAGCAATTTTTTTTTTTTTTTTTTTAAATTATTTATCAGTCAATCAGGTGCCGTCTCCACAATGAAGGTTTGCTGCAATGGATCTCCAACACTGTCTGTCTTTCGCCTTGGCTGTACATTCTGTCAGGCTGGTGTTCATCTCTTGATGTTATCTTCCCACTTGTATCATTGTCTTCCTCTTGCTCGCTTGCCCTCAACCTTGCCTTCCAGTATGGTTTTTATAAGAGTATCATGTCTTTTAACAATAACATGGCCGAAATATTTCACTTGCCTCCTCTTTATTTCTTTCATCAACTCTCTCTCTCTTCATTCCCAGTTTTTCTAGAACCTCTGCATTTGATTGTTTTTGTTTCCATGAAATACGACCTATTCATCTGTATATCCACATCTCCAGGGCTTCTAAGCGACTTTCTAGTTGCTTGTTTTAGAACAAAATATAGAACTGAGAAACTCGAAACATCTGAATAAAGTGTTCTCTGCGGTAGCTGCCGGAGGAACATCCCCCAGGCAACGATGGAGTATTCAAGTCTTGGATGAATCCAATAGATGTCTTTGTTTAACGTGAATTTTATTTGCCAAATAAAATATCACTGTTCGTAGAGTGTGTCCTTGTTGACAAATATTGTCTTTGTGAGGTTTGAAGAAAAAGAACTTGGAAAAAAAAAAAAGACAGACGAGAAGAGAGAATAATAGAGTCTTCTTCAAATTTTTGTGAATAGCGGCTCGTACTATTCACAAAATTTTGTGCCAAATAATCACGTGACCAGCCACAAATATTTGTGTATAGCGGCTCGGACTATACACAAAATTTTGTGTATAGCTTCTCCCTATATAAAAAGGGATATACAAGACGTTGCTGATTGAACAGATTTCTGCATATTGAGTATTGTAACAATACATTACTTGTTTTAGTAAGATGTATTTAAAACTCTAAAACTGCTACATCTGTTTTAATTTTGAAACCCCTTAGTCCGTAGCAACCATGTATTGTAGCAATTTTGGTCAATATTTAAAAATTGGGTTCTTATAACATCATAACAGTTGGATACAACTTGACAAGACGAATCCAACGGTATCTCAACGATGTGTGTATGTTAATTCTAAGCGGAGTTATGAATATTTTTGGTGACGTAATTTAATACCAGGAAGTGTAATGCTGTCCTAAGAGATAGGGGAGATTTTATCGCGGCTCATTAAATTTGAAGCTGAGAAATTCTGCCTTCTATTACTGTGCGTTTATTTTTAAACGGACAACGTAGTACCATATATCATTGCATCCAGGGTGGCGAGGCCTAACTTGACATAATATTTATATTTTGATAGGCTGTGCCGTGACCTAATTAACAATTAAAAATGGCCGCCAATTGTTTATTATTTATTAAAAGTCTGTCGCATTGCTAAAAAACCTGGTAAGATATATATTTTATTATGTGTTTTGGTAATAGGAAAGTAAAAGTCACATTCCTCTTTTGATAGAATGTTGAGAGGATCAACTTTATTCCACCAGGTTTTACCCCGTATGGCTCGGTCTTTTTCCGCACAGCGGCCTGCCAAAAGCATCGTACAAAACACGAAAGTCTCAGAGTCTCTGACAAAAATGCACTTGACTTTTAAGACATTTCGATAAGATGTGCTGTGACCTATTTAATAATTAAAAATAGCTTCCATTTATATTAATTAAATGTCATGTGAAATGTTCGTCGTTAGTGAAAGAACAATTCATGAAAATGTACTCATATTGTCTTAATGTACCAACTGCATTGTGACAGCTTTCTTTTGTTGATTAAATATCATACATTAATGTAAGTAAATAAGTTTGTAACTGCTGCATAAATTAAGCAGCAGTTAATTAATTATTAAAATATTAAATAATAAAAAATAAAAATATTAAATAATTAAATATTCATTAAAATTGATTTCTACTTCTGCTCTATAATTACACTGTTCTGTATCTAATAGTGAGTAATAATAATAAAATAATAATAATAATAATTAAATACTAACTTATTTAAAAAATATAATTTATTTTACAGTACTGTATTTAAATTTAAATAATTACGTACTGCTGTGCTGATTAGAAAAACAGTACTCCTTACTTACACTACTTACAGATTTACACACGGGTCTGAAAATTGGCTTTCAAAATTATTTTGAGTCATGTCAAATGCTGAAATATTATACAAGTACACAGATACATTACTGCTACAAATGACACTTGTATTCTGTTTAATTTTAGTAGTTAAGTTACCAGTTCTAATTATAAGTAAATAGAGGTCACTGTAGTTTATTGTATGGGCGCTGCAATCTTGAATTTTGTGTTATGACGGCCATGTCACTAAATATTTTTTCCTGAACGCCAGCAAACACCAGCAATGTTGAAACTCTTCACATTTATGTAAAATTGAACGAGGGATTAAAAAATGCAACAAAAAGTTAAGTTTTCTTTTTACTTCAGGAGTTATAAGACAAATTAGCTTACTATTCGTGAATAGACTCCAAGAAATTCAAGAGAAAACAGTTTCTCGGCCTCAAACTTTTGGCAGTTAGTAGAAGGACCTAGAAGTAGTAGAAGGAATCGGCTCCATGGCTAAAATCGGCTCCGTGGCTAAAGGCTTGCAAACGCGGTTCGTGAACCGGGTACCAGACGTTCAAAGCACAGCTGCGACCGATTTGTGCAGCAGACCGTGTCGCATTGTGTTATGACATGCTGGTATGGGAGCCGGACGTTCAGAAAGCAATGGCAAACTACTGAACGTAACACTTGCCTAGTACATCAACAGCAGCTGAAAAATGCTGGTGTTGACTGCAACGTCCCGTAAGGGATACGCAACAAAATTTAGAAGGGCCTATACTGTAAATATCAGAATAGTTTCCCGTTTCGTTGTACCATGCTGGTTTCGAATAAATCAAATCTAGCCAGACATGGTACATTTCCTAAATTTCTTCTCATTCTGCACCTCCCCGTGGTAGAGGATGGAAACACACCACGGTGTGGCTAACACAGCTCTTGGGACCGAGTATCCACCGGAATAAATGGACAACTCTGCAGCTGAGCAGAGCAGGGCACTCACTTGTCCTTACAGTCGGAAATGGCTGTCAAAGGCAGAGGTAAAAAGACCACCATGTGAATGTGGAAGGCAAGGGGAAACCACCACATTATCTTCCCAAGACTTCATGGCAAAACATATATCAAAGTTAGTGAAGGACGTTAATGGCTGTCTTAGGGCATCCTCGTCCGGACAGTCATGAGCCACAGGTGACACCAGACCGTCATCCAGCTACTGATGGCAAATTCATAACTAAAATAAATAAATTTAGAGTAGGAACATGGAATGTTAGGACATTAAATGAGCTAGGAAAGTTGACCAATGTTCTAAGAGAGATGGATAGCATGAAAATGAATATACTAGGCTTTAGTGAGATGAGATGGAAGGGGGCGGGCAAAATTATAGCTGACAATCACACAATAATTTATTCTGGAGGGGATACACATGAAAAAGGTGTAGGAATAATATTAGACGAAAAAACAGCCAAGTCAATTAATGGATACTGGTGTATTTCAGATAGAGTTATTATGGTAAAAATCAAAGGCAAACCAATAGATATAAATATTATACAAGTATATGCACCAACTACTAGCAGTAGTTATGAAGAAATACAACACTTTTACGACGAAATAGAAATGGTGGTGACTGTGAAAAATAGGTACAATGCAATAGCTAAAATACAGAGTATAAATGAACAATGGGAAATGTTAAGGGACTCCATTCATCAAACTAGCAAAGAAGTATTACCGGAGAGTGGCAAAATAGCTAAGAAAAAATGGATGAATGATGAAATCTTAAAACTGATGGACAAAAGAAAACAGAGTAAAAATGACAAACAAGAATACGCTAAGATATATAAAGAAATAAAAGATAAATGTGGGAAGGCTAAAGAAAGTTGGTTAAACGAGCAATGCAAAAAAATTGAATTAAATTCCATTAAAGATATAAAAAATATGCACAGACAAATCAGTGAGCTTACAGGAAGAAAATAAGAATAAATACAGGGTGTTTGAAATCAAAAACAGGAAAGATATTATTAGAGGAAGGTGCTATAATGAAGAGGTGGAATGAGTATATAAGATAATTATATGATGGAGAAAGGGAAGAAATAACAGAAGATAGTAACTTAGAAGGTCCACCTATTCTGAAAGAAGAAGTCGCTGACGCTATGAAACGTATGAAGAAAAGAAAAACAGCTGGGCCAGATGAAATCACAATAGAAGAATTAGAAGTATTGGGAGAATTTGGAGTAGATATATTAACTAAAATGTTGAATGATATCCACAGCAGTGGATATTTACCCAGTGATATGCTGAAATCTGTATTTATAGCTACACCAAAAAGGCAGGAGCAATTGATTGTGAAGATTTTCGTACAATTAACCTTATAAACCATATCACTAAGCTTCTACTCAGAATCATAATGAGAAGAACCAAAAAGAAAATAAAAATGGAAATTAGTGAAGAACAGTATGGATTTGTGGAAGGAAAGGGCACAAACAATGCAATTTATACATTACGGACACTAATAGAAAGGTCAATAGAGAAACAGAGAGACATATATTTGTGCTTCATAGATTATACTAAGGCATTTGATAAAGTAAAACATGATGAACTGATTAAAATGTTGGAAGATATCAACACTGATGGAAAAGATTTAAGAATAATAAAGAATATTTACTGGAACCAAGTAGCAGCAATTAAAATGGGAAATAAAGAGGGTAGTTACGAACAGATAAAGCTAGGAGTACGACAAGGGTGTGTCTTGTCACCAGATCTTTTCTCCCTGTATAGCGAAGTAATAATGAGAGAGATCAAAGAGATGCCAGGAATACTAGTTGGAGGTTATAATATAAATAATATAAGCTATGCAGATGACACAGTATTGGTGGCGGATAATTCAACAGACCTACAACAATTATTAGACGTTGTAGTAACAGAGAGTGCAAGGAAAGGACTCTCCTTGAATATCAAGAAAACAGTAACAATGGTAATATCAAAGAAAATGGTGACACCAAAATGTGACATAGAAATAGAAGGGAAAATCCTTAACCAAGTTGATAATTTTAGATACCTAGGGGCATTTATAACATCAGATGGAAGATGTACAACAGAGATTAGGAGCAGAATAGGGCAGGCAAAAGCCGCATTTCAGAAAATGAAAAGTATCTTATGCAATAAGTCACTATCACTGAATGTAAGAAAGAGAGTGCTGAAATGCTATGTAGAACCAGTTTTGCTGTATGGTAGTGAATCTTGGAATGTAAATGAACAAATTAAGAAGAAATTAGAAGCAACAGAGATGTGGTTCCTGCGACGAATGTTGCGAATTCCTTGGACTGCCAGAGTAACTAACGACGACTGCCTGAAACATGCTAAATGATAAATGTGATGAGAAGAGAGGCATTGGAGAACATCATGACAACTGGAAAGATCAAGGGGAAGAGAGGCAGAGGCAGACCAAGAGAAATGATGCTGGATGGATTGAGACGGTGGCATGGAGGAATATCAGTACAGCAGATCCAGAACACCAAAGACAGAGATCTGTGGAGAGCCATGAACGCCTACGCCAGCCGGCACTTGATGATGCTGATTAGATATACGTAAATTTTAGACGGATGTTCAAATTCCCCATCCAAATTTAGATACATTTGGAAAGTTTCATCGCTAACTTGCTTTAATTGGTGTTGAAAAACAGGCGAACATGTTACAATTATGAAACCGAAAACAGCGGCTGGACTATATAAAAATCTTTGTAGAACAAGTATTGTGTACACGTTAGTGTAGTCGTAAGCAGTCCGCCTGGCACGCGGGAGGCTGGGGTTCTATTCCCGGCTGGGCATATTTTTATTTTTTTTTATTTTTCACAAAATTATTAGGTGATATAATAGAAACTATTAAACATTATGAACTAAAATATTATCTAGAACTAAGAAACTGGAAGTTTGTGAATAAAGTGTGCTCTATGGATCTGTGTAAGTACTGTAAGCTGTCGACTGCCGGGGAACACATCCCCACAGACTGTGACAGAGCCAGCGGAATGATCGCGTATCAGAATCCATGAATCCAATAGATGTCTTGTCTTTGTTTAATGTAAATTTTAATTGCCATATAAAATATCGCCCCTCAATCAGTATAGTTTCATCGCTAAACTTGCTCGAATTGTGGTTGAAAAACAGATTTTCTGCGAAGATGTGACTTTGTGAATTGGAAACCCACGGGTCATGACAGCCACCGCATATCGAATTGCGCTACACTTTTCAACACAAAAAACGTGCGATTTGACCTACAAAAGTTAAAGAGAACAAAAGTTAAAGAGAACACAAGTTTAAAGATTATTAATAATTGATTTGTATACTTGTACTATTTTGTAAACCATTAAATTTTGAATTTCAAGGCCAATCTTCTGAAGCCGTCTCATTAGGACTTGCTACTTCAACTTGGAGGTAACCGTAAGCAAATAATCAAATACAACCATTGCCATTATCTCACGGTGTTGATCGTAATAGATAATAAAATACGATAACAATGATCTAAATAATCATAAAGTTAAACAAAGTAAATTAACAATTCCTTACTGTCTATGATTTTCAACCAGAACACTAAACCGAACTAAACACTCGCAAACCGCCAGAGCGAATGAAATCTCTTTATATTCCCGCACCTAGTGAACCCCGGGCAGAGGAGGATCGTCAGCCTTGGTTGGTATCTATTCTAAGAGAGGGAACTCTAAATCTCAAACCTCCGCTGCAGTGGCGTCACTGGGGTTGGTGTCACCCAGTGCGGTAAACTCTTGGTGTCACCCCTCTAGACTTTCACCATGGTCTTCTTCCGAGTGTTCCTGTACCATATATAATCGCATATAGTAATGTTTGTAAAATAAGTCAAAAAGTTAATAAGGACATAAGAAAGAAAACAAATTGAACAATATAACTTCAATACTTCAGGTAAAACATAAATAAAGAATTTCGACAAACTCGGACTAAGTTAAATTTTTGTTATTTAACATTAAAATTTCTGTTGTTTAAAATTAAAAGTTTCCCATCCTGGTCTTCAAAGCTGCAAACCTGTCAATCACATCATCAAAATCAATATCTTTCACCATATCACTTTCAATTGATAATATAGCCTGATCAGAAAGTCTTGACTGTCCCATGGTTGATCGCAAATAGTTCTTTATAAGTTTCAGTTTTGAAAAGCTCCTCTCACATGAAGCCACAGACACACAGATCGTAAGAAATAGTTGTAGGCTTAGTGAGAGTATTGGGAGAGATTCAAGGAAATCCCAGTCAACTATGAATTTTAAAATATCAAATATTGACCAGTCTTTGGCTTTGTGGATATCAATATCTGCTGCCTTCAGGTGTCTTCTCAGCCTTGGTATTTCTTTTAAAAGCTCTACTTCGGATAGCTCATCATAGAAAGTGGTCAATTTTGGAACTGACACCAGCAACTCTTCTTCAGTTGCTGATAGAAGACTCTTGGCTTGAACAGCCTCAAACATATTTGCTACTTCCTTGATCGCTGTTGATCTGGTCTGGAGTTCAGAATAAAAACGATCAATACACTCCAGCATCGCCCTATTGTTTTCTTCTTGCATAGTGAGTCCAGCATCTGAAGCATCTCTGAGTTGTTCCCCTGCCATTCTCTTCTTGAACCTTAATCTTCTCTCTACTGTTATTCCAAATTGGTCTGCTTTTAAAAGTGCCTGTTCAATTGCATGCTCCACTAAGTGACTGCGCTTCTCCTGCAGAAAAAGTCTTAATGCCTCTAACTTGGTCACTACTTTGTCAAGAGTTAAGCCTTTAGTCTGCAGATACTGCTGTGTAAAATTAACTTCCTCAAGTCAGCAGCCCAAAAGTAAAGGTAGCACAGAAACGTGAAATCACATACTGCAGGTAAAAGACCTTGTGCTGCACCTCTTGTTTCCACATTTTCACGAGGATCACATGGAGCTTCAATCGCCGCCACACATTCATCAAACTTATCTTTCACCGGTTTAACAGCAGCATGATGTGCACTCCAGCGTGTTGTTGATAGCCTTTTAATCGACATTGCAGTGTGTTCAATTAAAACATCCCATCGTTGGGTGGAAGCAGCAAAGAAGGAATACATTCTCTCAAGAGTTCCAAAAAATGTTACACATAATGCATTTTCAGCAAAAGAGTGTTGACCACACAAGTTAAGCGAATGGTCCACGCATCCGTTAAAAATAGCTTTCTTATTCTTTCTTTTCGGAATGGCTTGAACACCTCCATGAATTCCAGACATTGTGGCAGCATTATCATAACCTTGAGCTCTGCACATCATTATGTCAAGTCCATCACTTTCTAGATTTTTTTAAATGTCTGAACTGAGGTCATCAGCTTTTTTCCCCTTTAAAGGGAAAAATCATTAGAAACACTTCTCTCACTTCAACTTCCCCATTGTGGATTTTCACATATCTGATCACCTCAGACATCTGGTCAGTGTGTGATATGTCAGGTGTGCTGTCGAACATAATTCTAAAATACCTTGCAGCCTTTATATCATTTACAAGAATTTCCTTCACTTGATTTGCCAGAACAGTTATAAATTCATTCTGAGTTTCTGGTGAAAGATAAGATACGGATGCTTTTACTGTTACAGATGTAGTTCGCTTTAATCTCATTAGGTGCTCTTTCAACACAGGGTCATATTTAGAAAGCATCTCAAGAAAGTTTCCTTTATTCAACGAAGATGCATCTTCCTTATGGCCACGAAATGCCAGATTTTGCTTAGCAAGAAACAATGTGATATCAAGCAACCTGTGCAAGATATCCCTCCATTTTTTTTATCCCTATCCATTACAGCAACACTGTCGGCATCAATTGTTTTGTGCAGCTTAAGGCCTGCTGCCAATGTTTTCCATTTTTCGAGGCAACCTAGATGGTCATCCGATATCTCATGATTATGTAAATTTGGGCTCAGCTTCCACCACTGCTGAAACCCAGTGACAAATTTTGATGTTTGTTCTGTTACATTAACAGCAAAGAGTCTGCAGCAAAAGCAGTATAGTTTCTCACTGACGAGCGAGTAAACCATCCATGACCGCAGTATTTTCTCACCATTTGGCATCGTCTTGTAGAACCATTCTTTTGACAGCTGGCGCACATCTCCTTTAGTCTTTGCAACTTGCCTTGTCACAGTACTGAACGGCTCATCCTTGTTCTGAAAAGAACAACTTCCTCTTTTGATAATTTCAACTCGAAAATGATCTGGAACTGGTGCATTCCAGAAAGAAGCATCAGATAAAATATTCCAATTTTTCTCATCCACTTGACTCATCACATTTACAGTATCATGACGCGAATCATTTTCAGCATGTATTTCTGTTTCAACTTCATCCACTGCTATTTCATTATGTATTTCTGCATCAATCTCGTGATTCTCTTCCATTTCTGGCTCTAGTTGCTCTTTTGAAGAATGCATGCTGTCAGCATGGGAGGAATCCTTATCAATTGTAGATTGAGGAAGAACGTCTTTTGATGAACCTTGTCCATCACTTGGTCTCTTGACATATTGAAGCATGAACCCAGGTAGTGATTTTAGTGATTCACATCTTTTCTTCTTTGCTTTTCGCTGCTCGCATCCACTAGGCCTCTTTGATTTGTGCACTCCATGTGGCATGATGGAATATTCTAAAATAATAAATCTATAATAAATTAGGGACTTAATATACAACTAAACAAAAAGATATAATATAAATATATAAAATCTATATAAATAATTATAATCCAAACATTTATGATTTATTCATAATTTAATAAATATAGTTATTTTGGTTAAATTGCGTTGTTTACCGTAGAATTAAAATGTAATTAAAAAGTGATTATGTACACTAAAAAGAACCGTCTAAAAAAGAAAACTTGTCATACAAAATATTAAATTTTTTAAAATATTGTCCATGGAAGTTACAACTTTTTTTTATTTCATTGTAACAAGTTTGAGTGGATTGTAACTTTTTTACTGGCTAATGCTATGGAGTATTGAACATACCAACCTGCATACGATGCGGATGGCAAATGCTGCAAGGCACAATTAATGGATTCATATACAAATGTAACCGGCGGTCAACAATATTCATTGCAACACTTCTTCTTAACTTTTATCAGGAAGTCAATTCACGACTGTCATTTCATGACATATATTTTATTATTTGGCACTGTTCCGATTGACGGTCCCAAATAGTTCCGCAGTGAATGATAACTCTTAGGTGTAAACAGTCTCCCTTACAGGGCCTCATTGGGTACCGGTAAATACGAAACACAGCAGAATGTTCTTTTACGTTCAGTAGTCAATATATTGCTTTCTGAGCGAGAATCGACGTTTAAACTCAACTGACCGGTGTATTGAATGAACTCGCCATCATCATCATCATCATCATCATCATCATCATCATCATCATCATCATCATCATCATCATCATCATCATCAAATGCCATGCCAGCTGGCGTAGGCGTTCATGACTCTCCACAGATCTCGGTAATTGATTTTCTGGATCAACTCTGCTGATGATATTCCTCCAAGCCACCGCCTCAATCTATCCAGCATCGCCATCAGTAGCTGGATGACGGTCTGGTGTCGCCTGTTGCTCATGACTGTCCCTACCGGACGAGGATGTCCTAAGATAGTCGTAACTTGCCATCAGCGTGCCGAAAGTTTAAGAGCTCGAAGTTAGAACGCCCTCGTCCTTTCGGTCACGTCGACTGCTTTTGAAATAATATGTTAATTGCACGTCCGTTACATGACGTCTCCACAACCTCAGCACTTTTTGGCTGTTGCAATTTGCTAAACAATTTTGCGTTCATTAGTTTGACATTGCTTACTAAACAGCCTACGCTTATATGAGTGTATGGAAACCAGTGCAATGTGGTCTGCTACAAAATCGGCTGCAGCTGTGCATTAAACGTGGTATGTAGGATTGCGAATTCGCCACAGCCTTGCTTGCAAGAGTAACAAAAACACTAAAACTATTGGCCCACAAAGGTTTGTCGACTTAGTGATGGCGATTCTCAAATACGACAATTACGTATGCGGATTCTGTAATTTAAAGTCACGTTGTCGCTTTTTGAGTGTAGCTAAAGCTAAGGTCTTTTTCTTCTTCTTCTTCTTCTTCTTCTTCTTCTTCTTCTTCTTCTTCTTCTTCTTCTTCTTCTTCTTCTTCTTCTTCTTCTTCTTCTTCTTCTTCTTCTTCTTCTTCTTCTTCTTTCAACGTTTGCACAGCATCCATTGAAGTGGGTAGATGTTCGCTCTCAACCCTTGTTCCATTTTGGTCAACATTTTTCAATTTCGACTGTTGAGGTTTCTTTTCTGGATTCCTCCACCTATTGGCAGGTTTCTGTGAAGATTGTGCTGTAGATGACAACACAGGGGAGTCTCCGTGGCGAAGTGATCAAACCATCTGCCTCGGGCTCCGAAAGTTGTGGGTTCGATTCTGTCAACCGCAACCTTCGGTTCATGAGTGCATTTTTTCGGAGACTCCTGAGGGTCGTCGCTGGAGCTACGGAGTTCGTACTTTGTGCGACGCTTTCCGCGTTGCGGAAAGAGACTCAGCCATGTGGTATAAAAATCCGGTGCAATGAAGTCGACTTTTAAGCGACGAGACGACAGGGGCAATCCCATCACAGATAATAAAGTGTATATCATTCATTCATTCATTCATCAGATAATAAAATGTCTATCCAACAACATTCAGATAGTAACGTGTCTATCATTCATTCATTCATTCATCAGATAATAAAATGTCTATCCAACAACATTCAGATAGTAACGTGTCTATCATTCATTCATTCATTCATTCATTCATTCATTCATTCATCAGATAATAAAATGTCTATCCAACAACATTCAGATAGTAACGTGTCTATCATTCATTCATTCATTCATTCATTCATCAGATAATAAAATGTCTATCCAACAACATTCAGATAGTAACGTGTCTATCATTCATTCATTCATTCATTCATTCATTCATTCATCAGATAATAAAATGTCTATCCAACAACATTCAGATAGTAACGTGTCTATCATTCATTCATTCATTCATTCATTCATTCATTCATTCATCAGATAATAAAATGTCTATCCAACAACATTCAGATAGTAACGTGTCTATCATTCATTCATTCATTCATTTATTCATTCATTCATCAGATAATAAAATGTCTATCCAACAACATTCAGATAGTAACGTGTCTATCATTCATTCATTCATTCATTCATTCATTCATCCATCAGATAATAAAATGTCTATCCAACAACATTCAGATAGTAACGTGTCTATCATTCATTCATTCATTCATTCATTCATTCATTCATCAGATAATAAAATGTCTATCCAACAACATTCAGATAGTAACGTGTCTATCATTCATTCATTCATTCATTCATTCATTCATCCATCAGATAATAAAATGTCTATCCAACAACATTCAGATAGTAACGTGTCTATCATTCATTCATTCATTCATTCATTCATTCATTCATTCATTCATCAGATAATAAAATGTCTATCCAACAACATTCAGATAGTAACGTGTCTATCATTCATTCATTCATTCATTCATTCATTCATTCATCAGATAATAAAATGTCTATCCAACAACATTCAGATAGTAACGTGTCTATCATTCATTCATTCATTCATTCATTCATTCATTCATCAGATAATAAAATGTCTATCCAACAACATTCAGATAGTAACGTGTCTATCATTCATTCATTCATTCATTATTCAGATAATAAAGTGTCTATCATTCTTTCATCGGATTATAAAGTGTCTTTGATTCATTCATAAAATAATAAATTGTTTATCATTCGTTCATCAGATAATAACGTGTCTCTCAAGACACCGCATGACGAGAACACAGAAGAAGAACCATCTGCAAATCTAACCATTAGAGAATTCCTGTTTGCGGATGACCAAGCACTAATAGCAAAATCAGAAGCTGAATTACAAGACCACATGAATAGTCTAAACGAAATGTGTAGGGAACATAACATGAAAATTAGCACAAGCAAAACAGAGGTAATGATTATAAATAAAGAAGAACAAACAACAACAATTCACCTAAACGAACATCCCTTGAAACAAGTAAAGAGCTTCAAGTACCTAGGAAGTATAATATCACCAAATGGCAGATCAGAAGACGAGATCGAAAATAGGTGCAATAAGGCAAATCAACTCATTGGACAAATGGCACCAATACTAAAGAACAAACATGTATTAATAACTACTAAGAAAGCACTTTACAACACAATCTTCCTACCAACTCTGTGCTACCAATGCCAAACCTGAACAGTGACAGAAAAAGAGAAAAGAAAAATCACAACAACAGAAATGAGATTCCTGAGAAGAATACTCAACGTATCAAGAAGAGATAAGATCAGAAATGAAGAAATCAGGACTGAAGTGGGGGTTAAAGCAGCACTAGATTTATAAGAAAGCAGCAAGTCAAATGGTTTGGCCATGCAAGTAGGTTACCAGTCAACAGCATGCCACAACAAGCAATGATGTACAGACCAGATGGAAACAGAGGAAGAGGCCGACCACGTAAACGTTGGACGGAGGGAATAACAGAATCCATGGGAATGTCGATATATGAAGCCCATAATCGGGCACTCTCACGATGTTTATACTTCACTTCGACACTGCAAGGTACAAGAGGAACATGATGAGATGAGATGAGATTCATTCATCAAATAATAAAGTGTGTATCGTTCATTCATCGCATAATAAAGTGTCTGTCATTCATTCATCAAATAATAAAGTGTCTGTCATTCATTTATATGTAATAAAGTGTCTGTCATTCATTCAGCATATAATAAAGTGTCTGTCATTCATTCATCATGTAATAAAGTGTCTGTCATTCATTCATCATGTAATAAAGTGTCTGTCATTCATTCAGCATATAATAAAGTGTCTGTCATTCATTCAGCATGTAATAAAGTGTCTGTCATTCATTCATCATGTAATAAAGTGTCTGTCATTCATTCATCATGTAATAAAGTGTCTGTCATTCATTCAGCATGTAATAAAGTGTCTTTAATTCATTTCATCATGTAATAAAGTGTCTGTCATTCATTCATCATGTAATAAAGTGTCTTTAATTCATTCATCATGTAATAAAGTGTCTGTTATTCATTCAGCATATAATAAAGTGTCTGTCATTCATTCATCATGTAATAAAGTGTCTGTCATTCATTCATCATGTAATAAAGTGTCTGTCATTCATTCAGCATATAATAAAGTGTCTGTCATTCATTTAGCATGTAATAAAGTGTCTTTAATTCATTCAGCATGTAATAAAGTGTCTGTCATTCATTCATCATGTAATAAAGTGTCTGTCATTCATTCATCATGTAATAAAGTGTCTGTCATTCATTCAGCATGTAATAAAGTGTCTTTAATTCATTCATCATGTAATAAAGTGTCTGTCATTCATTCATCATGTAATAAAGTGTCTGTCATTCATTCATCATGTAATAAAGTTTCTGTCATTCATTCAGCATGTAATAAAGTGTCTGTCATTCATTCATCATGTAATAAAGTGTCTGTCATTCATTCAGCATGTAATAAAGTGTCTGTCATTCATTCAGCATGTAATAAAGTGTCTGTCATTCATTTATATATAATAAAGTGTCTGTCATTCATTCAGCATATAATAAAGTGTCTGTCATTCATTCAGCATGTAATAAAGTGTCTGTCATTCATTTATATATAATAAAGTGTCTGTCATTCATTCATCATGTAATAAAGTGTCTGTCATTCATTCAGCATGTAATAAAGTGTCTGTCATTCATTCATCATGTAATAAAGTGTCTGTCATTCATTCATCATGTAATAAAGTTTCTGTCATTCATTCAGCATGTAATAAAGTGTCTGTCATTCATTCATCATGTAATAAAGTGTCTGTCATTCATTCATCATGTAATAAAGTGTCTGTCATTCATTCATCATGTAATAAAGTGTCTGTCATTCATTCATCATGTAATACAGTGTCTGTCATTCATTCAGCATGTAATAAAGTGTCTGTCATTCATTCATCATGTAATAAAGTGTCTGTCATTCATTCAGCATGTAATAAAGTGTCTGTCATTCATTCATCATGTAATAAAGTGTCTGTCATTCATTCATCATGTAATAAAGTTTCTGTCATTCATTCAGCATATAATAAAGTGTCTGTCATTCATTCATCATGTAATAAAGTGTCTGTCATTCATTCATCATGTAATAAAGTGTCTGTCATTCATTCATCATGTAATAAAGTTTCTGTCATTCATTCAGCATGTAATAAAGTGTCTTTAATTCATTCATCGAATAATAAAGTGTCTTTAATTCATTCATCGAATAATAAAGTGTCTTTAATTCATTCATCGAATAAAAACGTGTTTATCACTCATTCATTCATCAGATAATAAAGTGTCTACCATTCATTATTCAGATAAAGGGGGAGGAAGAGAGATAGAGGAGAGAGAGAAAGAAAGAAAGTTATTGGGATAATGTTATGGCAGGAAGACAAATGAGGACTTTCAAATGCAAGAGAGCGAACGATCGTGTGAGAGAGAGGAGAAAGGTATAGAAAAAAAAAGAGAAAGATGTGGAAAGAAAAATAAAGGTTGTTGTCATTATGAGTTTATGCAAGAAGACAGATGACGACATATTCTTAAGTGGGTACGCCAGTTATATAAACCCCACTGGGCAGAAGAGACATGGGCAAGGTTTGCTGGTAAAGAAAGGAGTAAAGCATGTGGCACTTGACTTGAGTCAGTGGAATCACAGTGCAAGAGAGGTCCAGGGTATACAAATGGAGATTGGTGGCTTAAGTTGGAACATCATAAATGTAACCAGGTGATAGGCTACTCATATGTGGAGACTTCAATGCGAGAAACAGAGATTGGGACAGTAGTGGAGAAAATCGACAAGGAATTGCACTTGCGGATGCCATGGTGGACTCCGAGGTGGTCTGCATAAATGATGGTAGGCCGACTAGAATGGCAATGAGGCCTGGCGATGCAGATACTGCTATTGATTTGGCACTTGTCTCCCAGTCATCAGTCCTTGATGTAAAGTGGACTGTTTTGAATGACCATGGGAGTGATCACATGCCATGCTCAGTCCTGATCTCTAAGTCCAGGAAAGTTAAGGCTGGGAGAGCGCGCAAGACCTTTCGGTATGAGCGGAGCGACAGCCTTCTTGGACGCCTCAGACATGGGGCATGCAACAGGACTGTTAAAACTCCTTTTTTGCAGCCCCCATGGTGGACCCCAGAAGTAGACAATGCGTGGAAAGCAAAGAGAGCTGCAGTGAAGCAGCTAAGGAAATTGCGACAGACACCCCTAAGCTCACGAGAGGAAGTGGACATAGCGGAAAATGACAAGAAAGACAAGGTGGAGGCTTTCAAGCGATGTGCTGCAGAGGCCAAGAAAGTAAAATGGGAGTGTTTTATGAAGGAGATTGGAGGTGATAAAACACTGCATAAATTCTGGAAACTGTACAGACAAATGCAAAGAAAAGATCGGCCTATGACAGTGGGAACAATTTATAAAGAGGATGGGGTACGCTTGACAATAGACAAGGAGAAAGGGGAGGCGTTTCTCCAGAGATTTTTAGAGCAGACCAATCATAGTGATGCGGATACCAGGGATGCAGTTAGAGTGGAATTATCTGGCACAATAGAGAATATGCCTTACGAAGACATCGTACTGTTTGAAGATGTTAAACATATTTTGCAGAAGGCAAAAGACACGGCACCAGGGCCTGACAGTGTTAGGTATGGCCACATGAAGGCTTTGAGCGATGTGGACCTGAAGGAGATGGCTGGCTGCTTTAATCAGAGCATTAGGACAGCGTCAGTACCGCAGGATTGGCTGCATAGCTATCTCATCCCTCTCCCAAAACCATACAAGGATCATTCAAAGCTTGCAGGCTTTAGGATCATCACACTTCAAAATACATTTGGGAAGGTTTTAGAGAAGATAGTCGCTGTTAAGCTGCAGGATTTTTTGGAAAGGGGGAAGCTTCTTCCAAGAGGCCTGGGGAGCTACAGGCCAGGAAAAGATACCTGGTCAAATGCAGCCACCTTTGCCTTTGACGTTTATGAGGGGTTCCAGAGTAGACAGGAAACGATGGCGGCAGCGCTTGATCTCGAAGATGCGTACAATAGAGTTCGCTATGATATTTTGATGACCGCACTTATGGAGAAGGGGGTCAATCCCTGGTTGGTGAACTGGATAGCAGCCGTCCTGCATTCTCGTCAAGTTGCTCTCCGTCTAGGCGCATGGACCTCAGAGCCACATATTTTAACCCCGGGACTGCCACAGGGATCTGCTATCTCACCGGTGCTCTTTAATGTGTATACGAGCAAGATTGCATACCTAGAAGCACCAGGGGTTGGAAGGATTCTAACATTTGCAGATGATATTCTTGCATACAGGCAGGGGAGAAATAGGGATCAAACAGCCCAGGAGCTACAGGTGACAGTGGACAAAGTGATTGACTGGTGCACTGAAATGAGTGCTGTCATCAACCCGGAAAAGGCGGCGGTGTTGTGGTGCTCTCTGGACAATAGGATTGTGAGAGATGATACCCCAAGCCTCACGATAGATGGTAGAAGTGTCAACAGAGAGAACAAACTGAAGTATCTGGGAATCACATTTGACAGGAGTCTGTCCTTCAAGGACCATGTGGAGACGGTTGTGACAAGATCGCAAAAGGGACTCAATGCACTTAAAACTATGGCTGCAATGGACATAGAGCAGAGAATGCTCTTCACACTATACCAGCACTTGATCCTCTCAGTGATTGATTATGGACTAGGAATGCTTACTGTCTCAAAGAGTCAGCTGGTGAAATTAGAGCGCATACAGAATGAAGCGATGCGGGTCATTCTGGGATGCACCAGAGACACTCCAGTAGTGTGTATGCGTTACATCCTTGGTCTTCCTACTGTTGCTAGTAGGCACAAGGTGATGCAAGCGAAGGCATACCTCAGAGTAGCTGCAGACACAGATCACCCGTTGCATGAGGCGCTGGACGTAGTTAAGGGTCAGAGACTGATAAGAGGGAAATCATGGATGGCTCAGGCGGAGGATACGATCAGACAGGTGTGCCCCTTGGAGAACATCAGGCGAGGAGAGGAGTGGGTCAGAGTGCCAGCCGTGCAGTCAGACTTGTGCAGAGTTGTAATAACATTGAACCGGGAGTGCAGGGAGTGGCCAGCAGGGGCCACGGAAGTGGAAATTCAGCAACTAATTCATGAAAATTCTCGCCCGGGTGATGTGATTATCTACACGGATGGGTCAGTGTTGAGAGGTAGGAGAAGTGCCTGGGGGTTCTTGGCAAAAACTAATGGTCGGCGTTTGGTGCAGGAGAGCCTGGCGTATGATAACACTACATCTAGCTTAAGAATGGAGGTGGAGGCGGTCAGTGCAGCTTTCCGCTGGATAGAAAACACGATACATACACACATTGTGATTATAACTGACTCAGAAAGCATGCTGAGAAGGGTGAGAACAGGTAGGCTTCGTGCAGAGTGGCTTGCTTCGCTTCGGAGGTCACGGGTAGTAAGCATCACTTGGATCTTTTCTCCTGGGCATGCCGGTGTGCTGGGGAATGAACAGGCGGACAGATTGGCTGGCTCGGCAAAATTTGGTGGAGTATTGATGCAGGACAAGGCAGACGTGGTTGCGGCCTTGTGGGAGCACGTGTACACCTCGGAGGAGCAGATGGAGCACCATGGTCTGGTAAGAATGAGACAACGAGGTGTGACGAGGGGTTCTGGCCGACGCTCGGCGCTCGGAGGAAAGGCGAGACGGACATATAATCAGATTGCTACTGGAACTATTAGTGTTGGAACTCTTCGCTGGCTGCTGAGGATGGAGACGGAGCGCTTATGGGAATGTCCCGAATGCTGTGATGTCGGTTCCTAGATCAATCAATCAATCAATCAATCATAAATGTAAATGCCACAGTAGACTGTTTTGTCAGAAAGGAACAATGGGACTGGCTTAACGAACGAACGAACAGGCTTTATTTTCAAAGGGTAACAAATTGGGCACGCAGGCCCGTCTTACATTCGGCCCTTCCAATCACTCATCTTTCTTTCATCAACAGTGAATAGGGAAAAAAACATTGTCACGTGAATTTTGTAAACATAAACAATGCATATTATTATGTTATGAGACACATCCACCACCCACCCACACATCCCCCATTCACTCCAACTCCACCACCCAACCACACACATAACCCACACACACACATACATGCCCATACCCATCCACCACATCCCTACACCTACACATATCCCCACCCACACACACCTCTCACCCACTACACACCCTAAGCACACATACATTCCCCAACCCACACATCCCCCACCCACACACATCCACCCACCTACACACATCTCCCCACCCACTCACATATCCTCTACCCGTCCCATTACCCACCAACAATAACTCACCCACATATCCTCCTCCACCCACACACCCAGCCAAACACACATTCCTCAGCCACAAATTCCCCACGCACACACACATCTCCCGGTCAACTCACATATTCCGCACCTACTCACACACAAATTCCGCACCCAGCCACATAATCTCCCATCTCCCCCAGCCCACTCACAGTTCCCGAACCCACCCCTACAAACATCCCCCACCATCTCCTAACCTACACACACTCACCCACCCACATATCCTCTACCCACCCACACATCCTCTACCCCCCATCCCCCAACCAAACATCCCTTAACCACATACCCTTACTCATATACAATCACCCACCCACACATCCTCTACCCAACCACACATCCTCCACCCACCCATCCCCCAGCCACACACCCCTTAACCACACACCCCTACCCATAAACACACACATCCCCACCCACGCACAATCTCACCGCCCATACACACATCCCTCACACGCATTTCCACCATCCAACACATCCCCCATTCACAAACACACACCTCCCATCCACGCACACACAACTCACACACACATCCCCAACCCATACACTCATCCCCTCACACATCCCTAGACACACGTACTTATCCCTCAACCACTAACACCCACACATCCCTCACCCACTCATCAAAACATACATCTCCTATCTACCCACCCACACTCACACACCCCAACCACCCATCTAAACACACATCCCCACCCTCACACACATCCTTCACCCACCTGCACACCAAATCACACCCCACCCACCCACATATACATCCTTTATCCACACCCAGCTCCCCTCACACACAACACCACACCCACACACACACCAAAGACACATCCCTCACCCACACACACATCTCCCCAGACATCTCCTACCCATCCACACATCTCCCAACTACACTCACCCTCACTACACACACATACATCCTCCATCTAGCCACACACACCCCCACCCAGCCAGACATATCCCCTACCCACACACACATCCCCAAATCCATCACCCACACCCATCACGCACCCATCCCCCAACCCACACACATACCCCACACACATTCACCCACACACACACTCCCCACCCATCCACCCAAACATCCCACACCCATACACATCCCCAAACCAACAACCACCCCACCTGCACACATCTCCCACCCACCATATACCCCCACATACGCTTAAGGAATTAGAGGACTTACCAGGTGATAGGCTACTCATATGTGGAGACTTCAATGCGAGAAACAGAGATTGGGACAGTAGTGGAGAAAATCGACAAGGAATTGCACTTGCGGATGCCATGGTGGACTCCGATGTGGTCTACATAAATGATGGTAGGCCGACTAGAATGGCAATGAGGCCTGGCGATGCAGATACTGCTATAGATATTTCTGCCTGTGCCATCCAGGACCTACCTCGTCTTAGTCTATGACCATTGACCATATTCGTGGCTTCATACAGGGGGTGATCCCCAGGGGCGTCACTAGGGGGGTGCGGGCCGCACCGGGTGACACCATCAAGGGGTGACACCAAAATAAAAAAATTGCAAATTTGACAAAGCAAACATAGCAAAATAACAAAAATTTAACTTTGTCCGAGTTTGTCGAAGTTCTTTATTTATGTTTTACCTGAAGTATTGAAGTTATATTGTTCAATTTGTTTTCTTTCTTATGTCCTTATTAACTTTTTGACTTATTTTACAAACATTACTATATGCGGTTATATATGGTACAGGAACACTCGGAAGAAGACCATGGTGAAAGTCTAGAGGGGTGACACCAAGAGTTTACCGCACTGGGTGAACCAACGCCAGTGACGCCACTGGTGATCCCTATCTGCAGCAACTCTCAGGTACCATTTGGCTTGAAGGACCGCCATTGTTGGTACAACCAGGATATTCCTCATGCATATAATTGGTGTGTTCTTTGTGCACCCCAGGATCACCCGCATGGCCGCTGGGCACTTATAAACACACGTCTAAATAATGTATACTGTCCACTTATCATCAAATGTCCAAAGGATGTCGATTGTCCACTTATCGTCAAATGTCCAAAGGATGTCGATTGTCCACTTATCATCAAATGTCCAAAGGATGTCGATTGTCCACTTATCATCAAATGTCCAAAGAATGTAGATGATCCACTTTTCAACAAGTGTCCAAAGAATGTAGACTGTGTACTTATCAACACATGACCAGATAATGTGGATTGATTACTTATCATCACATAACCAAAGAATGTCGATTGTCCACTTAGCATCAAATGTACACAGAATGTAGACTGTCCACTTATTATCAAATGTTCAAATAGTGTAGATTATCCACTTATCATCAAATATCCAAAGAATGTAAACTGCCCACTTATTATCAAATGTTCAAAGAATGTAGATTATCCACTTATCATCAAATATCCAAAGAATTAGACTATGCACTTATCGTCACATGACCAAAGAATGAAGATGTTCTTATTATCATCACATAAGCAAAGAATGTAAATTGTCTACTTATAATTTTTTTTAAAATAATTTGCACATCCTATTTTACAGGACATCGCAGTCAACATCAGCATTTCTATCGCTGTGATCTCCTGGCAAGTCCACGTTCAGTAGTTTGCCATTGCTTTCTGAACGACTGGCACTGATACCAACGATAAACCAACGCAATGCGATCTGCTGTCAAATCGCGTTGAGCTGTGTTTCGAACACGGGTATACGGGATTACGAACCGCGTCCGCAAATTCCTTCGCCATGGAGATCTACTTATTATTACACGTCCAAATAATGTAAATTATCAGCGTATCGTCACACGTCCTAAGAATGGGGATTCTCTATTTATCATTACTTGTCCAGACATGAAGAATGTAGATTGTCTTCTCATTATCATACGTCCAAAGAATGGAGATTATCTATTTATCATCACATGCCCAAATATGAACCGGTCTCCCTGGCCGAGGATTTAGCAGCTTTCTCCGTAACCCCGAATACTCTCGTGGTTGACGTGAGCGCACGAGAATTGGAAGTGGTTCGAGTCGCGCCAGTGACTTATGAGAGGATGGAGCCGGTCGCTCAAAAAGTCGTGGCGTGCTGATGAGCGTAATCTAGCCTAGGAATCAACATACAGCTGAAAGATGCTGATGTTGACCGCAATGTCCTGAAACAGTATGGAAACGCGGGGGAAAAAAATGCCCAAATATGAAGAATGTAGATTGTCTTCTCATTATCACACGTCCAAAGAATGGAGATTATCGATTTATCATCACACGTCCATACATGAAGAATGTAGATTGTCTTCTCGTTATCACACATCCAAAGAATGTAAATTGTGCACTTACACTTATCATGTCGCGATTGCCAATATCGAGCAAAGACTGCTAATACGTCTGTTCCAAGGACTGGTGCTTTCACCCATCCAGTATGCCCTGGCCATACTCACTGTCAGCCCTACACAGATTGGAAGACTTGAAAAGGTACAAAACGAAGCCATGCGCATCATCTTGGGCTGCACGAAAGACACCAGCTGTGTAGCAATGAGATACCTCCTTGACTTCCCGACAATGGAACACAGGATCCCCGGGAAGGTTAACCCGGTCAACAAATGCCCGCAGAAGTCGGATGTGTCGGCCTAACGGCGCAAGAACGCAGCTCTGCTGTAAACAGGCACAACGCAATCACATCCGAAAAAAAAACTCCGGATGAACGAAGAAGAAGAAGAAGAACACAGGATCAAGATCTGGAGAGCTCGTGCATACTTAAAAATAAGTGCAGATGAGCAGCACCCTCTGCATGACGCTATATTCAGAGAAAAGGGTGACAGGCTAAAGAGAGGCAAATCATGGATGGGTCGGGCGGAAGATGTCGTCAGGCAGCTCTGCAGTCTTACCAGTATCAACCCCGGCAAGGAATGGGTGCCGATGCCTCCAGCTTTTAAGTGCACTTTCTCCTGCATTATCACACCCGACAGACGGTGCAGAGAGCAGAACCCTGCCGCTGTCAATGCAGAAGTCAACGTGCTCATCTATGAACACTCAGATAGCCCCGAAGTGCTCATCTATACAGATGGATCTGTTGTAAAGCAGCAGAGAAGTGCGTGGGCATTTACAGCCCGTTCAGCGGGCCGAACCGTTCAAGAATCCAGTGGTGCCCACTCTATGACCACGAGCAGCATGACGATGGGGAAAGAGCACGGGGAAGACAAAGACAGGAATAGCCGGATGATTTGGTCGCCTATCATTATCGGGACAAGAACACTGACCTGATAAAAGACTGATGATTGTGTGAGATCACGAACCATGATCTTCCACGCTTATCGGCATTGCACCTGATGATGATGATGATTATGATAATGATGATGATGAATGAACCAACACTGCGAAAATGCGTTACTGGTTGTTTTTTTTATTTCTTCAAGACTATTACTAAAGGTGATATATTAACCAACATTCTGCTGTGTTTCGTATTTTAGCATCACCCAATGAGGCCCTGTTTTACACCTAAGATTTAGTATTCACTGCGGAACTATTTGGGACCGTCAATCGGAACAGTGCCTATTATTTTATATTGCGAATTGCTGGCGAATGTCAGTAACCGCATCAATTATTGGGGGGGGGGGGGGAATCTGCGTGTGGTAGTCTCAACAGTGACTCGTTGGTTCGAAAAATTACACAACCGTTATTTATTTTTCTATTTCCATCTTTTTAATTAAAAAATTAAATTAAAAAATTAAAATATATATTTTTCAGCGAAGAATTCTTGGTATTAAGTGGCAAGACAAAATCACAAATACTGAAGTATTGGAAAGATCAGGTTGTGTGACAGTTTATTCCATGCTCAGTCTTCGTAGACTTAGATGGATAGGACATCTTAGGAGGATGGATGATGGTAGAATACCAAAGGATATCTTTTTTGGTGAATTACAGATGGGTAAGAGATCTCAGGGTCGGCCTCTACTCCGATACAAAGATGTGTGTAAGCGGGACATGATTGATACAGGCATTGAAAATGCACATTGGGAGCAAGTCGCCGCTGAACGTGTTGCATGGAGGGCAAATATCAGAAATGGAATAAAGTCAAAGGAGAAAATTATTGCAGAAAAGTCACACACCAAGCGTTTGAGACGTAAGATGGTGCATGATGGTGGAAATGACCACGTGTTCAGATGCACCCACTGTGAACGGACATTTACAGCGCAAATTGGCCTTATCAGTCACACTCGCTACCGCCATAGTTAAAAGTTATTATGCCTTTTTAAAGCACAAACTATCGTCTGTCAAGACGGCAAGGTGCCAATGGAATGGATATTTTTCAGACAGATAGAAAAACGTGTGTATGCCGTAATTATTAATTTATTGTAGTAGTAAACTACTAGTATACTATAGTATAGTAATACTAACTTTTTTAAGTGGAAGCCTGCCGCTGTTTTTCTCCTTTAAAATGTATGCCCTGTCCTAATTAATTTACTTTAAAATATTTATATTTTAGTGATATTGATAAAATTATAAAATTTCGAAAAAATAATTATTTACATAAAAAACGAACCTGTAAACAACGTCTGTCATTTTCTGCAACCACGTGACTCCACACGTCATTAATTGGCGCGTTTGCAAATGACCCACGATTCTACTCCGACCCAGAGGCTCCGAGCAGCTCTGAGCTCTGAGTCTTATTCATTTAAGCACCAGACGCTCTGCATGGTGGCACCCTGTGCCTGCTCATGTATTTAACAATGAACGGTTATGAAACCCGACTAGACAGAGCTATGTCTGCTTTGTCAAATTTGCAATTTTTTTTATTGTGGTGTCACCCCTTGATGGTGTCACCCGGTGCGGCCCGCACCCCCGCACCCCCGCCCCCCTAGTGACGCCCCTGCTCCGCTGCCTTGCGGGTATACCCATATGGGAAAGGCTTCGGGAGTAAACCCTGAGGACAAATCCTGAGATGGAGTCCCTAAGGCAGTTCCATTTTGTAAACAACATAGTTCTGGCAACTCCTGCGACGGCACCGATGCAAAGTTGCATTGGCTACTGCCTTTCCCTTGGTCAACATCGGCGACGTGGAGAGGGGGAACCTGCTACTGGGCAACAGCTGGTTCTCCGATTTCCATTGCCCAGGCTTGTGCCCTGAAGAAGTCACTTCAGCACCGCGTAAAGCGGTGACACAACACGGGAAGCAGCATTTGCCGGTTATAAGTCTTAATGCTCGATTGGCGTAGAGCAAGGCGCCAGGGGCTACTTCCGACGGTGGGAGAGATCATCGTATCTCACTAGACAGTTACCGCCCGCCTAAGCTGGGCATCCCCCAGTCAATAAGGTGTTGTCTCGCCACGGTTCATCTGCTCCTGAGGGTGTGTGGAGCTTAGCCGCAATCTATACACCTAGCAACAAGAAAAAAACAAAACAACCAGCCCTAAGGCTGGGAACATGGAACGTAAGAACCATGACCCCTGGCATCTCAGACGATCTAAACGAGATTGTGGATGCCCGCAAAACTGCAGTGATAAACAACGAACTACTAAGACTGAGGATAGACATTGTCGCCCTGCAAGAGACCAGACTCCAAGAATCTGGAAGCATCAAGGAGAGGGCTTTCACTTTCTACTGGCATGGCAAGCTGTGCGGAGAGACCAGGGAGCATGGAGTTGGCTTCGCTATCAGAAACAAGCTGCTCAATTCCATCATACCACCAAGTGATGGCACTGAAAGAATACTGAAGCTCCAACTCCAGACAGAGGCAGGCCCAGTTAGTATTATAAGCGTTTACGCCCCAACACTAACTGCAGCATCAGAATCTAAAGACAAGTTCTATGACGACCTTAGCAAAGAAGTCAGTGAAACACCAGGGAAACAACATCTTTTTATCCTGGGGGATTTCAATGCCAGGGTTGGCTCCGACCACGAATCTTGGCCTTCATGTCTAGGAAAGTTTGGCGTTGGGAAGATCAATGACAATGGACAACGTCTCTTGGAATTCTGCAGCCACCATAATCTGTGCGTGACCAACACCTTCTTTGACACGAAACCTCAACACAAGGTGTCATTGCGAACGGCCAGAAATAGAGTACAACAGATGGCAAGAAGATGTGCGAACAGGTACTGGCTACAGCTCTCTGCTCAAATTCAAACTTGTGCAGACACTGGAAATACAAGAGGAATGTATGAGGGCATCAAGCAAGCTGTCGGTCCATCAAAAAATAAGATGGCCCCTTTACGATCAACTGAGGGGGTAATCATAAAAGATCGAGCGAAACAGATGGATCGCTGGGTAGAACACTACTCAGAGCTATACTCAGTGGATAACACTGTCAGCGAAGAAGTTCTGGAAGCCATCGATCAACAGTCCGCCATGTATGCCTTGGATAACGAACCTTGCCTCACAGAAATCAGCGAAGCACTAGACTCTCTCAAATCCGGCAAGGCACCTGTAAAAGATAGTATTCCACCTGAAATTTTAAAATGTAGCAAAGAAACAATCATCCCAGAACTGTATGCAATATTACAGCTCTGCTGGAGAGAAAAATCAATACCACAAGATATGAAAGACGCAAACATCGTTACCCTTTATAAAAACAAAGGCGACAGAAGCGACTGCAACAACTATCGCGGCATTTCCCTTCTCAGCATTACAGGCAAGATTTTTGCCAGAGTAATCCTTAAAAGATTACACATTCTTGCTGAAAGAATCTACCCCGAATCGCAGTGCGGATTTAGACCCAACAGGTCCACCATCGATATGATTTTCTCACTCCGGCAGCTCCAAGAGAAGTGCAGAGAACAGAGGAAGCCATTATATATTGCCTTCATCGACCTCACAAAGGCATTTGACCTCGTGAGCAGAAGCGGCCTTTTTAAGGTCCTTGAAAAGGTTGGATGTCCACCCACCCTTCTTAGTCTCGTGAAATCATTCCACGAAAACATGCAGGGGACCATTTTATTTGACGACTCAACATCCCAGTCATTCAGCATCAGCAGGGGAGTAAAGCAGGGCTGCATGCTTGCTCCTACACTCTTTGGTATCTTCTTCGCTGTTCTCTTAAGGCAAGCATTTGGGACTGCCACTGAAGGCATATACCTCCACACAAGATCTGATGGCAAACTTTTTAACCCATCAAGACTCAAGGCAAAGACCAAAATAAGATCAAGATGCGTAAGAGAACTACTTTTTGCAGATGATGCAGCACTGACTACTCATACAGCAGAAGATCTCCAAAGGCTCATAGATCGTTTTGCAGCCGCCTGCAAAGACTTTGGGCTCACCATTAGCCTAAATAAAACACAGGTGATGGAACAAGATGCTGATGCGCCTCCGTCAATCAAAATCTCTAATTACGAATTGAAGGTCGTCCACGATTTTGTGTATTTGGGATCGACAATGTCAGATAATCTTTCATTAGAGACAGAAATCGACAGACGCATTGGAAAGGCAGCCACAACATTTTCCAGGCTAGCTAAAAGAGTTTGGGAGAATAATAGACTAACAGAGCGTACAAAAGCTCAAGTATATAAAGCTTGTGTTGTTAGCACACTACTCTATGGGTCTGAGTCCTGGACCCTGTACTCAAGACAGGAATGGAAGTTGAATTCCTTCCACATGAGATGTCTGAGACGTATCCTGGGCATATCATGGAAAGACCACATAACAAACAAACAGGTGCTTGAAAGAGCAGATATTACCACAGTGCACACCCTCCTCAAGCAGAGACGCCTCCGGTGGTTGGGCCACGTATCTCGAATGGAGGACGAACGTATTCCCAAAGATCTCCTTTACGGAGAACTAGCCACAGGAAAGAGGCCAACCGGAAGACCCCAAATGCGATATAGGGATGTGTGTAAACAAGATATGAAAACCATTGGAATAGATCCAGACACGTGGGAGAGAGTTGCAACAGACAGATGCTCCTGGAGAAGAGATGTACGAAACGGACTGGTGCTCTTTGAGCGCAATCAGATCCAAAAAACTGAGGAGAGACGGCACAGGCTCAAAGAGCAGTCACTTACTGCGGGACTTGCCTCGTCTTACAGATGCGGAAACTGTGACAGGGATTGTCATTCTCGAATTGGACTATACAGTCACCAGCGGTGCTGCCAGGCACCTCCCAAGCGGCACAACTCTGTAGTCCTTCAGGACTGAAAGAGGCCTACTACTACTACTAGTGAACCTAGTCACATGACAAACATTCTGACCAATAAAAAGATGTCAATTGAAACAAGAAATAGAGTGTTGAGGGGAACATAGAGCCTTGTGACTTGGTACCAAGGTTTGCCATTCTAAATATTTTATATCCAGATCTAGAGGTTTTTCCGGCGTCTGGATACCGTTTTCTGACGTTTGGATGCTGGATGCAATTCTAGATACTTTTCATTTGGAGTTGGATATTTTTGATACTTTCTAGATTTTACTTTTCTTTCGGTCATTTACCATTTTTTGTTTGGTCTAGACGCACGTAAATTATGTAAACTTTGAACTGACTTGGGTCAACGCTCAACACTGTGGGTCGTCGCTAAAAGCTACGGAGTTCGTGCTTTGTGCGACGCTTTCCGTGTTACGGAAAGAGACCCAGCCATATGGGATAAAACCCGGTGCAATGAAGTCGACCCTGTCGACTTTTAAGCGACTTTTTTAAACGCTCAACAATCTGGCAACCCCCCGGTAATGAGTAAAAGGGCGCATAAATTATAATAACATTATTTGAACAGATTTCAGAACCAATACGCAAATAAGACAAGAGATTAAGCAAGACATTGTATCCAATTTTATAAGAAAACGCTGTTGGAACTACATCGGCCATGTATTCAGAATTGACAAGACAAGGCTCCCCAACCAAGCCCTCTTATGGTCCATCCATCCATCATGTGCCATGCCGGTAAGCGTGGGCGGTCATGTTCTGCCATCTCACTCGATCACCAGAGTCGTGGATCAGCTCCGTGTTTCTGTCTCGACCATGCCACAAGGCCAAGCCATCCAGGTACTTGCTTCTAGGTCTTCCCCTTGGTCTGTTCCCCTCGATCTTACCAGTTGTCACCAAATTCTCCAATCCATTTCTTCTCATAACATGCCCAAAAAATTTTGACTGTCTACGTCTAATTTCTCTAATCAATTTACGATCTTCATTTGTTTCTTGAAGGACTTGTTCATTGGTCTTTCTGGCTGTCCATGGTATTCTTTGCATTTTCCTCAGAAACCACATCTCTACAGCCATCAGATGTTTTTCAGCCTGACTGCTCATTGTCAACGCTTCACATCCATACAAAAGTACAGGTTCATTGTAGCATCTCAACACTCTTTTTCTCGTTTCAATTGACATCTTTTTATTGGTCAATATGTTTTTCATCTTGCTAAAGGCTACTTTTGCCATTGCGATTCTTGTTCTAATCTCTTCAAGGCATCTCCCATCAGATGTTATTACTGTTCCGAGATAATTGTACCTGCTCACTTGTTGAAGAATATCCCCATTTACTTGTATATTACATTGTGGTATTTCGTCCTTCCTAGTGACGACCATAATCTGTGTCTTTTTACAATTTAATTCTAACCCTAGTTGTTCACTGTGTGTAACAATCGCATCTACTAAATTTTGCAGGTCCTGTTCATTGTCTGCAATCAAGACTGTATCATCTGCATATCTAATGTTATTGATGCATCGTCCCCCAATGTTGATTCCTTCCATATCTTCAATATTTCTGAAAATACTTTCACTGTACAGGGAAAACAGATCTGGAGACATTACACATCCCTGTCTCACACCCCTTTTAATAGGCTGATATTGGCTTACTTCATTATCAACTCTTATGGCAGCTTGTTGTTTCCAATATATGTTTTTTACAAGTTTAAGATCTTTTCCATCAATTTGTAGATCTTCAAGCATCCTTATCACGTTGACATGTCTCACTTTATCAAAAGCCTTTGTGTAGTCAATAAAGCAAAGGTGTAGATCTTTGTTTACTTCTATAGAACGTTCGATTATGTTTCTCAGTATATACACAGCTTTTACTGTACCCTTGCCTTCCACAAACCCACATTGTTCTTCTCCTATTTCAGGTTGTATTTTCCTCCTAACTCTTTGCATGATAATTCTTAGCAAAATCTTCGTGATGTTACTCATTATACTAATTGTTCGATGTTGATCACATTCCAAGGCTCCTGATTTCTTTGGGATTGCAATAAATACAGAATTACATAACTCCTGAGGTATATTTCCAGTATCATATATTGTAGCAGACTGGTAACTTTATCTATTCCATATTCTTCTAAAGCATTAATCATTTCTGTTGTGACGCTGTCTGAACCGGGGGTCTTGCCAGATTTCATATGGTTAAGAGCATTCTGAACCTCCATCTTCAAAATTGCTGGTCCTTCATTATTATTTTGAACATCATACTGTTCGTCTCTGTTATCGTCATACAGGTTTTTCACGTAATCTGACCATTCATGTAATATCTGATCTTTTTCTATTATGACTCTTCCATCTTTTGTCTTTAGGCAGCCTGCTGATGTACGTGTTCTTTGATTAGTAAGCTCCTGAATTCTTTTGTGCATTAGTTTCGCATTGTTACTGTTGTGTTGTTTTTCAATTTCTCTGCAATTTTTCTCAAGCCATGTTTCTTTTGCCTCCTTACATAAGGTTCTCACTTTTCTGTGAATTTCTTCATATTTGGCAGGATTATTTTTGTTCTGTCTTCTTGTTTCCATTAGTTGTAAAATTTCTTCAGTCATCCATGTCTTACGGCCCACTTTCTTTACTTTTGGAATAGTTTTTTTCTGCTGCGCAACTGATTGAATTCTTCATCGTTTCCCACTGATCATCTACACCTTGAAACAGGATCTCTAGATCAGACAATATATCAAATTTGTTCTTTACTTCTATGTTAAAATTATCTTGTATTTCTTTGTCAGTTTTCAATTTGCACAAGTCATATTTAGGGTTTCCTGCTATATACTTGACTTTCTTTAACTTTAACCTCAATGTGCCTGTAATTAATCTGTGATCACTGTAACAGTCTGCATTTGGAACTGTTTTTACGACTGTTAACGCATTTCGAAACCTTTTGCTAATCAGGATGTAATCTATCTGGTTTTTAATCCTGCTGTCTGGACTCCTCCATGTCCATAATCTTCTAGGATGCTGTGTGACGAAGTCCCCAGCTTCCTCTTCATCTTTTGCTTAAATTGGAGTAAATTCTTTTTAAAACCCTTATGTAATTATAGAAGAATTTAATTGCGTTTTATTCCTATATATCTATGTATAGATAGTCCATGGCTATAGCATAAATCTACTGCTAATTGACGGTATTAGTTTAATAGGAAATAATACGTTATAGTAGGATTGGGGGAGAGGCTGAATTTACAAAGTAGAGTACCCAGCCAAATCTACAAATTTGGCTACGACTATTGCACAATTTGGTCGGATAAAGTAAAGGAAACGAACTCCCTGGCACGACCACTGCCGGTCAGGAGAAAAATACTAAAATCGTTCTTTCGCAATTTAGACGTCGGTGCAAACACATCTGCTAGTCGCTAGGCTCTATAAAATACTTATAAAGTGTTAAGAGTTTTATCTTTGGCACGTATTACGGCCATAAATATATTAACAATATATTAGAGAGATTCCTAGAGCAGTGTTTGTACCTGACAAGTTCGGTCAGTAGATTAGAAGGGTAAGGAATAGTTATGTGTACCAAAATAAAATATTGCCGTGTGCGCCCGAGATTTCCGTGTGTAGTTAAAGTTGGAAACCGCCGATAATAGGTTATTTTACCTAATTATTTACCATAATAATTATTTTACCGACTAAACTCGATCGCGTATATTATACTTCGTACAGGTAGTTTACTAAGCACACAGAGTAAAGGGTAAAACGTAACTGTGTAGAAAATTACCTTTACATGAGGTTTAGAGAGGTGTAGCCGATTTGAGATAGTTGTAAACTTTATAAAGTCGGATAGAACCCAATTTTCGATTAGTCCGTATAGCAGTAGACTAGGCCATACTAATCGAGCCGTTAGTTGAGGAATAACACGGGGCAGTTCCTAGTAATAATATTGCGAGGCCGCGAAAATAGATCTTACTAAACACGCGTAAAAAAATGTCAAATACTAGCGTGGTAGATCCTAGGCATGTTCGTTAATTTTTATCGGTGATTTCTCACCAATTCGCAGTCCTGTTCTTGCCGGCCACTCCATTAACTTTCAGCCTATCATATTCTATTAGGATAATTACATAAACTGTATTTTAAAATATACGTTATATAGAATCATTATTAATTATATGCTAGGAATATAGCTTCAGAATTTGAACATAAATATCTATAATAGGTAATCTGTTTAATAGATTGTATTCATATCTACCTGTAGATTACTTTGTAATTATGGTATTTTAATAATATAATTATGATATGCATTATATGATTATGTTTAATTATTACTGAATACTTATTACATTCACTTATAAGAAAGCTTAGAATGATTTTATTGAGCTGGTTTCTTAGGTAGTGTTTTACTATTGATCCTAGGATAGGGAATAATAGGTAGCAGGGACAGATAGCTCATGCTATTTTGTTTCTGAAAATGTTATGAGATGTAATCGGCCATCAGGAACAATCCATGGCCGATGCTTACCGATGTCTCGACAGAAGAGTCAACTGCTCTCGCTGTATATATTTCACAGATTTGACACCTTCAGCGCCAAGCTTTAGATGCGCTAACCTGTGGGACTCATTGTGAAGCATCACTCACCATCTCACTTATGCTTACTAACTAGGGTTTACATGCACTGTGTAAGCCGGAGAACCAGAAGATAAGTGGCCAAACTTACCGTTGGCCACCACCACGACCACCACCATCTACATGCAAATAATACCAGCTTTGTCAGGCCATGTCAATGATTAGACTGTTTAGTAGATTCAAACCATAAGATTAGATATTCAATAGAATAGAGGGAAGTGTACCACCCTTTTCATGTACAGGGCTGCCTCCAGTGGAGCACCCAAAGTGTTATAAGATATTAAATATTAATGTGAGTCTAATTTTACAACCTCTAGTTGTTACCTCAGTAACCTTAGTCATAGCTGTGTGAGAAGTACGAAAGTTTGTCGCTTTTAAATATTTTACTCTGTCTTTCTCCGTGTCGGTGAGAGGGATTAGAGTTGGGGGCTCGAGCTTTGTTTTATTTCAGGCAACGTAGCTAGACAACCTTGGCAGACTGTCTGTATCAAACCAGTATAGTTGTACGCCATTCCTGTCTGCCTGAACACTGTCAGAAGATTAGACTTGTTCTGGGACCTTTATTCCGCCTAGAATTACGAGCTATTCAGTCTTGTCTTCTCTAGTGACCTATTTTTCTATTCGTAGAAAGTCTATCCACAGCACTTTGATAGATTCCTTATCATCGTAGCTGACGCTACGCTACAAGTGGGGGCTCGTCCGGGATAGATAGTTCAAACTTTCAATCTTCTTTCACTAGAGATTCTAGTAAGGTGTTGCCTCACAGTAGATCTCAATATTAAACTATACTAAGTAAAACTTGAGAAATTAATAGTTACAATAAGTAGTATAGTATAGCATAACTAAACACTAGATAGCCAATATAAGATAATATAACATAAGTTAACCTGGTTCCAAAAAGTTAGGGCCAATATCATAAGTGAGTGTGGGCTGACGGGTAAGTCCCTGTGTTGTATCGTCAGTTGTGTATGTGCATACTGTCAGTGAATTTATTACTTGCATAATTTCAGGACAGATCACTTAGTGGTGAGTAAGTGTATTTCAGGGCGCTTCACATTATCCCAACTTTGTCACCAAATAATGTCTTCCGAAAAGCCACCTACGAAAGAGGAGCTGAGAGAAGAAGGAACTTTGTTAGGGTATGAAGGTGTCGAATTGGGCAAGTATGTAAAAGAAGCAGAACGAGAGTGGAGAAGGGAACAACGGGACATTATCAAAGATAGAGAGAAGGAAGCCAGAGAGGACAGAATTAGAATTGCAGAAATGGAATCCAAAGAGAAGATGCGACAAGCTGAATTGGACAACCAGCTTAAACAAGCTGAATTGGACAACCAGCTTAAACAAGCTGAATTGGACAACCAGCTTAAACAAGCTGAATTGGACAGACAGTTGAAGCAAGCAGAACTGGAAATGAAGAGGGAAGAACAGTTGAGACAGCATGAATTGGAACTAAGGAGATTGGAGTTGCAAAATCCTGATGCTTCCAGGTACAGTAGTGCTAGTTCTCCCCAGCACAGTAGTGACATTTCTTCAGGACCGTCTTTCGCCCAAGGATCCATGAGCTTCCCACTGGCCCACTTCAACCCGAAGGAGGATCAGATGGATGAATACCTTGATCGTTTTGTCATCATGTGTGAAGCGTATAATCTGCCTAAAGAGAAATTTAATATCAAACTCTCCCAAGGACTCCGCGGTCCGGCTTTTGATGTATTTACGAAGCTTCCGCCTGGCCTTGAGCGGGACTTTGATACCCTCAAAAATGCTCTCTTACAAAGATTTGAATTAACCTCTGAAGCCTACAAGCTGAAGTTCCGTACAGCCAAAAGATATCAGGGAGAATCATTTGCGCAGTTCGCCTCACGACAACACACGTATTTTACGAAGTGGGTAGGACTGAGCAAATTCGATACTACCTATGAGGGGCTACAGGAAATGATGCTTGCAGATCAATTCAAAGAGGGTCTCCCGAAAGCTCTCCAACTGTTCATAGCTGAAAATGGTGGAGTTAGATTAGAAGAGATAATTTCACTAGCCGAAAGGTATTTAACTGCACATGGTGATGCAGGTACTGCTAAACCTAGTCATACTGATAAGGCCCAAAATAATCCTTCCACACAGAATCAGGGGTATCAAAACAATAACTCTGAAGGTAAGGACAACAGGTGGCACACTGGTAGTCCACACCAAAATCCAGGTCATTACAACAGTAAACAGTCATCTCAACCTCAACAACCTACTGGTAATAGAGGGGGGAATCAATATTGTAAAAATTGCCGAACAAATGACCACCATACGAGTTCTTGCAAAAACAAACCCCCTGTCCATTACACGGCTTGTTTGACGTTGGCGGATAAGAACCACCAATGGAGGACCCCTGGGGATAATCAAAGACCTCCAGTAGTTGAGACAGTTACTGTAAATGGGAGACAGGTACCGTGTTTATATGACACGGGTCTGGAGAGTGACGCGGCCATTGCAGCTCACTTGGTGAAACCTGGACAATTGACAGACCACACTATTGAGTTAAGAGGTGCTACTCTGAGCTCTGAACCAAAACTTGTTAAAGTTGCTAGAGTGAAGGTGACATCCAAATATGTCACCGGAACAGTGTCTGCTGTTGTGATAGATGATCCAGTATATCCCTTCATGTTAGGGCGAAAATATGTATATCTGGGTGAACCTAAGTCCACAACTTATACATGTGCTATGCAGACCCAGAATCAGGGCACCGCTTGGAGTGAACTCGAAATTCTTATCCACCCATTATCTCGGGAGATTAGGGCTGCCCAAGCAGCATGTCCCACTTTACAATCCTGCTTTGGCCAACTGCCAAAATCTAGAAATCCACCGGTAGCTGGTGATTTCTACGAAAAGGAAAAACTGTTATACCGTAGGGCGGGAACTATGGATCACGCCCACGAACAGTTTGTGGTACCCAAAAGGTATCGTAACCATGTCTTACAAATGGTACACTCCATCTCGGACGGTGGGCATATGGGGATGAAAGCAACCATCCAAAGGCTTTATTTCTCCTATTTCTGGCCGGGGATGACCCGGGATATCAAACGATATGTTAGGTCATGTAAAGAGTGCCATCTGGTTCCACCTACTCTTGGTAGAACTCCACCTAAGATAGGTGATCAAGTGTTGGTATTATCACCCAAGGGGGATAATCCTTTAGATATGGGTTGGCAAGGGCCATTCCTTATTACAGATAAGGAGTCTCGCTCCCATTACAAATTAAACATTCAGGGTAATCCGGAAGTCTTTCCCATGTATTTAATTAGGAACCATGTAGAAAGATTAAATGATCCACCGGTGCATCTGATGGCAGTATCTGTGGAAAATGTGGTCGAAGGGGGAGATAACTCAGAGATGGAGTATCCCTTGACGCCTCAGGAGACAGTGAATGATGTCTCTATCAACCTGGATTCGGAGACGTCTGAATCAGGGAAGATGAGACGAATTCCAGATTCTCATGCCCCTATGCCAACAGATAAGCCTGGATGGATTAAAGGTGACACAGTAAACACGATGATAAACCGTACTGACCCAGTCCGACAAAATCATTTACCTGTTACGGTGCCAACCAGTAACTCTTATTCCTTTAGGGGAGAACACTCTCTGGGAATTCAGAATAGAGAAGATGGGTGGGGACGACCAGGTCGTCATAGGTTTCCATGGAAACGACATCAAGGGAGGAGGTTTCTTAGAAGATGTCTTAGAAACGAAGAAGCAGGGTTCAGTAGGAATTGTTCTACTGAAGAAGAGGGGGAGACTGGTCCATATGTTCCAGGGTTGTTGGAGTAAGTGCCAACAAAATCTGATGAGTGTGCTGGCTGGAGTAAAGTCCGAAGTCTCGAACTTTACTTTCAACGGTAGGCATATGTGATGAAGTCACCAGCTTCCTCTTCATCTTTTGCTTAAATTGGAGTAAATTCTTTTTAAAAACCTTATGTAATTATAGAAGAATTTAATTGCGTTTTATTCCTATATATCTATGTATAGATAGTCCATGGCTATAGCATAAATCTACTGCTAATTGACGGTATTAGTTTAATAGGAAATAATACGTTATAGTAGGATTGGGGGAGAGGCTGAATTTACAAAGTAGAGTACCCAGCCAAATCTACAAATTTGGCTACGACTATTGCACAATTTGGTCGGATAAAGTAAAGGAAACGAACTCCCTGGCACGACCACTGCCGGTCAGGAGAAAAATACTAAAATCGTTCTTTCGCAATTTAGACGTCGGTGCAAACACATCTGCTAGTCGCTAGGCTCTATAAAATACTTATAAAGTGTTAAGAGTTTTATCTTTGGCACGTATTACGGCCATAAATATATTAACAATATATTAGAGAGATTCCTAGAGCAGTGTTTGTACCTGACAAGTTCGGTCAGTAGATTAGAAGGGTAAGGAATAGTTATGTGTACCAAAATAAAATATTGCCGTGTGCGCCCGAGATTTCCGTGTGTAGTTAAAGTTGGAAACCGCCGATAATAGGTTATTTTACCTAATTATTTACCATAATAATTATTTTACCGACTAAACTCGATCGCGTATATTATACTTCGTACAGGTAGTTTACTAAGCACACAGAGTAAAGGGTAAAACGTAACTGTGTAGAAAATTACCTTTACATGAGGTTTAGAGAGGTGTAGCCGATTTGAGATAGTTGTAAACTTTATAAAGTCGGATAGAACCCAATTTTCGATTAGTCCGTCTTGTTCTGGCGACTACATAAAAGCATGAGTGGTGTAGTCAAGAATAAGAGCATTTCTGACTTCCAAGGTGCTGACCTCATCTGGCAGAGGACTGACGAGGACAAGGGCAAAGCCCTCTTTGAACGCTACCTTGAACAGAGCAACCAGACAGACATGGGAGGTCGAAATCTGGCCAAGGAGGTCACCTCAGACAGATGCAAGGCCCAGAACACTTCGGATGAAGACACAGTGACAGTGAAAGAAATCAAGGCTGTGCTTCGACGATCAAAAAACAGTGCTCCAGGTCCTGATGGCATAAGATACGACGACATAAATAGGTGTACCGACAATGAGCTAGAGAAACTAACAGACATGTACAACAACAGTATAGGGAGTGCTAGCATCAAGGAGGAATGGTTACACAGCTATCTGATTCCCTTGCCGAAGCCTGACAAAGACCACACAAAAATTCAGGGATATCGAATTATAACCATGCAGAATACAATAGGCAAGCTGCTGGAGAAGGTAATTGCCAGGAAAATATCAAGCCAACTAGAGAGGCAAGGTGTTTTCCCACCTACCCTGGGTGGGTACCGTCCAAAAAGAGAAACCTGGACCAATGCAGCAGTCTTTGCCCAGGATGTCTATGAAGGTTTCCACTCAGGCACTGAAACCGTTGCTGCAGCGATTGATCTTGAGGACGCATACAACAGAGTACCACTGGATTTTTTAATGTTTCAGCTTCTTGAACTAAACGTAAGTCCATTCCTCCTTAGTTGGATCGCTGCAGCCCTCTTCCAACGGAAAGTAGTTTTTAGATGTGGCAGTTGGACTTCGGAACCAACAACAATATATCCTGGCCTACCACAGGGATCACCATTATCTCCGGTACTGTTCAACGCCTACACAGTGAGAATCACCAGTGAGCAGATCACTGGACCTGGCAGGACATTGTCATATGCCGATGATGTTTTAGTGTATCGTCAGGGTAAGGATAGAGAGGAGGTTGCTGGGGAACTACAAACCGAACTCAATCGCATAAGTACTTGGTGTGATGAAGCTGGGGCAATGGTCAACCCAACAAAGGCAACAGTGACTTGGTTCTCGTTGAATAATCATATTGTCAACAATCCAACACCAACTGTAATGCTGTGTTCAGAGACGGTGGAAAGAACGCAGGCAATGAATTACCTGGGGATACGGTTTGATCGAAGCCTTGCTTATAATGTGCACATAGACCAGGTGATAACAAAGGCCAAGCGGGGTTTGGCAGCGATGCGGGTGATGGCGGCAGCAAACTGTGAGCAGCGCCATCTATGTCTTCTGTACGAGGGGCTGGTCATGTCTGTTTTGGAGTATGCAATGGCAATCTTGACTCTCAGCCATAAGCAGATAGAAAGGATGGAAAGGATACAGAATGAAGCTATGCGCATTATTCTTGGATGTACAAGAGATACAGCATGCAGGGCGATGCGCTACCTTCTTGATTTTCCAACCATTGAAGAGAGAATACAAGTTTGCAGGGCACGCGCCTACCTCAGAATTAACGCAAACACACAACATCCACTGCATAGTGAAATTAGGAAGGTGAAGGGCAGCAGGTTAAAAAGAGGACGGTCGTGGATGGGTCAAGCCGAAGACATTCTTCAACAGGTGTGTTCACTTGAGGACTTAGAACCTGGCGAGGAGTGGGTGCAAGTGCCAACAGACTTCTGCACATCCTTTTCAGTTTGCATCCAACTAGATAGAAAATGCAGACAAGAAAATCCGGCTGCCGTTGAGGCTGAAGTACAAGCGTTGATTTTCGAGAATTCGCTAGACGGTGACGCGGTCATCTACACAGATGGGTCGGTCGTCCGACATGTGAGAAGCTCATGGGCCTTTACAGCTCGGGCCGGAGGGAGAATTGTGAAGGAGGACTCTGGTGCTTTCACTGAAACCACAAGTAGCCTGACCATGGAAGTCATGGCAGTAAGTAAAGCAATAACATGGCTCGAGACACAGACATTCACCAGGGCTTGTTTCCTTAGCGACTCAATGAACATGATCAAGAGGATAGAGGAGGGGTCGATCCGAAGAGAATGGTTGCTGCCTCTGAAGCGGTCTCGGCTGGCAAAGATTAGTTTCATCTTCGTGCCAGGGCATGCGGGAGTACAAGGAAATGAGCGGGCTGACAAGCTCGCAGGTGAGGCTACTGTGGAGGGCGGACGCGCCATGGACCAGGCTGACATTCTGAATGCTCTACGTGATGTGAGACTTTTGCGAGAACCAAGTGATGACTGTGAATCTACAACAATGGCCAGACTGCTAGAGCAGCAAATTAAAAGAGGTGTGGCCAAACAAGAACACTACGCAGGAAGCCAAAGAAGATTGATAAACCAACACAGAACTGGCGTCGTTAGCCGCTACACGCTGCGGGATTTGCTGAGGAGGGGATCCGAGCACTTATGGACTGAATGGTTCGATGTGCAGCGAGGATGATCTGTCGACTAACTAACTAACTAAAGCAGTAGACTAGGCCATACTAATCGAGCCGTTAGTTGAGGAATAACACGGGGCAGTTCCTAGTAATAATATTGCGAGGCCGCGAAAATAGATCTTACTAAACACGCGTAAAAAAATGTCAAATACTAGCGTGGTAGATCCTAGGCATGTTCGTTAATTTTTATCGGTGATTTCTCACCAATTCGCAGTCCTGTTCTTGCCGGCCACTCCATTAACTTTCAGCCTATCATATTCTATTAGGATAATTACATAAACTGTATTTTAAAATATACGTTATATAGAATCATTATTAATTATATGCTAGGAATATAGCTTCAGAATTTGAACATAAATATCTATAATAGGTAATCTGTTTAATAGATTGTATTCATATCTACCTGTAGATTACTTTGTAATTATGGTATTTTAATAATATAATTATGATATGCATTATATGATTATGTTTAATTATTACTGAATACTTATTACATTCACTTATAAGAAAGCTTAGAATGATTTTATTGAGCTGGTTTCTTAGGTAGTGTTTTACTATTGATCCTAGGATAGGGAATAATAGGGAGCAGGGACAGATAGCTCATGCTATTTTGTTTCTGAAAATGTTATGAGATGTAATCGGCCATCAGGAACAATCCACGGCCGATGCTTACCGATGTCTCGACAGAAGAGTCAACTGCTCTCGCTGTATATATTTCACAGATTTGACACCTTCAGCGCCAAGCTTTAGATGCGCTAACCTGTGGGACTCATTGTGAAGCATCACTCACCATCTCACTTATGCTTACTAACTAGGGTTTACATGCACTGTGTAAGCCGGAGAACCAGAAGATAAGTGGCCAAACTTACCGTTGGCCACCACCACGACCACCACCATCTACATGCAAATAATACCAGCTTTGTCAGGCCATGTCAATGATTAGACTGTTTAGTAGATTCAAACCATAAGATTAGATATTCAATAGAATAGAGGGAAGTGTACCACCCTTTTCATGTACAGGGCTGCCTCCAGTGGAGCACCCAAAGTGTTATAAGATATTAAATATTAATGTGAGTCTAATTTTACAACCTCTAGTTGTTACCTCAGTAACCTTAGTCATAGCTGTGTGAGAAGTACGAAAGTTTGTCGCTTTTAAATATTTTACTCTGTCTTTCTCCGTGTCGGTGAGAGGGATTAGAGTTGGGGGCTCGAGCTTTGTTTTATTTCAGGCAACGTAGCTAGACAACCTTGGCAGACTGTCTGTATCAAACCAGTATAGTTGTACGCCATTCCTGTCTGCCTGAACACTGTCAGAAGATTAGACTTGTTCTGGGACCTTTATTCCGCCTAGAATTACGAGCTATTCAGTCTTGTCTTCTCCAGTGACCTATTTTTCTATTCGTAGAAAGTCTATCCACAGCACTTTGATAGATTCCTTATCATCGTAGCTGACGCTACGCTACATGCTGTTTAAACCAGGTGTTTCCTACAACCATTTCTTGTTCTTTTGCCCATTCTACAAGTCTGTATCCTCTTTCATTTCTCTCTCCCAAACCATGGTTGCCTACACTGCATCCATCGCCTTGCTGTCCTATTTTTGCGTTGAAATCACCCATTATGATATTTATTTCTGATTTTTTGCAGTTCTTCAAAGCAGACTCCACGTCATTATAAAATTCCTCTATGCTTTCTTCACTGCTTTCACTTGTTGGGGCATATACTTGAATGACATTTATTTTAAAAGGTCTTCCGTTTAATTTTACTAATAGGACTCTGTCTGACACAGCATGATATCCTTTGACAGAATTTGATGTTTGCTTATCTAATATAATGGCTACACCTCTTTGCTGTTCTTCTCCCCCAGTAGGGAAAAGAAAACGGGGAAGACCAAGAGAGACCCTGCGTAGAACCATCATCTGAGAAGGCTCATTCAACGGCCAAGTGAACATTCAGGATCTACAACAGGTAGCAGCGAACCGCCAGACATGGAGAGCCATGACTTTTACCCTATGCGCCGCCTTAAGTAAAGAGGAAAGACTAACTAACTAACTAACTAACTAACTAACTAACTAACTAACTAACTAACTAACTAACTACCTACCTAACTAACTAACTAACTAACTAACTAACTAACTAACTAACTAACTAACTAATTAACTAACTAAACTGTAAACTCATCGTGTTGCGAATTATTTCTGTAATGCCGACTTTGCCATTCTTTTTCATGTGATTTTATTTGTAATTGCTCACCTTCATATGTGTCTTCCACTTTGAACAAATCTTTCAACATGCCAAAAGTAAAGCAATATGAACAAAAATTTCGGAAACAGTGGCTGCAGGATGACATAATTAAAGATTGGGTGATGTCAATTCATGGAGATGCGACTAAGGCTCGTAGTAAGTACTGCAAGTGCGAAATGAAAAGCGAAAATACAAGACTTGAAGAAACATGCAGAGACTAAAAAACATAAAAATGCAGTGCCATTTAGGGATATGCCACCGTTGACATTTGTTTTCAGAACTACACAGAGTAATGAATCATCAAAAGTTGAAGGATCTGTCGCAATGTTTTTAGGTTGTCATTGTGCAATCGTGAACTGTGATTAGAAGTATTTTGTTTTCTCACTTTGAAGAAGATTTTATCAGTGATATTTCTACAAATAAATATATTTTATTATTAGACGATCGAATGCCATTTCGGTTCTGAAAGTGCTTGTTACATGGGTTATATATTATAGCAACAGCACAGACAAAGTAGTTTCTACATATCTTGGACTAGTTCACTTGGAAGAGTGTGATGCAGAAAGTATAGTTCAGGCACTGAAGAAACTTTTGGTCAGTAAACATTTAAACTTGAAGAATTAGGCTGCAATTAGAACCGATAATGAATGAATGAATGGTTGGCGTAAATTTCTTCGCCAGGGAGACCGGTAGTCACATCAATACGTATGTAATTTCTTACTTTCTCAGTCTGGATATTTTTCCTAGATACTTTCCAACGAAATCTAGATATTTATGGGTGTTGTTTGGGCCGTTTCTAGATATTTTTTGTAGAAAAAAGTGGCAACCCTGCTTGGAACAGCTCGGCTGCTTCCCGCCCACACTTGGAGGATACAGACGTAACAAAGAGTCATGGCTGAATGCGGCGGTCTTTGCTCAAGATGTTTACGAAGGATTTCAGGTCAGAGAAGAGACATGTGCGGCCGCCATAGACTTAGAGGACGCATACAATAGAGTATCTTTCGAGCACTTGATGCAAACCCTCCTCAGACTGAAAGTGCACCCTCACCTTGTACGATGGATAGCTGCAGTTCTGCTCCAAAGGAAGGTGGTGCTAAGATGCGGGAGTTGGTCTTCTGAGCCGATAACGATATGTCCAGGATTGCCGCAGGGTTCACCACTGTCACCAGTACTATTCAACGCGTATACGGTGCCGATCACTGAACAAACAGTTGAACGGGAGGGGTAGGACTCTGTCATTTGTCGACGACATTCTCGTGTATCGACAGGGTCGAGATAGACAGGTGGTTGCCAATGATATGCAGGGCGAACTAGATCGAATTTCCTCATGGTGCGCTGATGCCGGTGCCTTTGTCAACCCTGCAAAGGCATCGGTTACATGGTTCTCCCTAAACAACCATATTGTTAAAACAGACCTGCCGGCAGTAAGAATGGATGGGAGCATTTTGAGTAGAACCCAGTCGATGACATATCTTGGCGTGAGGCTTGATCGAAGCCTGTCCTTCAGAGATCATGTCGATTATGTTATAATGAAAGCTCGAAAAGGTCTGTCAGCAATGAGAGTCATGGCGACTGCCAATATCGAGCAAAGACTGCTAATACTTATGTTCCAGGGACTGGTGATTTCATCCATCCAGTATGCCCTGGCCATCCTCACTGTCAGCCCTACACAGATTGGAAGACTCGAAAAGGTACAAAACGAAGCCATGCGCATCATTTTGGGCTGCACGAAAGACACCAGCTGTGTAGCAATGAGATACCTCCTTGACTTCCCGACAATAGAACACAGGATCAAGATCTGGAGAGCTCGTGCATACTTAAAAATAAGTGCAGATGAGCAGCACTCTCTGTATGACGCTATATTCAGAGAAAAGGGTGACAGGCTAAAGAGAGGCAAATCATGGATGGGTCGGGCGGAAGATGTCGTCAGACAGGTCTGCAGTCTTACCAGCATCAACCCCGGCAAGGAATGGGTGCCGGTGCCTCCAGTTTTTAAGTGCAATTTCTCCTGCATTATCACACTTGACAGACGGTGTAGAGAGCAGAACCCTGTCGCTGTCAATGCAGAGGTTAACGCGCTCATCTATGAACACTCAGATAGCCCCGAAGTGCTCATCTATACAGATGGATCTGTTGTAAAGCAGCAGAGAAGTGCGTGGGCATTTACAGCCCGTTCAGCAGGCCGAACCGTTCAAGAATCCAGTGGTGCCCACTCTATGACCACGAGCAGCATGACGATGGAGGTGATGGCAGTTACACAAGCTTTCATATGGCTGGAATCACATCATTATCCCAACGTGTGTGTACTAAGTGATTCAATGAGCATGATTCAGAAGGTCGAAGCTGGATCTGTACGTAGACAGTGGACTGAGTCGCTGCGGAAGTCTGTTGTCCGTAAAGTCACCTTCATCTTCGTCCCGGGACATGCGGGAGTCGAGGGAAATGAACGAGCTGATAAACTGGCTGGCTCTGCACCCTCTGTAGACGGCCAGCCCATGAATCGTGCCGATGTTATTAACGTCCTCAAAGATATGGCGAGAACAGAGGACTTTGACGTCAGTGAATCCACATCGCTGTCCAGGAAGAAATACTTGGGAGTAAGAATCGGTACGGCCAGACATGAGCGGTACATCGGGAAAACAAGGCGCCTCGTCAACCAACACAGAACTGGCACTATTAGCCACCGGACGCTGATACATATGCTGGGGGGGGGGGGGGGGTCTGAGCACCTATGGACCTGTCCGGAGTGCAATGAAGATACCCCAACTGATAACTGATAACTGATAGAGCCAGTTATTTTATATGGAAGTGAAACGTGGACAATGAGCAGTCAAGCTGAAAAGCATCTGGCTGCAGAAATGTGGTTTCTAAGGAAAATGCAAAGAATAAAATGGACAGACAGAAAAACCAATGACCAAGTACTACAGGAGACAAATGAACATCGTAAACTGATTAGAGAAATTAGACGTAGACAGTCAAAATTTGGACATGTTATGAGAAGAAATGGATTGGAGAACTTAGTGACAACTGGCAAGATCGAAGGGAACAGACCAAGGGGAAGACCGAGAGGAAAATACCTGGATGGCTTGGCCACATGGCATGGACGAGACAGGAACACTGAGCTGATCCACGACACTGGTGATCGAGTGAAATGGCGAGTCATGACCGCCCACGCTTTCCGGCATGGCACATGATTGATTGATTGAGTCACATGACAGATAGGATATAAATAGACACCGTGCAATCGAATGCGAGCGCTAACATTAACAAGTCAAGTCGCCTTATTCAGTCAAGCAGCCTGATACGCGGGCAAATGTCACGTTGAAAGTCCAACAACAAGAAACACGCGGTAACCAAGATGTGCAGCTTGGGAGCCGACAACAAGAAGAAGAACGTGGAGAGCCTACCTGGTAGCTGCATCAAAGAGCCTGATACTTCAGCTATTTCTGAAGCTACCACGAGGGAGAAGAACGACAGCCTAACACAGACAAGAATCAAGACAACAGAGAAGAAGGAGGAGAAAGACACCAGAGCCGGGAACACCGACTCAGAAACAGTCCGATGGGTTGTCAAGCGGATACAAGTGGAGCTTACGGACGAAGAAATCATGAAACAGCTACGAGAAGAGAATCCTCACATCCGATTCATGAAGGCCGAGCGGCTCCTCACCTACTCCAAGATACCTACAACCTTGGCGGTGGTAATATCGGAGGGCAGAGAGATGCCGATAACAGTATCAATCAACAACAGAATGCAGCAGCCAGATAGATTCATCCCCAGAGTCAACCAATGCTCCAGATGTCAGAGGGCCGGACACAGCAGAGCAATATGCAGCAGTAAGACGGAAATCTGCAGTTACTGCTCCGATCACCACGCCTTCAAGGAGTGTCCGCTGGCCAAACTGGACACGGACTTCAAAGCCCCTAACAACAAAAGAAAGTGCGCCAACTGCCTGGGCAAGCATGGAAAAAGATATTTGGGCTGTCCGTACCTGCAACGACACAGAGACGCCTTAAAGATCGCAACTACCACGAAGACATCAGTCAAGGAAGCAATGCGAAGGGGCGAGACAGCCACGGGTATAGCACAAGCCGAAAGAGATCAACTTCAAAAACAGATAGACGAGTTGAAGAGACAAGTCAAGGCACTGCTGACGCCGACCGCGAATAACGACAACGAAAAACTACTGGCGGAAATGAAGGAGATTCAGCAATACATCAAGCAAGAAGTAGAACATAAGGCACTGATTAAGAAGGAGAAAGAAGAGATCTTACAAACCATTAAATCAGAGCGAGAACTACAGAAAGCTGAAATGGAAATACTCCGAAAGAAAAAAAAACGGACGCCGAACAAGAAATTACAGAGAAATCGCAGGATGAAAACCAAGAGACCGAGCCTGAACCACAAGCGAAAGCCAGCAGCCCAACCACGACGCCCGAAACATTCAAAGGGAAGCCAATATCCCACCAGACATCCGAAGAAAACCGTGATGAGCACCCTGACGTCGGCATAAAGAACATCCGGGGGCCAGGAATATTGTTCCCTGAGATAACGAGGCAATACGAACTCAAGTGCGAGGAATACAGAAAGCGCATGGAAGAAAAAGAAAAGAAGTACAAGAAACTCAACGGGAAACCAATTACCTGCAGTACCGACGCAATGCCAGATATAAAACTCACAGATAAATACACATGGCAATACAACTTTGAAGACGGAGAAATCATCCCATGGCTGAGCTGGGAGGAAGCAAGCAAAAGACAGCAAGAACTCAAACATGGGAAGCAGACTGAAAGAAAGCGCAAGGAGGCATATCACATCGAAAAGCTTCTACAGTTACTTCACAATTGAAAAGAAAAAAAAAACCAAATAAAAAGTCCTTTCAAGGACTGCAACCAGTCAAGCCAGGAGCCTGCGCCAACAAAGAAAACCACAAGAGAAAACGTGCACAAAGGACAGCCGCCGACCGATCCTCCAGCTTACGATGCATGGAGTGCGACAACGAAAGTCCTTATAAGGACTGCAGCCAGTCAAGCTAGACGAGCCAGGAGCCTACACAAACAAAGAAAACCAAAAGAACAGACGAGCACAAAGGATAGCCGCCGACCGATCCCCCAGCTGACGTCACAGACACAAACGATACATAACCAGTCCGAGATAGGACTCACAAGACAAGAATTACGGTGAATAAACCCACAAAAACCTTCAATAACACCTGGACCTTAGGCAGTGTTCCACAAGTCTGGAGTGAATCAATCATGATACCCCTCCTAAAATCAGGGAAAGATAGTTCTATTGCCTCCAACTACAGACCAATTAGCCTAACCAGCTGTCTCTGCAAAACAATGGAGCGCATCATCAATCACAGACTGCAGTGGTACATTGAAAGTGAAAACATCCTTGTGCCACAACTGGCTGGTGTGGGATGTGGATTTTAATTTATGAGAATATTTGGTTAAGATGTCTCCATCCATCATGTGCCATGCCTGTAAGCGTGGGCGGTCATGTTCTGCCATCTCACTCGATCACCAGAGTCGTGGATCAGCTCCGTGTTTCTATCTCGACCATGCCACAAGGCCAAGCCATCCAGGTACTTGCTTCTAGGTCTTCCCCTTGGTCTGTTCCCCTCGATCTTACCAGTTGTCACCAAATTCTCCAATCCATTTCTTATCATAGGCCTAACATGCCCAACAAATTGTGACTGTCTAAGTCTAATTTCTATAATCAAGAAAATTCTCATACCAGAAAAAAACATACATGTCAATTTCTCTGATATCCAGTACATGATAATCATACATAATAATTATAATGATGATGCAGGGAGCCTAGGTTTTTGAATTTTCTTCAGGGGTTAATCCCTAAACTAAAACATACATTATTTTCCCCCACTGCGTACAGCACATGGGGATAGTAACCGCTGTTGATATATTTTGCCAATGACTGCTATTATTCGGAGTGTATTTATTAGAATAACTTAGGCCGCATGGTCCAGTATTCTGAATATTGCAAGCAATTTATTCACATCAATCTTCGCTTCTGTTCCTACTACGGTGAGGCGATGGGGATTGAATCCTATCCGAACATGCATTTACATCACGCGTTTACTTTAATTGTTCATGAATTTATATTCTCAAACATGGCATTCCCTAACACTATTTTATGAAATGATTATATGTTCACCACTCATGCTGAGTGGTTGATAATCTGTTAACAAAAGAATTGTACTAAGATTTAGCACTCTAGTTCCAAGTTACAGATTATGAATTAGGAAAACAATTTATCCAAAATGAACTGAGTCCATGATATGCGTACTCATGTGTATGTCTCCGCATGGATAAAACTCCTTTGAAACTGTACTTTAGAGTTATTTGCAGATTTCTAAGCATAAATAGTGAGATATTGTTCACAGTGCATAGAAGTTTTAACATAGGAATATGAAATTGACAGACACAAGTTCTCTACTGAAGTATGAATCAAGAGTCCCACATTGAGAAAATGCATAGAAAGTGTTTTTGACCTGAGTTTGATACTCTACGGTACACATAATATTTCTAGGTTATAAGCACTACTAGTTAGATATAAGTTCATAATGCCTATAAAAGATTTTAACATATGGATTTGAAATGGTAAAACAGGAAAAATTACAGCGTGGCTCCCACATGTGTTTCATTGGTAAACATCCAGCCTGGTTTAAGAGAATTGTTGACTTATTATTCTTACTAATTCTTAATTAAACATACTGGTCTATGTAATACATAAATACATCTTAATAATGTAGATATAACATAAAAATAGTTTCAGAGAGTGGTGGTTTCAAAAGGCAAAAATACCTTTTCCCTACACAGGGAAACTTTTACATGTCTGCTTCCTTTGATTTTCTGAACTAAAATGGCTACACTGGGCCTTTGTTTTTCAATCAGTCGACGACTATTGGCCAGGTGCGTAGGCCAAATAAAGCCAAATAAATTAAGCTGTCACGGTCAGTCTATCGCTGTTTTATTTTCTCCTACATTAAGTAAGTTACTTAGACAGTAATTGAAAGGGGTTGTTTATTTTTAAGGGAGTCAATAAATAGGAAAGGGTAAGGACGTTTTATTATATCACAGCTGGCTTTAGGCAGTGCTACTCTAGGGAAGATCAGACAACCTACCTCTCTCAAGAAATTGAGATGCATTCCAAGAGAAGAAGCTGGTGATTGCGGCATGGACAGATCTGAAGAAAGCCTTTGACAAAGTCTGGAAAGAAGGTTTGATGAAGAAACTGAGAAACTGCAAAGTCAATGGAAGAATGTACAAATGGGTGAAAGCATACTTGCACAACAGAAGAGCCAGAGTACAGATAGACAGACGCAAGAGCAAGAAAGTACTACTGTGCCACGGTGTTCCCCAGGGCGGAGTCTTGTCCCCACACTTTTTCTAATCTTCATCTATGATCTTGTTGCTAATCTACCACATGGAATTAAAGCGGCAATGTACGCTGATGACCTGGTTTTGTGGAGCACAAATGAACACGCATCGGTGGCCACCATATCGCTACAAAGAGCTGTAAATACTTTTGTAGTATGGGCGGATAGATGGTGTGTCAGCATAAACATTGACAAATGCAGCACTGTCAGAATCTTGCATTCAGCAATAACACAGGCTCGTAATCACCAACAAGTGTGATACAAAACACGGTCACAGAATGACTTGACGTGACACACTGCAACTACAATTCAAACACTTTATTCACACATCTCACTCGTCACAACCATTACATGCATCGCGCAATTACAATAGCGATGTCATAAAACAATCAATAGATATATCAATGCAATGTATACAACTCACACTCCTACACACCAAGCGCACAGTCTACTATGTTCACACAGGCTTTCTATCTATTCGCGTTCATCCACACAAGTCATACGAGCACCATTCAATCCGTCCGTCCTGTACAACTGTCCCCAAGCCGTCTCCCCGCTAACCACTGTGAGTTCTCGCTTGTCGGAGTTGTGTCCCTGCGTGGACTTCATGTCCCACGCATGCGCCGACTGACCCTTCCTGTCACAGCGTGGTTAGTGTCGCTCACAGGTGGACCTGGCCGTAATCGCCAGGCGTCGTTGACGACGACGCGGTAGAACTGTCGGGGAGATTATGCCATTCTCCCGTCCTCCTTTTCATGAAAGGGAAATCCTTTCATGTAAGTTATATACATTTTATTAAACCTGTCAGAATCGACCCATAGGTTGTCATCTGACTTGACATTTTGGTTTATATTGAAATATGTAGGTAATTTGCAAGTTATATACACACACTCTTCATTGATGCCATCAAGCAACACTCCTCAAGTACAATCCATTCGATGGATTATTACCTTAGCTGTCGGGGCCCATAAGGGAAGCAAAGAATAGCAACACTGCAGCCTACCACGCATGTCGTAAGAGGCGACTAAGGAGGCTTGATGGTTCCGTCGCCCTGCTACTGAGTGAGTGCGTGGCGCGACACTGTGAGCTGTGAGTTTCGTGTGAAGTGCTTTTGAATCTGCCCGAGGTTTTTTGGAATGTGACTGCATGTTCGGAGTGATGGTAGATGGCTATGTCCCAGAGTTGACCGGTTTTTGCCTTATGCAGAAATGCGTGGCTGCTGAGCTTCTGGTTGACTGCCACTGCCATCGACGATGAACTGTATTTCGTGGACTGAGTGGGTGAACATCTAGGAAACATCCAGATGGGAAAATGGCTACAGATTCCATCAGAAATGAACTGGGTGTTTTGTGGGGGACTATTGTGTTGACATTCTGGCGGCGGCATTATGCACAGTGCATCTGTGCGGGCTGTTGTTTGTCGAGACTCCTGTCTTTTCCACTTTTCACATTGGGCAGTGGGGAGCGTTTTGTATGATATTCACTGGCACAGGAACGGAGCATAATGGGGACGACCCGTTGCTGTGAAGTTGGAACTGCGACTAACTAACTAACTAACTACCTTAGCTGTAATTTGACACAGCCAGTCCGGTAGCTATCAGCGATCACGCAACTACCTCTCGACTTATTAACAAAACTTCAAACAACGATATGTCAGGCCGTGAGCCGTCTCCCTATAAGATGACTCAAACATTTGACCCCAACCTTATTTGGTCGGCAAGTCTCGTACAGGTCTACAGCTTCGGTAATTACTTCCATGCCCAGTTGACGTCATCTTGATGTGTCGCCAATCCGGCAACATGAGGATGGTTTCTATACCTGTTACACATCATCAACAATTTCAAATTGTTTCCCTTGGTTGTAATTAGTGAAACAACAAAATCTATGGGAGATAATTTTAACATGCTTTCAAAGAAAATAAATTACACTGGTACATTAATTTCTAAGCGTCGTAGTTTGATGCTTATTGACAATAGTGAATCAAATGCCACTATTGAGAACAAGGTAATCAACTTATGATTCTCAGATCACATCTATCAAAATCCTTGCATACAATTTGCATATGCAAAATTTCAGCTCACAAAGTTTATATACAACCGAACTTCTTTGTGAGAATTACACTATAGGCTGCTAGTTTTCATATTAATTTCACAAACACCGGAAGTACACAGCTGTTGGTGTGTTATGATGTAATTAACACAAGGTTCTTCGGCCGGGATGTTACATAAACAAATGGAGTACCCAGTTCGTAAACACAGCTGCTGGATTAACTCTTTCTTTCAAAGTATGGATTAAAGTGTTCTTATAGAATTCAGATGTCACTGTTCCTTTCACCCGGATTAAAATAAGTCGGAACACTCTGCTTGGCAGGTACTACGGATACTCGAACAGTTCAAGTAAAGTAAGTCTTGAAATAACGTAGCACTGTTCGTTACCATGTTGATACATATTTAAAATAATTTTGCCTTTCTATCACATACCACCCAAGTATTCACCACAATTATTCCAATAATTATAAGATATACATAATATATTTACATTGGGACATTGTCCCTATCACACTTTATACACCGCGTTTCTGAAATAATTTCATTACTCGCAGTGTTGCTGAGCGGTACAATAATCTGCAGATTACTTATTGATCTGCTGAGTGCGCTCAGGCACCATTTGGCTTTGGGTGTGTCGTAAGGACATCTAGAAAGAAGGTCGGCAATCGCATTCTCTGTGCCACGGATATGCCCGACTTCAAAACTGAAATCTTGTAATAATAGTGACCATATTGCCACTCTGTGGTTAGTAGGAGCTCCAGTTGTGATAATTGTCAACAGACTGTTATCTGTCTCGACTATAAAGTGTCTCCCAAGGAGAAATCTGGATAATTTTCTTACCGAGAACACAAGAGCAAGGGTCTCAATTTCAGGCGTAGACCAATTTCGTTCTCTTGCCTTTAATTTGCGGCTTACGTAGTAAACAGGGTGGATAATTTGGTCATGTTCTTGCAAAAGTACTCCCCCAATCGCTACGGAGCTCGCGTCACACCTCAATCTGAAAATAGTGTTCAAATTTGGTAATTTGAGAATAGGGTTACTCGAAAAGTAGGATAACACTTTTGTAAATGCAGGTCTTAGGCATTCGCTGTTTACAATTTTACTAGATTTGTCTTTTGTTAGTAGGTTAGTGAAACTCTCGGTCAATGCAGCAAAATTTGATATAAACTGTCTGTAATAATTTAACAGACCTAGGACACTTCGCAATTCTTTCTTTGTGGTCGGAAGTGACAATTTAAGAATTCATGACACGATGTTGTCGTCTGTCATGACAAAGCCATTCGAAATTTTATAACCCAAAAATGACATTTCTTGGTAGGCTATGTTGACTTTCGATGGTTTGACTGTCAGTCCATGGTGTCTGATACGGTCAAATGTCTGCTGTAATGTCGTTATGTGGTCTGTCATTGTCTTCGTATGAACACAGATGTCGTCCATATAAGAAATTATATTTGGTATGTCAGTCAGAAGAAGTCTCGTCATCTGTACAAAGGTCGCCGGGGAATTAACTAGGCCGAATGGAAGCTTGCACCATTCATATAGTCCCCAGGGTGTGGCAAATGCTGTCAGATGTATTCTGTCAGGGTGTACCGGTATTTGCCAATAACCTTTTGTCATGTCCAGTTTTGTACAGTATCATGAATCTGTCAGTATGTCCTCACAGTTGCTCATTGGTTCTAAATAAAACTGTGTGATATTGTTAAGTTTACGATAGTCAACACAGAGTCGTATTGTGTTGTCCTTTATGTAACATCCCGGACGAGCCCCCATGTTCACACCTGTCAGAATCTTGCATTCAGCAATAACACAGGCTCGTAATCACCAACAAGTGTGATACAAAACACGGTCACAGAATGACTTGACGTGACACACTGCAACTACAATTCAAACACTTTATTCACACATCTCACTCATCACAACCATTACATGCATCGCGCAATTACAATAGCGATGTCATAATACAATCAATAGATATATCAATGCAATATATACAACTCACACTCCTACATACCAAGCGCAAAGTCTACTATGTTCACACATGCTTTCGATCTATTCGCGTTCATCCACACAAGTCATACAAGCACCATTCAATCCGTCTGTCCTGTACAACTGTCCCCAAGCCGTCTCCCCGCTAACCACTGTGAGTTCTCGCTTGTCAGAGTTGTGTCCCTGCGTAGACTTCATGTCCCACGCATGCGCCGACTGACCCTTCCTGTCACAGCGTGGTTAGTGTCGCTGACAGATGGACCTGGCCGTAATCGCCAGGCATCATTGACGACGACGCGGTAGAACTGTCGGGGAGATTATGACAAGCACCACTCTATTTACCCTCTCTCCGAAACAAAAGGCAGGAAACATCCAGATAAATGAAACACCCCTAAGAGAAGATAAAGAACCAACATACCCTGGAGTAACATTTGATGCCAGACTGACATGGAGAAAACACATTTAAAAAAAGCAGTAGCAAAAGCCAGAATGAAAATAGCCATCCCGAGAAAGCCACATGGAACCACACGGGGAGCCAGTGGGAAAATACTTAGCAAAGTTTATCAACAGAGCATACGACCACACCTGGAATAAGGGTCAACTGCGTGGCATCAAAAACCCTTAACACCTATAACCCCGTCGTCATCATCATCCATCTCACTCCCTCGGTTGGGTATAAAAAGAAGACATTGACGATATTCCGAGTTACACACAGATCGGAATTGTGAGGTGTGTATGAGCATTTTTTCCAATTCTCATTTTCTCTTCATTGCTTTCATTTTTCCCCCATCCTTTTGTTCTTCTCGTCCTGTTGTCATTTTTTGATGTAGTCACAGGAGATCTCCTTGACTATATGTTGTGTTTGTGAATGTGTTTGTTTGCTGATGAAGGCTAATCGCTGCAACGTCCTGTATGTGTCGTAAATCTGTTTTGTAAAGCTGCACTACTTTGTGTCATTTTATATTGTTTACATTTTCACAGCTTTACCGCAGTTCCACCCAATTTTAGTTAGTTGCATATCCATTACAGGACATCGCAGTCAACCCCAACATTTTGGGGCTGCTTATGATTTCTTGGCATGTTTACGTTTAGTAGTTTGCCATAGCTTTGTGAACAACCGGCACTCACACCTTTGTATGGAAACCAACACAAGGTGGTCTGGTTCCAAATCACCAGCCACTGTGTTTATATTGTGGTATACAGGATATCTTCTTCTTCTTCAGCGTTCCGAGCCATTGAGGTTCTTTGCTGCAAATACAATCCGTCTCCATTCGTCTCTCTGGTGGACCTTCTCTTGCCAGTCGTTGATTGATTCCAAGTGCTTGTAGGTCTGTATGTATATTATCTCTCCACCGCCTTCTTGGTCTACCTCGGGGTCTACGGTCATTTATTTCCTGAGTGTAAGCGAGTTTTGTTTCCCTATTATCTTCCATTCTTTCTATATGCCCCAGCCATTGTAGTCTATTAGCCTTCATGATACCAGTGATTAGCGGGGACTTAAACAAATCATAAATGTCTTTGTTACTTCTTCTTTTCCACTCTCCACTTTGTGTATCCCTAATGGGTCCAAAGATGCGTCTTAAAATTTTGTTCTCAAAGGTTTGTAACAAGGCTTCGTCTCCTTTCGTTGTACTCCAGGTTTCAGAGCCATACAGCACAACTGGTCTGATCAGTGTTTTGTATATTGTGATTTTGGTGTTACGAGATAGCGCCTTTGATTTTAGTAGATGTTGTAGTGCATAGTATATCTTATTTCCAGAGTTGATTCTAGTTTGTATTTCTTCTCTTATGATGTTGGAGCAGTTGAAGATTGTACCCAGGTATTTGTATGTTTCCGTTCTTTTAATGGTCATATTATCTATTTGTATGTGGCCAGAGTTTTTAGCCATTCCGTCTCTTGAAATTACCATATATTCTGTCTTATCTTGGTTGATAACCAGTCCCATCTGTTGGGCTTTTTCCTTTAAGTGAGTCAATATTTCTAATGTCTTTTGTTCACTTTGCCCTATAATATCTATATCATCTGCATAACCAAGCAGCTTGGATGTTCCTCCAATATCACATTCCTCCTTTACCTTCCTTACAACTTTCTCTAGAGCCAGATTGAAGAGTAGCGGCGATAGTGCATCACCCTGTTTCAAGCCAGATGTTATTTGGAAGGGGTCTGATTTCCTGCCTTTATATGTTACTATATTATAAGTATCTTCCATGCATAGTTTGGTCATGTTAATTAACTTCCTTGGTATTCCAAATTCCTGCATAACATTCCATAGACTATTCCTATGGACACTATCATAAGCCTTTTTAAAATCCACAAAAATGTTATGGAGATCTCTTTTATATTCCCAATGTTTCTCGGCTATTTGTCGTAAGATAAATATCTGATCTATTGTTGATCTGTTTTGTCTAAACCCCGCCTGGTAGTCACCTAATATGTCTTCTGAATATGGTTTTAGTCTATTTAGTAATACTGCGGATAGTATCTTATAGCTTGTGGACAGTAGTGATATTCCTCTATAATTTCCACATTGGAACTTGTCTCCTTTCTTAAAGATAGGTATCAATAATGACTCTTTCCAGTCATGGGGTAATTCTTCTGTCCTCCAGATTTTTATTATTAGTTCGTATAGCTTTAGATGTAATGCATGGCCACCTGCCTTTGTAAATTCAGCAGCAATTCCATCAGTCCCAGTTGCCTTATTGTTTTTAAGTCGTGTGATTACATATAGGATTTCTTCAAATGTAGGTTCTTCAATTTGTGGTTCGCATGTTAGAACCTCTTCCTGTGGGAAAATGTTACTTGGAGCTTCACAATTTAGTAATTCAATAAAATATTCTTTCCATGTGTTGCACATTTCCTCATTGGTATTTATCATATTCCCATTTTTGTCTTTTAAACCATATGTGTTTTGTTGGTGCCCTCGTTTCATTGACTTCAGTACTTTAAAAAATTTTCTGGATTCATTTTTCTGGTGATTAGTTTCCATATCTTTGATTATATTACTCATATATTCTCGCTTCTGCTGTCTGACTATTTTTGTAGCCTCTTTACATTCATTTCTATAATGCTCTTCCTTTTGGATGTTATTGATGTCATTTAACCATACATGTCTGGCATTCTTCTTCCTAGTGACTGCTTCTTCACATTTTTGATTGAACCATCTGTTCTTTCTATGCGTGGTTAACACACCGAGACATTCTTCTGCGGTAGATTGAATTGTATTCTTGATGTTCAACCAAGTTTGGTCAACGCTTTCCTCCAAAGGGTTTTGCAAAGTTTCAAGTTTACATTTTATTTCATCTGTAAATTTCTCTTTGACTGTAATGTCTTGTAGTTTTCCTCTGTTATATGTTGGGTGTAATCTTTGTAATTTAGTATAGAAAGCTCTCTTAAGTTTTATTTTAAATTTTGCTCCAACGAGGAAATGGTCACTGTGGCACTCAGCTCCTCTATAACTTCTGACTTGCTGTATGTTTGATGCATTTCTGTTGTTAATCAAAATGTGATCTATTTGATTATAGGTTCTCTTGTCACATGATTTCCAAGTTTGTTTGTGTATATCCTTTCTTTGTAGTCTGGTACTGCTAATCTGCAGTCCTTTGGCTTCTGCCAGGTTGATGACTCTCCATCCATTATCATTTGAAGTTGTATGTAGGCTTTCCATACCGGCCACTTTTTTATTAGTTTGCTCTCTACCTATTTTTGCATTGAAGTCTCCCAGCACAATCAGGATGTCCTGTTTGGGGGTTTCTTCTGACATCTTCCAGATCATTATAAAAGTCTTCTTTAATATCATCTTCTTTCTCTTCAGTAGGTGCATGTACATTAATCATCGTTATATTTTTCCATTTACCTTTTATTCGTAATTTACTAATCCTGTCATTAAAAGCTTTAAAGTTTAAAACGTTCCCCCATAACTCTTTTTTGATGACAAATCCTGTTCCTAATTCATGTTTATTTTGGGTGTTTCCTCCATATATTATAATCATTCCATTTTGCTCTAAAGTACCCTCTCCTGGCCACCTTATTTCTTGAATTGCTGTGATATCCATTTGATATTCAACCAGCTCCCGGGTTAGTTCTTCGGCCGCTCCAGCTCGATATAGTGTCCGTACATTCCATGTTCCAAATCTCAAAAGTCCTTTAACGTTCCAAGGTCGTTGTCCAGATAAGTCAGTCCGATATCGAGGCTCATGTATTTGTTTCGTAACAAAGAAAGGTTTTTACAAAGGTGGGGATGTTAACCCCACGCTTCAACCCCCAACCTGGAGGACCAGGGTGTTTCTCTTTGTCTGTTCTCTACCCTTTGACCTGTCCGGCTTGGGAGGCCCTGCTGGTAGCTACGCTACCGCCGGCATAGCTCTCAGGGTCATTGAGAAACTCAAGCTCCCCCACCACGACAAGGTGGAAACACCATCGGGGGAGGGTATACAGGATACAGGATATAAAAAACAAAAACTATGATAATTAGCAGTGAAAAGGAAAGGTCATCAATGAACATCACAGTAAACGGGCACATACTAGAACAAGTGACAAGTTTCTCCTATCATGGATGATGGCAGAAGTAAAATAGAAATCAAAAAGAGAATAGGAATGACCAAAAATGCTTTCAACGGCATGACATCTGTATTAACATCTAGAGAGATTAATAACGCATTAAAAATAAGAATTGTCAAATGCTACGTATATTCAACGCTACTGTATGGCGCGGAAGCCTGGACATTGAACAAGCAACTAGAAAGTTGCATAGAAACCCTGGAGATGTGGATATACAGATAATATATACGTCTATTTCTTGGAAACAAAAACAATCAAATGCAGAGGTTCTAGAAAAACTGGGAATGAAGAGAGAGTTGATGAAAGAAATAAAGAGGAGGCAAGTGAAATATTTCGGTCATGTTAAAAGACATGATACTCTTATAAAAACCATACTGGAAGGCAAGGTTGAGGGCAAGCAAGCAAGAGGTAGACGATACAAGTGGGAAGATAACATCAAGAGATGGACGAACATCAGCCTGACAGAATGTACAGTCAAGGTGAGAGACAGTGTTGGGGATCCATTGCAGCCAACCTTCATTGTGGAGATGGCACCTGATTGATTAATACAGGATTACAAATTACACTCACAATCCCTTTGCCACAGACAGAACATGAATTCTGTAGTTCCAGTGAGGACCACGAAGGGTCTCCTGATTATTGCACGCCTGAACTGAATGGTGGATATGAACCCACAACCTTCGGGGTAGGAGGTACATGGCTTGACCACTTCGCCACAGAGGCCCACTGTGGGTTTCTATTGTACACAAATCTAGGTCAGTACACGATAAGGTAGACATGGTCAAGGCCCTTTGGAATCACATGTTTACTGCATAAGAACAGATAGATCATCATGGTTCAGAGAGAATGGTGCTGGGGGGGGGGGGGGGGGGGAGACCAGAGAATGTGACTGAAACTCAAATCTATGAGAAAGGTCAATCGGTCACATAATCAGACTGCTACCATTAGTATTGGGACTCTTCACTGGCTGTTGAAGTTGAAGATGGAGCACGTATGGAAATGTCCCGAGTGCTGTGATGTCATTTCTTGACTCAACTCAACTCAATCTCAGAAATAACTTTTCACCCTGTCATACAGAATGCAAAATATCAACACAAGGTCACAAACATGGCTGCCAGAAATCAAGAACACTCAAGATTCAGGTTGTATTTTAAAAACTGAAATGTATTGAAATATTCAATGTTGAAAACTTAAAGATACCTTGAACTACAAACAAAAAGTTCACAGAAAGAGTTATTAAATTCGTTTAACAGAAACATTACTTTGTTTTTCCATCAATAAATATGCAAATACATAACAATGGGATTTCTATCACAATTACTGACTTTATGGAATAGAAACATAACTTTGATTTCTCATAATTATATACGCAAACACAATGCCAGAATCCAACCACTAATACCTGTTATTAACTTTGTAAAAGAGAAACATTATTTTGGTTTCCCAACATTACATGTGAAAACATACAACAACGGACTTCTATCACAATTAGCAACTATTCACGTTATGGAAACAGAAACATGACTTTGGTTTCCGAACATTATACGTACGTGCAAATATATAACAACAGACTTCTATCACAATTAACAACTATTCAATTTATGGAAACAGAAACATGACTTTGGTTTCCGAACATTATACGTACGTGCAAATATATAACAACAGACTTCTATCACAATTAACAACTATTCAATTTATGGAAACAGAAACATGACTTTGGTTTCCGAACATTATACGTACGTGCAAATATATAACAACAGACTTCTATCACAATTAACAACTATTCAATTTATGGAAACAGAAACATGACTTTGGTCTCCAAACATGTTGGTGTGTACAGAATAACCACTTGCCAACATCATCAACTGGTCACTTTATAAAAATATTTATGAAAACAAAAACCTGTAGGTAAAACTTGACTTTCACGACAAGCAGTGAGGCAGCCACAACAGAAATCACAGAAATGAACAAACAAATGTATTAATTTTGATAAATAAATACACATGTATTGTTTGGCATTCACAGAAATAGGGGAAAGAATTAGAGACCTGTGGATGCACTAGGCAACATAAAAATTGAAAGCTATAGTTACCGGTTGAGATTCAAACCTGTCACCTCCAAATAACAACAATGCCTCACTGAAGGAACAGGTGTATTTTGACGCATGACCAACTAGAACCATCCACATCCACATGAACCCACAACTATGGAATATGGACATAATTCATATCTAACCTTAAAGAACCTGCCTATAAGATGGGTCCCAGAAAATGTCTCGGGAAGTGAAGGTGGCCAATGTGATACTGGCTACAACAGCCACGTGCCTTAACATTACTTTTGTGTTTGGTTACTTTACTTGTGTTTGCTTACTTTACTTGTGTGTTTACTTACTTTACTTGTGTGTTTACTTACTTTACAAGTAAATGAATTTATGAGATTAAGTCAACATTCATATTCAACAATACATATTTTAAGAATACAAAATTAAGAGCAGTAATAGACACTACCAACAGATAACAAAAAATCTTTGTGGTTTACACACAAACTAACAGAAAAGCTAGAACATGTTACACACACACACAAAAAAAAAAAGGACTGAATAAAGTAGATGCAAGCTTCGTTGTGTAACAAAATTACCATACAAACTTTTTATTATAAATATTAAGTAACTATTAAAAATATATAAATAATATCAATATATTATATCTACTCATAAATTTACAAAACATACAAATATACAATATTTTCATTGTGCGGTTCACTTCTTTCCAAATTCCAGATAATATACTTCAACAGATAATAGAGAGAAAAGGTGGATAGATAAGGATTACATTTAGTGGAGCATGTGGGGCAGTGGAAAATGCTAAACAATTACCTGGACTGGACAAGGGAAGAGTGGACGAGATTACCGAAAAAACAATCTCTCGATGAAACATAAATGTAGCAGCCAGAGATTATAATGAAATACAGATGAAAACTGTGGATTTGAAAGACGTGAATTTAAGAACAAACAAGGCGATGAAGACAGTGTTTCTTCTCAGCCCACGGGGGAAAAGAACAAACGGACACACAAAATAACTTTGTTTTCAAATGGTTGAGAATAAGGCATTCAGTTTAGCTTAACATTAAGCTCTTCCTACCACTCATTCTGCTATTTTTGTCCGCTGTTCATGGTTTGTCTGTCAGCTGTTCACGGTTTGTCTGTCAGCTGTTCACGGTTTGTCTGTCAGCTGTTCACGGTTTGTCTGTCAGCTGTTCACGGTTTGTCTGTCAGCTGTTCATGGTTTGTCTGTCAGCTGTTCATGGTTTGTCTGTCAGCTGTTCATGGTTTGTCTGTCAGCTGTTCATGGTTTGTCTGTCAGCTGTTCATGGTTTGTCTGTCAGCATCAGTTTAGGAAAGGCTGAATTCTGGACAAGACACTTGTGTGGGCTGTGTACCAGGTGGTATTCGTTGCCTCAGCTACTCCACTAATCCACAACTTACAGGGACTGCCTCATGCTTTTTCTGTCCACAATATCTAAATAACCAAGCTATTTCCAGTTTTTGCACATTAACAATACATTTAACATTATGCATGTTAAGTATATTTAGTAATAAACATAATTTTATGACAATTGAGTACAGACATAGCCCAAATTACTCATGCGAAACTGCAAAATACATAAGATACAGTTTAAACATTCAAAACAATGTGAATTTAAGCACAAAAGCCACAAACAATAGGTTGCTCAATTTACTGCCTGACATATTCTGCTGTGTCTCGTTAGGTGTACACAACAGAGATAAATATCATATGAAGTGCATAGATGAAAATTATTTACAAACACAGATATAAATCCACCTAAACATAAGTACAAGAGAAGGATAAAAAACAAATGTGACCAGAAAAACAAACAGAATGGAATATTAGAACAATGTAGGTACAGCTGCCACAAAGAAAAATGCCCAGAATTTGAAATCAATGGTTAAGAAATAGTGTAGGGTCAAGTTCTGCTAGAACTTATAATTATGCTACTTAAATTTTTTTTTTTTACCTTGGTACTATTTTCAGAAATGTTGATATGGTTGACCTTAAAATCATTTTAAAAAGGCACGTTATAGTGATAACAATTATAAAAATGATTACAATGTCCAGATAGTGCGGTTTTATATGAAGTTACGCCTGCTATAGAATAGTAAATATTTGTGATACATAGATATCATGTAAATGTAAATATTTGTGAAACATAGACATCATGTAAATGTTCAATAAAAAATACATTATGTTGTATTGTGCTTTAAAAATATACAATTTAGATCAAGTTTGAGAGATTTTTTCCAAAGTTTTCTAGAGAATCTCATGGTGATACTGATAGTGTTTCTAGAGAATCTTGTGGTGATACTGGTGGGGTTTCAAGAGAATCTCGTGGTGATACTGGTGGGGTTTCTAGATAATCTATTGGTGATACTGGTGGGGTTTCAAGAGAATCTCGTGGTGATACTGGTGGGTTTTTTAGAGAACTTCATGGTGATACTGGTGAAGTTTCTAGAGAATCTTGTGATGATACTGGTGGGATTTCTGAAGAATCTTGTTTTGATACTGATGAGGTTTCTAGAGAATCTTGTGGTGATACTGATGGGGTTTCCAGAGAATCTCGTGGTGGTACTGGAGGGGTTTCTAGAGAATTTCATGTTGATACTGGTGAGGTTTCTAGAAAATCTTGTGGTGATACTGGTGGGATTTCTGGAGAATCTTGCAGTGATACTGATGGGGTTTCCAGAGAATCTTGTGGTGATACTGGTGGGGTTCCAAGAGAATCTCAGTGATACTGGTGGGGTTTCTAGAGAATCTTGTGGTGATACTGATGGGGTTTCCAGAGAATCATGTAGTGATACTGGAGGGGTTTCCAGAGAATCTCATGGTGATACTGGAGAGGTTTCTGGAGAATCTCATGGTGATACTGGTGGGATTTCTAGAGAATCTCATGGTGATACTGGTGGGGTTTCTAGTGAATCTCTTGGTAATACTGGCGAGGTTTATAGAGAACTCGTGGTGGTACTGGTGAGATTTATAGAGAATCGTGTAGTGATACTAGTGGAGTTTTTTGCAGATACGTTAATGGTGGCATTTTAATAGAGATGTTTGGTTAATGATTGTGTTTGCTACAGAGATCTTGTGCGTAGAGTATGAAGTCTCGATTTGAAATTTCTGTGTGGCTCATGATAAACAGTAAGGCAAGTGATGGGCAGCAGAGGCATTTTAGAAATAAGCATGCCATTGTAAATAGTTCATGGCAGTGTAAATAGTTAATAGCACTTTAAACAGTTCATAGCTCTGTAAACAGACATGGCACTGTAAACAGACAGGCACTGTAAGCAGACATGGTACTCTAAATAATTTACAGCACTGTAAAAAAACATAACACTGTAAATACTTCATGGCACTGTGAACAACACAATTTCAGTGAAACTTTAACTCCAGTTGTAACAATATGGCTTTTATCATAAAGAGATATCTCCCTGCCTTTAGTCTAATAAACCAGGGGTGTACTGTATTTGTAATTTAGCCAGGCAGATCCTGCAACTTTCATATGTGTTGTATCTCATAATCACACGTGCTATGAACATTATTTTGTGGCTGGGCTTTCCCAATTTAAATTTAGCCTGAGCAGTGGCATTTTCTGCCTACTCTTTTAAATTTCCAACTGCAGAGGGGTTTTTAATACACATTTTGTCACAATCTCATGAGTCCTCCAAGTTTCTTGCCATTATCTGAGAGGGATAGATATAGTAGACCCAAGTATGAAGCATGATGTTGTGATCAACCTTGGATTGATATTTTTAGACAATTTTACATTCAGTAGTTTGCCATAATTTCTGAATGAGAAGTCAACATTCAAGTTCAACTTAATGCTGGTGTGGGGACTGAACCTCCTACCCTGCCATCAGTGCACCAGAAGTTTAAGAGTGAGCACTCTTATCCATTATATATAGGTAAAGGTGATCCTATAGCAGATAATGCTGTTAGGGTATGAATTGTTTGGAATTCACATATTCTAGGCCATGACATCTGAGGTTAGGTGGCCTATTCCCTTCCTCTTCCCAAACAATTTCTATTATATTTTGAAAATTGTCCTGTACACATTTTTTTTCAGGCTGGGTTGATTATAGAGCCGTACTGATTGGAAAAAAAAAATAATCTTGCCTTCGATGAGGATTGAACCCAAACCACTGTCTTGACAGGCTAGCACACTATCCACTGTGCTTGCTTGGCTTGTGTTCGTTGGCATGCTTGCTTGTGTTCGTTGGCTTGAGCTCCAACGCGAAGTCCTGTATGTCGGATGAAGGCATCCTGTTGTCCAACATCAATGTGATGTCATACAGGACCTGAGGTTTGCGTGAGTATCTGTTGTCCCATGTCTGGCTTATTGGTGTGCAGACTGGTGGTTCCTCGCCGTACAGGCAGACACTCTCCGACTTCGGAGGAATCGGCGATTTTACTCATCCACTATGCCACCATGGCTACTAATAAATATATACAGTGCTGGATATTCTAACATATTCAATCATAGTGTAATTTAAGCTAAATGTTTTAGCGATTGTTCTGTTGAAATTCTAGACATCTTAGACTAAAACAGGACACAACCAATGATGCCAGTGGTTTTATTAACAGAAACAGGCGATGATGCCATGAACATAAACAACCAGTCGTTTCATGAACAGAAACAGGCAATCATGCCATGAATAGCCAGTGACTTCATGAATAGAAACAGTTGAGGTAAAGGGTTCAATCCCTACACACGACAGTTAGTCTAAAATATTTACTTCTCATCCTTGAGTTGGGTACGTAAATTACAGGTACCTCTGAAGTCAGAGTGGGTTAGCCTGTTGGCAAGGGACACTGTTAATAGGGAAAGCTAATCCACACGCAAAATTCAGTACTACTAGAATGAGTGTGTATGGACTACGCTTGAGTTCAATGTGAGCGAGCGTAAAAATAAAAAATATTAGTGATGCCATGAATATAAACAGCCAGTGGTTTTATCACTAGTAGGAGGTAGGAGATCTCAGTCTCAGCCTCTGCTACCATACAAAGATGTGTGTAAGCGGGACATGGTTGATACAGGCATTGATAATGCACATTGGGAGCAAGTCACAGCTGAACGTGTTGCATGAAGGGCAATTATCAGAAATGGAATAAAGACAAAGGAGAAAATTATTGCAGATAAGTCACACACCGAGCATGTGAGACATAAGATGGTGCATGATGGTGAAAATGACCAGGTGTTCACATACATCCACTGTGGACGAATATTTACAGCGCGAATTGGCCTTAACAGCCACATTTGCCACCGCCATGGATCGTAGTTATTAAGCCTTTTTGAAGCACAATGTAACAAACTATCATCTGTTAAGACGGCAAGGTGAATAGTTTTATCACAAGAAATGGGCAATGATGCCATGGACATAAACAGCCAGTGGTTTCAAGAATATAAACAGCCAATGATGCCATGAACAGCCAGTGGTTTCATGAACAGAAACAGTCAATGATGCCACGAACAGAACACAAGTGGTGCCATGAACAGAAGTGCAGACCAAGGCAAATAAACTTGGCCTAACTCCATATTGCAAAACTATTATGCTCAATGTCTAATTAAAAACTCCATCACAATGTTTATCTACAGCAATAATTCTCATCATAGCAACTAAATAGAAATTTGCAACATACATCACTAAAACATGAGTGTTTACCTATCCAACAATAACACATTTCATTACAAATAAAAAGAATCATACAGTTTTTTCATCATTTCAGATCACTTTCTACAATTTGGTATCACCATCATCATGTGCAGTGCCAGATGGCACAGGCATTCATGTCTCTCAACAAATTTTGGTCCATTACTTTCTGAGTCAACAGTGCTTTATGATATTCCTCCCTGCCTCAGGTCATCCAGCATCATTTCTCTTGTTCTGCCTCTGAATTTTTTTACCATTGATCTTTCCAGTTGCCACTATGTTCTTGAATGCTTTTTTCATCACATGACCAAAGAAGGATGTTGGTCTCTTTTTTATAATTGTATATAAAGTTTTACTTTCATTAGCCTCTTCAGGCAGTTGTTAGTTAATCTGGCAGTTCAAGGAATTCGCAACATTCATCTCAGGAATCATATCATGGTCGTTTCTAAGCTCTTACTAATTATTTCTTTAACATTCCATGATTCACTGCAATACAATAAAACATATGCTATATACAATTTAAGAGTACTCGTTCTTATATTTATTTATAGTGACTTATTACATAAGATACCTTTCATTTTCTGAAATGCAGATTTTGCTTGACCTATCATCATCATCATCATCATCTTCCACTTCTGCCGTCAAGCGTCGTGGGGAGGAATAACTTGCGTTCCAGGTGGGAAAAGTGGTCCTTTACTTTATGTTTATACCTCCTACACTGAGTCCTACTGCCTTAGATACTTTCTCTAGGAATGTGAGAATCAACTGACACACTTAACATTTAATCTCTGTGCGCACTGAGGCTTGTTACAACTCTGCTTTCTTGATCTGAAATGGATGCGTTTGCACTGAAGTGTACGTCTGCTCTATGCTCACCACTGGACTGTTGGTTAAAGTCACCATTTTGATTCATCAACACTTGAGACTGCGACGTCTGCTGAACTAAACTTGTGTGCTCAATAAGGCCATCTCTTCCAGAACTTACACCACTATCGTCATTTGTGCTGACAGATGAAGCTGATGGCAATGATGATGCTGGTGATGACATGGCCGAGTCATTTCCTGAAGAAGGACAACTCCGAGGCACTTCATCAACACTGTTGGTTAAAGATAGCTGCTGCACTTGAGGCCTGCCATTTGTGTTTTCTAAAGGCTGCTGTGTCTGGTTTTGCTGTTGAAGTTGATTCTGAATCTGACTTATGGTCTGTGTACCTTCTCTCACATCCGTGTCTGCCTCTTGCACACCCGCTACAGTGTAAATCAGACTAAGCATTTCAGTCCTCTCATCTTTCTTTGCAGCAGATGCAGGGTCATCTGAAATGATTCATTTGATGCCTTTAGTCCTGATGTAAGTAAGAGGTATTTGTTAGTGTATATTTAAGTCATAGATATCTTTAAGTTTATATGTAATATAGAGATATCTATTAGTTTAGATTTAATTTAAAAAATATTTGTTAGTTTATATTTAAGTGCCGGCTCTGTGGTGAAGGGGTCACAAATGCAATTCATAATTTTGCATTTGAAACACAGCTGCGGGCGATTTGGAAACAGATTGCCTTGCATTGGTTTCCATACAATGGTATGAATGCTGATCATTCAGAAAGCAATGGCAAACTACTGAATGTAAACTTGCACAGGAATCACAAACAGCCAAAACAGATGGAGTTGACTGCTGTGTTCTGTAAAGGATATGCAACTAACTTTAACTTGTATTTAAGTCAGAGATATCAGATAATTTATATTTAAGTTTGTTTATGTTTAAGTCAGAGATGTTTGTTAACTTATATTTAAGTTACCAAACAATGAGAAGTAGATAGTGAGCTTTACTAGAACAAATTACAAATAACAAAATGTAATATATTTAAGTTCAAGATAATTGTTAGTTCATTTTGAAGTCAGAGATATCTGTTTGTTTAAATTTAAGTCAAAAAATTACTTTTGGTTTAGATTTAAGTCAAATATATCTGGAATCAAGTATCTACTGGAACCAAGTAGCAGCAATTAAAATGGGAAATAAAGAGGGTAGTTATGAACAGATAAAGCTAGGAGTACGACAGGGGTGTGTCTTGTCACCAGATCTTTTCTCCCTGTATAGCAAAGTAATAATGAGAGAGATCAAAGAGATGCCAGGAATACTAGTGGAGGTTATAATATAAATAATATACGCTATGCAGATGACACAGTATTGGTGGCGGATAATTCAACAGACCTACAGCAATTATTAGACGTAGTAACAGAGAGTGCAAGGAAAGGACTCTGCTTGAATATCAAGAAAACAGTAACAATGGTAATATCAAAGAAAATGGTGACACCAAAATGTGACATAGAAATAGAAGGAGAAATCCTTAACCAAGTGGATAATTTTAGATACCTAGGGGCATTTATAACATCAGATGGAAGATGTACAACAGAGATTAGGAGCAGAATAGGGCAGGCAAAAGCCGCATTTCAGAAAATGAAGAGTATCTTGTGCAATAAGTCACTATCACTGAATGTAAGAAAGAGAGTGCTTAAATGCTATGTAGAACCAGTTTTGCTGTATGGCAGTGAATCTTGGAATGTAAATGAACAAAGTAAGAAGAAATTAGAAGCAACAGAGATGTGGTTCCTGAGACGAATGTTGCGAATTCCTTGGACTGCCAGAGTAACTAACGATGACTGCCTGAAACAGGCTAATGAAACTAGAACATTATATACAACAATAAGACAGAGACAAACATCTTTCTTCGGTCACGTGATGAGAAAAGAGGCATTAGAGAACATCGTAACAACTGGAAATATCGAGGGGAAGAGAGGCAGAGGCAGACCAAGAGAAATGATGCTGGATGGATTGAGACGGTGGCATGGAGGAATATCAGCAGCAGAGTTGATCCAGAAAACCAAAGACCGAGATCTGTGGAGAGCCATGAACGCCTGCACCAGCTGGCACGACACTTGATGATGATGATGAGATTAAGTCTAAGATATCTGTCAGTTTGGATATAACTCTTTCTGTAATAGAAAATATTTACTCTAAACTAACAATTATCTAAGAATTAAAAGAACTTTTACAGAAAAGTGCAACTGACTTTATACAAATCTAAATATACAGCTCCGTTATCATCACAGAGTGACTCACACTGTAAAGTACTTTGCTAACATAATCTTTCTCCATAGCTTCTTCAACTGTTATAATTTTCTTAGTTTCCTTCTTGACAGTGACCATACTGGTCATTGACCATTGTCACTGTTTCTATAAAAAGATCCCCTGCCTATGATCATGAAATGAAGACCATAACCAAAAATTAGCCTCCGGCTGGTCTATCACTGCTCCAACATCTACATAGAGGATTTAAACTCCCAAAATTTAGTTTACTTCATGATATTTGTCTAGGCCAGAATTGTTCTTTTACATTTTCAAATGTTTTATAATTATGATTATGACTAACCAGCCCACCAAGCTTTATCCTTTGTAAAATTTTATGTTATCAAAATTGTTTCGTATTTATGATTACAAGTCTGTCGACAGTAATTAGTTTTTTTTTTGGGTACCTGCTCTGGCTTGATACTTGAGACACTTGAAGGTAACTCTCTTGTATATCTTCTCCTTATTTTGCCAAATAATCACGCAGACCAGACCAATGATAACAGCAATTGCTGCATACAACCATTTCCAAACACCTGAGTGGCCTGCAGATAGTACAACACGTCAGAATTAAACACAAGCAAACAGACTGCAGCTAGTAGAATATAATATTAAACATCGCTAAACAGACTGGGAATATTCTTGTAGTCCATGCCGTGTGGCATTGGGGATCATGTCTGTCCACAGCCTTGGGTGCAGCGAATAATTTCTGATACCGATGTTCCCCCATCCCATGATGTCAAACAGTCCAGCAACTTCATGTTTGGTCTCCCCCTGCCTCTCAACCCCCTCCAACCTTCCACTGTGATGATGAAGTCCAGCTTTCCTTCTCATGACAGGCCCAAAAAATGTAGACTGTCTTCTTCTGATGGGAGTAACTTTCCCTCTTTGTGAGTTAACTTATTTCATGATGTCTTCACTGGTCATTCTATCTGTCCACAATCATTCTTTTATAATGCCACATCTCTGCAGCTTTGATATCATACCTTACACGCCTACTAATTGTCCATGATTCGATTCCCTACATCAGGATGGGCTCAATATAGCTCTTAAGAATTCTTGTCCTCAGCTCGACTGACAAAGATAAATTGCAGAGAATTTGTGAATATTACAACACAATATAGATACCACTGACAAACCAGCAGATGTGTTTATGTATTATTGTGATGAGGCTGAAAATCAAACCAAATATGATAGGTTGTGCACAACACATTGAAATAATGCTGACAACCATACCAAATAAGATATTTCATGCACATATTGAAATGAGGCTGACAATTCCACTATATAAAATGTTTCATTTATGAAATGGTGTGATAAAGCTGACAATTCCACTATACACAATGTTTTATTTATAAGGTGGAATGATGAGGCTGACAATGCCACCATATAAATTTGTTCCTTTATAAGGTGGTGTGATGAGATTGTTAGAATACCACAACAAACAATGATGTAAATGGAAGCAGAAGAAGAGACCGACCTTGTAAACGATGGGCAGAGGGAATAACAGAGTCCACGAAGACCATAAGCGGGCACTGTCTCAATGTTTATTCTTCACCTCAACACCACAAGGTACAAGAGGAACAAGCTGAGATGAGATGATGAGACTGACAATTCCACAGTGCACAATGTTTCATTTATAATGTGGTTTGCTGAGGCTGACAACTTCACTATATAAATGTTTCATTTATAGAGGCCCTCAGCCAACTGACCCCAAGCTCCCCGTTCTTTAGCTATCCCATGAAGCTCTGTCCATGTCCTTCCCCTATAGTTCATTTCTGTCTCTACTTCTCTTCTCCGTGAGTTTCTTTCCATTTCTTTCACCCAGTGGGTTCCAAACTTAAGCTTTTCTAGTTATACTATTCTCGGGTTTTCTTAATGTGTTCAAATCCAGCGTCTTTTCTACCCCCTCTTGGTTCACTGCTATTTGTTTAGTTTACTTAATTAGAAAACTAAAGCAAATGAAGACAAGCACCAACATGGTGAACATAATTACGTCATTTCTATCCGACAGGCAACAAGTCGTGTCCTTCAACAACTGTCTATCAAGACCCACACAGCTTAATATTGGTGTGCCTCAGGGCTCAATACTAGGTCCGCTGCTTTTTGCAGTTTATATTAATGATCTTCCTTTATATATCAATACAACTTGTGATCTATTTGCTGACGACTGTACTATATATACTAGTCAAGAAAACCGTAGTGAATTAGAGAATTCTTTACAAAAGGAACTTGATAATCTTACTAGATGGAGCAATAAAAACCGCATGCAAATTAACATCGGCAAAACCAATTCCATGCTAATAACGACCAGACAAAAACTACAGACACTAGCCATAACTGGATCACCGCTCGAACTCCGCATGGGCACGTTACCTATAGTTAATGTGACTGAACATAAAACACTAGGGCTTTTAATAGACAGCCATTTGAACTGGAGCTCTCATGTTCACGCTCTTACCAAGAAAATAGCACAAAAAGTTTACCAACTTGCTAAAATTCAGCACTTCCTGGACGAAAGCACACGAAAAATATTCTATACATGCTATATCCAATCACATCTCGATTACTGTTCCACAGTTTGGGATGGTTGCCCTAAATCTAATTTAAAACGACTATGTTCTCTACATAGAGATAGAGATGTCGGAGGCCAGAGTGGAGTGGCATTTTGTTTAGATAAGACAACTGCAAAAACTTTAATGGGATATAATCCAGTTAGTGATAGAATCCTCACTTAAAGGCCTTAAGATAAGACTTAAAGATAAGACTAAAAGACTTAAAGGCCGTCCAACAAACACAACTCTCATACAGATATATGCACCTACTTCAACAGCAGAGGAGGACGAAATTGAAGATTTTTACAACACACTACAAGACACATTAAATAAGATTGGTCATAATGATATAGCAATAATAATGGGAGATTTTAATGCTAAAGTAGGTGCAGGAAGAGCTGAAAATGAGAGACACATTTTAGGAAAATTTGGATTAGGAAATAGAAATGATGTAGGTGACAAATTAATTGAATTTTGCACAGAAAATGAGTTAACGATAGCCAACACACTTTTTAAACAACATCCAAGAAGACTCTTCACATGGAAGTCTCCAGACAGTTTTACCAAAAATCAGATAGATTATATTTTAATACAAAGAAGATGGAGATCAAGCATAACATCTGCAAAAACCCTACGAAGTGCAGACTGTGATACAGATCATCAGTTATTAGAAGCAGATCTGAAATTAAAACTCAAAAAGCTTAACCGAGGACCAAGGCCACTTCGTTTTGATCTCACACAAATACCGGACGCATACAACATAGAAGTTAGGAATCGCTTTGGGGTCTTGATGTCTGTACAAGAAGAAATGACACCTGATGAACTGGCAGTACAAGCTAGAGATATCTTGATAACTGCAGCCAAAGATTTCATTCCGACCAAGAAAACGCAACGTAAGCCATGGATTACATCAGACACGTTAGAATTAATAAAACAACGAAGGGAGCTGAAACAGAAAGGAGATGAATCCGATAGCAGGATGAAGTATAAATCTTTAACTCGAGAAATAAGAAAGAACACAAGAAAGGACAAAAATCAATATATACAAGATAGCTGTACCAGAATAGAGCAATATCATAAGGCTGGAAGAGATTATGAAATGTTCAAGGAAATGAAGTTATTGACAAGAAATGTTCAACCTCAATTGAATGTTATCTGTGACAAGATGGGAAATACCTTAACAGAATCTAGACAAATTCTAGAAAGATGGCAGGAGTACTGCAGTGGAATGTATGATATGAGTGACAGTGAGGATATGAATGAGATACATGAGCCAATGACAGCAGAGACAGAACCTGAACCCTCATTAGATGAAATTGCTTGGGCTATAAGGAACCTGAAGAATGGTAAATCACCTGGATGTGATGAGATACCAGCTGAACTAATTAAAGCAGGAGGAGAAGAAAGCATACACATATATCATGCATTATGTACAAAGATTTGGAAATATGGTATATGGCCAAAAGATTGGAAGAGAACTATCTTCATTCCAATACCAAAAAAGGGCAACCTGAAATTATGCACCAACTATAGAACTGTTGCCCTGATAAGTCATGCAAGTAAAATTCTACTAAAAGTCATAATGCGACGACTTAGTAAGAAAATGGAAGAAGAGATTAACGTAGTTCAAGCTGGATTTAGACAAGGAAGAGGAACAAGAGATCACATATTCAACATGCGTTTAATAATAGAGAAGTGCAGAGAATTTAATGTAAACCTATTCTCATGTTTTGTGGATTATTCAAAGGCATTTGACTGTGTACAGCATCAGAAACTTTGGGAAATCATGAGGAATATGGGCTTTCCTTCACGTGTAGTACATCTCATAAAAATGCTATATCTAGACCAACAAGCAGCAGTTAGAATAGATGGCGAGACATCAGATTGGTTTGACATCAAGCAAGGAGTCCGTCAGGGCTGCGTGCTGTCACCCTATTTGTTTAACCTGTATGCCGAAAATATAATGAGAAATGTAAGAGATGATATAAACAGGGAGCCATATGATGCCCTAAATATCGGCGGTCATGACATACCAGAGATTCGATATGCTGATGATACAGTATTACTATCCACAACACAGAATGGCATAGAAAACCTAATAGCCTCAACACAATTGAATAGTGAAAATCACAACTTATATCTTAACATAGCAAAAACTAAGATAATGCATACAGATAAAACTACTATGGAGAAAGAAATATACATTAATGGGAGAAAATTGGAGGTGGTGGAAAATTTTGAATATCTTGGGTCATTGATTACGAATAATGGTGACACAATGAAAGAAATAAAACGGCGACTATCCATTGCTCTTCAAAGACTAAAACAGATGAATAAATTATGGTGTGGGACAGACAGAACTACAAAAATTAGATTTTTAAGAGCATGCATCTTTCCCATTGCAACATACGCCTGTGAGACATGGACACTTACTAAACAAGCTGAACAGCGCATACATGCCTTTGAATATAAATGTTATAGACGAGTTCTAAGAATATCTTGGGTAAAGAAAAGAACAAATGCATCCATACTTCAAGAGTTGAATATTGAGGAGGGATGGCTATTGAAGACGATAAAACAAAGAAAATTGAAGTATTTTGGTCACTTGAAACGTCACGACAGTTTGGAGAGAACAATAATGGAAGGGTATATGCCTGGGAAGAGAGGAAGAGGAAGGCCAAAGAGAAGATGGGTGCAGGATGTGGCGGATGATCTCCAGATGGGTGTATCAGACGCGGGACATCTTGCTTGTGATCGAGAAGTTTTCCGGAGGGTTGTTATGGGAGCGAGGTTCTGTAAAGGACATGCTACTGAATGAATGAATGTTCTCTACAAAACCGCGCTATTCGTCTGGTTTCTGGAATAAAGCACGTTGAAAGTAATAATTTGTACAGTCATCTAAGACTTCTACCACTACAAAAGCGCTTCCTTTTAAACAAAGCCAAATTAGTGAATAAAATTATATCTCAAAATACCCCAGAGTATCTTCTGCCGCTGATTCAATCTAATGCAATGAACAGCAAGCGCCTAAATTTGTTACATGTCTCAAAGCCTAGATTGGACCTATACAAAACATGTTTTGCCTATTCTGGTGCTCACTTATGGAATCATCTGCCTCCAGATCTGGAAACTCCAATGAGTCCCTACACATTTAACCGAAAACTCTTTCAATACTTAATCCATATCGACTATCAATCAATCATGTGCCATGCCGGAAAGCGTGGGCGGTCATGATTCGCCATTTCACTCGATCACCAGAGTCGTGGATCAGCTCAGTGTTCCTGTCTCGTCCATGCCATGTGGCCAAGCCATCCAGGTATTTTCCTCTCGGTCTTCCTCTTGGTCTGTTCCCCTCGATCTTGCCAGCTGTCACCAAGTTCTCCAGTCCATTTCTTCTCATAACATGTCCAAAAAATTTTGACTGTCTACGTCTAATTTCTCTAATCAATCTACGATTTTCATTTGTCTCTTGTAGTACTTGGTCATTGGTTTTTCTATCTGTCCATGGTATTCTTTGCATTTTCCTCAGAAACCACATTTCTGCAGCCATCAGATGTTTTTCAGCTTGACTGCACATTGTCCAAGTTTCACATCCATACAAAAGAACAGGCTCTATGTATCCCCTCAACACTCTTTTTCTCGTTTCAATTGACATCAATTTATTGGTCAGAATGTTTTTCATCTTGCTAAAGGCTACTTTCGCAATGGCGATTCTTGTTCTAATCTCTTCAAGGCATCTGCCATCAGATGTTATGACTGTTCCGAGATAATTGAACCGATTCATTTGTTGAAGAATATTCCCATTTACTTGTATATTACATTGTGGTACTTCGTTCTTCCTAGTGACGACCATAACCTGTGTCTTCCTACAATTTAATTCCAACCCCAGCTGCTCACTGTGTACAACCACAGCGTCTACTAATTGTTGCAGATCCTGTGCATTGTCTGCAATCAATACTGTATCATCTGCATATCTAATGTTATTTATGTTTCGTCCTCCAATGCTGATTCCATTTAGGTCTTCTACATTTCTGAAAATATTTTCACTGTATAAGGAGAAAAGATCTGGAGACATTACACATCCCTGCCTAACACCTCTCTTAATAGGTTGGTATTGTCCTACTTCATTATCAATTCTTATGGCAGCTTGTTGTTTCCAATATATGTTTTTTATAAGTCTAATGTCTTTCCCATCAATTTGTAGATCTGCAAGCATATCCACAATGTTGACATGTCTTACTCTATCAAAAGCCTTTGTGTAGTCAATAAAGCAAAGATGTATATCCTTGTTTACTTCTAAAGCACGTTCAATAACTGTTCGCAGCATATACACAGCATTTACTGTACCCTTTCCTTCTACAAAACCACATTGTTCTTCCCCTATTTCAGGTTGTATTTTCTTCCTCACTCTTTGCATGATAATTCGTAACAAAATCTTTGTGATGTGACTCATTATACTAATTGTTCTATGTTGATCACATTCTAAGGTTCCTGATTTCTTTGGGATTGCAATAAATACAGAATTACATAATTCAGAAGGTATATCTCCAGTATCATATAATGTGTTCAGCAGTCTAGTGACTTGCTCTAGTCCAAATTCTTCTAAAGCTTTAATCATTTCTGTTGTGATGTTATCTGCACCGGGGGCCTTGCCAGCTTTCATATGCTTAAGAACATTTTGAACCTCCATCTTTAAAATTGCTGGTCCTTCATTATTAAATCTAATAGCGTACTGTTCCTCTCTGTTATCATTATACAGGTCTTTCACATAATCTGTCCATACATGTAGAATCTGATCTTTTTCTATTATGATTTTGCCATCTTTAGTTCTTAGACAGCCTGTTGATGTACTTGTTCTTTTATTAGTAAGTTCCTGAATCCTTTTGTGCACTAATTTGGTATTTTGACTGTTGTGTTGTTTTTCAATTTCTAAGCACTTTTCCTCAAGCCATGATTCTTTTGCCTTCCTACATAATATTCTGACTTGTCTGTGAATTTCTTCATATTTGGCAGGATTATTTTTGTTGAGTCTTCTTGTTTCCATTAAGTGTAAAATTTCCTCAGTCATCCATTTCTTACGACCCACGTTCTTTAATTTTGGAATAGTTGTTTCTGCAGCCATATTGATTGAATTCTTTAACATTTCCCATTGATCATCCACATCCTGGAATAGGATCTCTAGATCAGACAATATTTCAAATCTGTTCTGTACTTCTATGTTGAATTTGTTTTGTATTTCCTTGTCATTACTCAATGTACACAAATCATATTTAGTGTTCCCTGTTGTATACTTGACTTTCTTCAACTTTATCCTCAATGTTCCTGTGAGTAATCTGTGGTCACTATAACAGTCAGCACTGGGAACTGTTTTTGCTACTGTTAGGGCGTTTCTAAATCTTCTGCTAATGAGAATGTAGTCAATCTGGTTTCTAATCCTGCTATCAGGACTCCTCCAGGTCCATAATCTTCTAGGGTGTTGCTTGAACCAGGTGTTTCCTACAATCATTTCCTGTTCTTTTGCCCACTCTACTAGTCTGTATCCTCTTTCATTTCTCTCTCCTAAACCATAGTTTCCTACTGTGTATCTATCCCCTTGATTTCCTACTTTTGCATTGAAGTCCCCTATTATAATGTTTATTTCTGAATTTTTACATTTCTTTAAGGCAGACTCTATGTCATTATAAAATTCCTCTACACTATCTTCACTGGACTCTCCTGTTGGGGCATATACTTGAATAATATTTATGTTAAAAGGTCTGCCACTCAATTTAACTAGTAGTACTCTGTCCGACACGGCCCAATATCCCTGAACAGACGTTGATGTTTTCCGGTCCAAAACTATTGCCACTCCCCCATGCCGATCCTCACCTCCAGAATAAATAATCTTAAAATCTTTATGTATCTTGATGCCTGCTCCTGTCCATCTCGTTTCGCACATACCTAATATATTAATTTTTTCTCTTTGAATTTCTTGTGTTATGTTCTCTAATTTTCCGTCGTTGTTTAGAGTCCTAACGTTCCATGTTCCTAATTTTAATGTCTCTGTCCTTGTCTTGCGATGATCAGTCTTTAAGCGAATCATAATAAACTATAAATAAATAATAATATCGACTATATGCCACCATAATTCATTTACTGGTATAATTGTTCAGTATAATTGTTCATTATAATTGTTCACTATATATGTGTGTGCGTGTGGGAGCGAGAGAGAGAGAGAGAGAGAGAGAGAGAGAGAGAGAGAGAGAGAGAGAGAGAGAGAGAGTGGATGTCAGAGAGAGGGAGAGAGTGAATGCGTGTGTGCATGCGTGTGTGTGGAGAGAGTGATTGAGCGAGAAATGGTGGGGGAATGTGTCAGTGCATGCATTCGTTCGTGTATGTGTGAGAGTGAGTGAGGGAGTGTGTGCGTGCGTTCATGTGTACGTGTATGTGTGAGAGAGTGTGATTGAGAGAGTGAGTGTGTGTGTGTGTGTAGGATTGTATGTTAGAGAGTGAGACAGTGGGAGAGTTGATGTGTTAGTGTGTGTGTGTGTGAGCGCGCACATGCGTGTGAGTGTGTGTATATGAAAGAATACAGAGAGAGAGAGAGAGAGAGAGAGAGAGAGAGAGAGAGAGAGAGAGAGAGAGAGAGAGAGAGAGAGAGAGAGAGAGCTGAGCAGATGCATGTCATGTAACACGCATGTTATGTAACACGCGAATCCATATGTTTGTGTATTCTCATCAGTCGTATTATAAGTTAAATACCATTTGATTTTATCATGTTTAATCTAAACTTATGTTCATTACTGTAGTTTGAGTGAGAGAGTGAGTGAGTGTGAATGAGAGACAGACTGAGTGAGCGTGAGAGTGAATGAGTGAGCGTGAGAGTGAATGAGTGAGAGTGAATGAGTGAGTGTGAGAGTAAATGAATGAGCGTGAGAGTGAATGAGTGAGCGGGAGAGTGAATGAGTGAGTGAATGAGTGAGCGGGAGAGTGAATGAGTGAGAGTGAATGAGTGAGCGTGAGGGTGAATGAGTGAGCGGGAGAGTGAATGAGTGAGCGTGAGAGTGAATGAGTGAGCGGGAGAGTGAATGAGTGAGAGTGTCTGTGTGTGTGAGTGAATGAGTGAGAGTGAATGAGTGAGCGTGAGAGTGAATGAATGAGCGTGAGAGTGAATGAGTGAGCGTGAGAGTGAATGAGTGAGCGTGAGAGTGAATGAGTGAGCGTGAGAGTGAATGAGTGAGCGTGAGAGTGAATGAGTGAGCGTGAGAAGGAATGAGTGAGCGTGAGAAGGAATGAGTGAGCGTGAGAGTGAATGAGTGAGCAGGAGAGTGAATGATTGAGCGTGAGAGTGAATGATTGAGCGTGAGAGTAAATGAGTGAGTGTGAGAGTGAATGAGTGAGCGGCAGAGTGAATGAGTGAGCGTGAGAGTGAGTGAGCGGCAGAGTGAATGATTGAACGGGAGAGTGAATGAGTGAGCAGGAGTGAATGAGTGAGCGGGAGAGTGAATGAGTGAGCGGGAGAGTGAATGAGTGAGCGGGAGAGTGAATGAGTGAGCGGGAGAGTGAATGAGTGAGCGTGAGAGTGAATGAGTGAGCGGGAGAGTGAATAAGTGAGCGGAAGAGTAAATGAGTGAGCGTGAGAGTGAATGAGTGAGCGTGAGAGTGAATGAGTGAGCGTGAGAGTGAATGAGTGAGCGTGAGAGTGAATGAGTGAGCGTGAGAGTGAATGAGTGAGCGTGAGAGCGAATGAGTGAGCGTGAGTGAATGAGTGAGCGTTAGAGTGAATGAGTGAGCGGGAGAGTGAATTAGTGAGAGTGAGAGTGAATGAGAGAGAAAGAGAGAGAGAGTGTGTGTGTGTGTGTGAGCGTACGCATGCATGTGAGTATGTGTATATGAAAGAATACAGAGAGAGAGAGAGAGAGAGAGAGAGAGAGAGAGAGAGAGAGAGAGAGAGCTGAGCAGATGCATGTCATGTAACACGCATGTTATGTAACACGCATGTTATGTAACACGCGAATCCATATGTTTGTGTATTCTCATCTGTCATATTATAAGTTAAATACCATTTGATTTTATCATGTATAATCTAAACTTATGTTCATTACTGTAGTTTGAGTGAGAGAGTGAGTGAGTGTGAAGGAGAGACAGAATAGTGAGCGTGAGAGTGAATGAGTGAGCGTGAGAGTGAATGAGTAAGCGTGAGAGTGAATGAGTGAGCATGAATGAGTGAGCGGGAGAGTGAATGATTGAGCGTGAGAGTGAATGAGTGAGCGGGAGAGTGAATGAGTAAGAGTGAATGAGTGAGCGGGAGAGTGAATGAGTGAGCGTGAGAGTGAATGAGTGAGCGTGAGGGTGAATGAGTGAGCGGGAGAGTGAATGAGTGAGCATGAGAGCGAATGAGTGAGCTGGAGAGTGAATGAGTGAGAGTGTCTGTGTGTGGGAGTGAATGAGTGAGAGTGAATGAGTGAGCGTGAGAGTGAATGAGTGAGCGTGAGAGTGAATGAGTGAGCGGAAGAGTGAATGAGTGAGCGGGAGAGTGAATTAGTGAGAGTGAATGATTGAGCGGGAGAGTGAATGAGTGAGCGTGAGAGTGAATGAGTGAGCGTGAGAGTGATTGAGTGAGCGTGAGAGTGAATGAGTGAGAGTGAATGAGTGAGAGTGAATGAGTGAGCGTGAGAGTGAATCAGTGAGCGGGAGAGTGAATCAGTGAGCGGGAGAGTGAATCAGTGAGCGGGAGAGTGAATGATTGAGCGTGAGAGTGAATGAGTGGGCGTGTGAGTAAATGAGTGAGCGTGAGAGTGAATGAGTGAGCGGCAGAGTGAATGAGTGAGCGAGAGAGTGAATGAGTGAGCGTGAGAGTGAATGAGTGAGAGTGAATGAGTGAGCGGGAGAGTGAATGAGTGAGCGGGAGAGTGAATGAGTGAGCAGGAGAGTGAATGAGTGAGCGGGAGAGACAGAATGAGTGAGAGTGAATGAGTGAGCGTGATTGAGTGAGCGTGAGAGTGAATGAGTGAGAGTGAATGAGTGAGCGTGAGAAGGAATGAGTGAGCGTGAGAGTGAATCAGTGAGGGGGAGAGTGAATGATTGAGCGTGAGAGTGAATGAGTGGGCGTGTGAGTAAATGAGTGAGCGGGAGAGTGAATGAGTGAGAGGGAGAGTGAATGAGTGAGCGGGAGAGTGAATGAGTGAGCGGGAGAGACAGAATGAGTGAGAGTGAATGAGTGAGCGGGAGAGTGAATGAGTGAACGGGAGAGTGAATGAGTGAACGGGAGAGTGAATGAGTGAACGGGAGAGTGAATGAGTGAGCGGGAGAGTGAATTAGTGAGAGTGTGTGTGTGAGTGAATGAGTGAGAGTGAGAGAGAGTGTGTGTGTGGGACGCGCTGGCATCACTACTTTTACGTCACATACTTTTTATGTACACATTTTTCTCCATGTTTAGCCTTGTTTATGTTTACAACATTCATTTCACAATGTTTATTTTTCTTCCTATGTAAATGTATAATGCTCTTGATGAACGAAAGACGAGTGATTGGAAGGGCCGAATGTAAGACGGGCCTGCGCGCCCAATTTGTGACCCTAATAAAGTTGATTTGATTTGATTTGATTTAGTCCTCTCCCTGGTCGCAAGGTGCTAGCCCCACATTTTTATAAACCAATCGGCACCAGATGGATGATGTGGTCAGTATCATGCTAGCACATGACATATCCTGGTACCCAATTAAGGCTGGGTTGACCTGTGAGCTCAGATCAATTCCCCCCCCCCCCCCCCCCCCCAAAAAAAAAAAAAAAAAAAGCCTGGATCTTGTATTAATTTTAGCTTTACAAAATGCACTAGGGTTTATTTTCGGTGGATGTCTTATATATATATTATTTTCTTTTTTCAGATAAAAAACTCTACATTTATTCATGTACACAATTCTACATTTATTCAAATATAGTCATGCCATCTTCTTATTTAACATGAGTGACGTACTGAATTATGAACTACATCCGTTCATTATCAAGTGCACATCAGTGGCAGCTGTACTCCCACTGGCCATTCGGCAACAAGCCTCTCTCTCCATCTGACAATCTTAAGTAAGGCTTATTTTAGGGGTAGATCTTATATTAAAAGCATCCTGAAAAACCATGCTTGGGCTTATTATATGGGTAGGTCTTATTTTCAGGGAAACAAATACCTGAGTTGAAGAGAGTTGCTGAAAATAGGAGGCAATGAGGCGATATGATCTTATGACTTCAACACTATCTTAAAAATGAGTGAAATAATGAATGGAGTAAATACAAACTTACTTTCACTGTCTGGTTTCTCTGGCAATAATATCTTACAAGCATGTTGACATATTGGGTGTCGCAGTTTTGATATATTCTGGTGGACATCTTGACAATATGCTAGTTTTGATTCCAGAGTTACAAGGTTATGTGGAAAGCATGATTCCACTGATTGTGAATTAGGATCACAGTAACTGTCAGGGCCATAACAGCTACCATAAGGCAGACATTTGTATGGTTGGCTGTCAGGGCAAACAGCATTCGTAACATCTTTAATAGTTGGTCCAGCCACTGAAAGACATAGTATACAGATAAGTATTAATAAATCATCAATAGTTGGTCCAGCCACTGAAAGACATAGTATACAGATAAATATTAATAAATCATCGAGAGTCAGTCCAGCCAATGAAAGACATAGTATAGAGATAAGTTAATAAATATGTGCATCTGTTATTTTGGCTTTTTTCTCTTTGAACTCAAGCAGAGTCCACACATATTGGTACTGCTACTACTAATGTGTGAACTGGACTGGTTTTGTGTGAGGGTTAGCTTTCCCAGTTACGAGTGTCCCCGCCATCAGGCAAACCCATTCCGACTTCTGAGTTACTTGTAATTTACGTCCCCCAAGTCAAGGACAAGAAGTCAACATTTAAGTCAAACTACCCGGAATGTGGAAAGAAAACACTTCGCCACGGTCAGCAAAGAAAATCCAAGCATGTTAAAACTCAGATATGCTGAAATCCACAAATGCTTATTTTATAAATATTGTTTTTGGTCTATCGCTTTCCTTTCTTCCTAACTGTGTGCCCTTGAGCACTCTCCTTTGTGCTTCCATTGTCAGGGTACGACCATCCATGCGAGTCCTCGCTTGTTGGTTACTTGATGAAATCTGAAGGTCTGCATGACCGAATCGACAAAAGCGCTAGCGCTTAAACTTCCACAGTACTGATGGTGAGGTTCAAATCTACACTGGTCAGGACTAAAATGTTAACTTCTCATCCTTGACTTTGGAATGTGCACAAATCACAAACTCCTTAGATCAATTGACAATCCTGACAATCCCCAGGAGTCTTTGACAAAATAGCACTTGTGAACTGAACGACGTAGCCTATAAACAAACCCACAATCCTCTGAGCTCAAGGAAGGCGGCATAACCACTTCAACACAGACTCCCTATGTTTGTACTAGTGAAACACCTGATAATACAACTTGTTGGTTAGTTGTTACATTTCGATGAAGCAGACTGAGTAAAGCAAGAACATGTAAATGCACTTTTGATGTGCCAGATACTAATTTTACCAAAACATGTGTTTACTACACAACAATACCATTCTAGTTTGTTTTATCAGGCTGCAGAAAACGTGTGCATGGTATTTACAGGTTTGTTACAAACATTTAATTTTAAAATTAAATTTTTTTATTATTAATTAGCCATCATTTTGAATTTTAATTAGTAACTAAACTTGTTTACAACATCACAATATGGCCTTTTAATTTATTTTATCAACCTGGATTAAAATAAAACATATTTTATTGGCATTTCAAAGGTCATTAGCAAAATTTTTTAAAATTATTAATTAGCAGCCATTTTGAATTTTTTTTATAAATCACAAGAAGGGTTTTTAACCCTGGGACATAGTTTTGATTACACAAAGTGACGGCCATTTTGAATATTAAATTATTAATGGATCGATACTGCATAATATCAGAAAATATCTCTACTTTATTCAGTTAGTTAGCTGTTAGGTCTGACTAGGCAGAACAAGACAATACATGGTTGCTAAGGGTAAGGGGTTTTCTCAAAATTAAAACAGCTGTAACAGTTTTAAATACAATATACATCTTACAATCGTAGATTGTGTATCGCTGAACAGACAGAATATTCTTGTAGTCCATGCCGTGTGGCATTGGGGATCATGTCTGTCCACAGCCTTGGGTGCTGTGAATAATTTCTGATACCGATGTTCCCCCATGCCATGATGTCAAACAGTCCAGCAACTTCATTTTTGGTCTCCCCTTGTGTCATAGAGTATATGTCAGACATGTAGAGAGTTAACTGATGTGCACACACATCAGTGAATAAAAATAGAAATAGTAGATAGAGATAGCACAATGTAGCACTACAGATGCTACGTCATCAAGACGCGTTGATTAACAACATGATCGTCACTTAGGGACACTTCACTTTCAGACTTCATACAGAACAGACGCATCTCAGATCTACACCCACATCAGTATCCTCAAGGTATTAGAACGCTCTACACTTTCATTGATTCACGACATCAGCTCGCTCAGACAGACATGTTCACGTTCAGCCGCAAGATTGCTCAATCGCCGGAGATCGATTGCAGGTGCTGATCCAGACCCGTCTGGTCACATAGTCTCAGAGACTCAGAACGACCATGCGATCGTCATGGCTGGTGGCCGTTAGTACCGGTTCCCACACACACACACTCTAGAAGGTACGGGACACAACATGGACACCAGGGCCGAGTGGTCAGAAGATTGTGGCGGGAGCACAGTTCTGTTAGTGGAAGGTGTAAATGGCCTGAGGGCTGCTGGCTAGTCTGGGCTTGTAACGTGGTTAACACAAGGCTTCGGGTGAGAATAAAGTTCACCTAATCACCGTGCTCGTGGCTAGTTCCTGAGTGTATGTCCTTTGGTCGTGCTGTGAACGTATGGACACCAGGTACCGACCCACAGGCTTGGGCAGTCAATCCGAGAGATTCTCAAGGTCATCATAATCAAACCCTGGACAACGTTGAGAGCCCTAAAGCAGCCAGTGATTCATCATCCACCTGGCCTCCCTCATATCAATCACATTATGACACCTTGCCTCTCCACCCCCTCCAACCTTCCACTGTGATGATGAAGTCCAGCTTTCCTTTTCATGACAGGCCCAAAGAATGTAGACTGTCTTCTTCTGATGGGAGTAACCTGCCCTCTTTGTGAGTTAACTTATTTCATGATGTCTTCACTGGTCATTCTATCCACAATCATTCTTTTACAATGCCACATCTCTGCAGCTTCGATATTATTCCTTGCATGTCTGCTAATTGTCCATGATTCAATTCCCTACATCAGGATGGGCTCAATATAGCTCTTAAGAATTCTTGTCCTCAGCTCGACTGACAAAGATAAATTGCAGAGAATTTGGGAATATTACAACACAATATAAATACCACTGACAAACGGATGTGTTTATGTATTATTGTGATGAGGCTGAAAATCAAACCAAATATGATAGGTTGACACATTGAAATAATGCTGACAACCATACCAAATATTATATTCCATGCTCGATGCACTGAAATAATGCTGACAAATCACACCAAATAAGACATTTCATGCACATATTGAAATGAGGCTGACACTATATAAATGTTTCATTTATGTGATTTGCTGAGGCTGACAACTCCACTATATAAATGTTTCCTTTATGTGATTTGCTGAGGCTGACAACTCCACTATATAAATGTTTCATTTATGTGATTTGCTGAGGCTGACAACTCCACTATATAAATGTTTCCTTTATAAAGGCCTTCAACCAACACACTCCCAGCCCTCCTATCTTTAGCTACCCCATGAAGCTCTGCCCATGTCCTTCCCCTATTGTTAATTTATGTTTCTACTTCTCTTCTCCGTGTGTTTCTTTCCATTTGTTTTGCCTTGTGGGTTCCAGACTAAGGCTTTTCCAGTTATGCTATTCTCAGGTTTTCTCAATGTATGGCCTATCCAGCGACAGCGCCCCCCCCCCCCCCCACGGTTTACTGGTATTTGTCTAGTCCTCTCCCTGGTTACATTGTGCTAGCCCCACATTTTTATAAACCAATCGGCACCAGATGGATGATCGGTCAGTATCATGCTAGCACACGCCATATCCTGGTACCCAATTTAGGCTGAGTTGACCCAGGAGCTCAGATCAATTTTTTTTTTTTTTTAAACTGCCTCGACGGGGATTAAACAATGACTACTAAGCTTGCTGGAAAGCATATAGTTTTCCCCCAAAAAATAAGCCTGGATCTTGTATTAATTTTAGCTTTACAAAATGCACTAAGGTTTATTTTCGGTGGATGTCTTATATATATATTATTTTCTTTTTTCAGATAAAAAACTCTACATTTATTCATGTACAAAATTCTACATTTATTCAAATACAGTCATGTCATCTTCTTATTTAACACGAGTGACGTATTAAATTATGAACCACATCCGTTCATTATCAAGTACGCACCAGTGGCAGCTGTACTCCGACTGGCCATTCAGCAACAAGCCTCTCTTTCTATCTGACAATCTTAAGTAAGGCTTATTTTAGGGGTAGATCTTATATTAAAAGCATCCTGAAAAACCATGCTTGGGCTTATTATAGGGGTATGTCTTATTTTCAGGGAAACAAATACCTGAGTTGAAGAGAGTTGCTGAAAATAGTCGGCAATGGAGCAATGTGATCTTATGACTTCAACACTATCTTAAAAATGAGTGACATAACGAGTGGAGTAAATACAAACTTACTTTCTGGCGGTAATGTCATACAAGCGAATTGACATGTTGGGTGTAGCAGTTTTGATACATTCTGGTGGATATCTTGACAAAATGCTAGCTTTGATTCGTTAGTTACAAGGTTAGGTGGAAAGCATGATTCCACTGATTGAAAATTTGGATCGCAGTAACTGTCAGGGCCATAACAGCTACCATGAGGCAGACATTTGTACGGTTGGCTGTCAGGGCAAACAGCATTCGTAACATCTTCAATAGTTGGTCCAGCCACTGAAAGACATAGTATACAGATCAGTTAATAAATCATCAATAGTTGGTCCAGCCACTGAAAGACATAGTATATAGATCAGTTAACAAATCATCAATAGTTGGTCCAGCCACTGAAAGACATAGTATACAGATCAGTTAATAAATCATCAATAGTTGGTCCAGCCACTGAAAGACATAGTATACAGATAAGTTAATAAATATGTGCATCTGTTATTTAAGCTGTTTTCTCTTTGAACTCAAGCAGAGTCCACACATATGGGTACTGCTACTACTAATGTGTGAACTGGACTGGTTTTGTGTGAGGGTTAGCTTTCCCAGTTACGAGTGTCCTCGCCATCAGGAAAACCCATTCCGTCTTCTGAGTTACTTGTAATTTACGTCCCCAAGTCAAGGACAAGAAGTCAACATTTAAGTCAAACTACCCGGCATGTGGAAAGAAAACACTTCGCCATGGTCAGCAAAGAAAATCCAAGCATGTTAAAACTCAGATATGCTGAAATCCACAAAAGCTTATTTTATAAATATTGTTTTTGGTCTATCGCTTTCCTTTTTTCCTAACTGTGTGCCCTTGAGCACTCTCCTTTGTGCTTCCATTGTCAGGGTACGACCATCCATTAGAGTCCTCGCTTGTTGGTTACTTGATGAAATCTGAAGGTCTGCATGACCGAATGGATAAAAGCGCTAGCGCTTAAACTTCCACAGTACTGATGGTGAGGTTCAAACCTACACTGGTCAGGACTAAAATGTTAACTTCTCATCCTTGACTTTGGAATGTGCACAAATCACAAACTACTTAGATCAATTGACAATCCTGACAATCCTCGGGAGTCTCTGACAAAATAGCACTTGTGAACTGAATGACGTAGCCCATAAACAAACCCACAATCCTCGGAGCTCAAGGAAGGCAGCATAACCACTTCAACACAGACTCCCTATGTTTGTACTAGTGAAACACCTGATGATACAACTTGTTGGTTAGTTGTTACATTTCGATGAAGCAGACTGAGTAAAGCAAGAACATATAAATACACTTTTGATGTGTCAGATGCTAATTTTACCAAAACATGTAAATGCACTTTTAATGTGTCAGATGCTAATTTTACATAGACATGTAAATGTACTTTTGATGTGTCAGATACTAATTTTACCAAAACATGTAAATGCACTTTTGATGTGCAGCTTTCCGCTGGATGGAGAATACGATACACACACACATCGTGATTGTAACTGACTCAGAAAGCATGCTGAGTAGGGTGAGGACAGACAAGCTTCGTACCGAGTAGCTTGCTTCGCTTCGGAAGTCACAGGTGGCAAGCATCGTCTGGATCTTTTCTCCGGGGCATGCTGGTGTGCTGGGGAATGAACAGGCAGACAGATTGGCTGGCTCTGCAAAACTTGGTGGAGTATTGATACATGACAAGGCAGACGTGGTTGCGGCCTTGTGGGAGCACGTGCACACCTCGGAGGAGCAAATGGATCACGATGGTCTGGCAAGAATGCAACAGCGTGGAGTGACGAGGGGATCTGGCCGATGCTCGACGCTTAGAGGAAAGGTGAGACGCACATATAATCAGATTGCTACTGGTACTATTGGGGTTGGAGCTCTTCGCTGGCTTCTGAGGATGGGGACGGAGTGCTTATGGGAATGCCCCAAATGCTGTGATGTCGGTTCTTAAATCAATCAATCAATCAATACTAATTTTACCAAAACATGTAAATGCACTTTTGATGTGCCAGATACTAATTTTACCAAAACATGTGTTTACTACACAATACCATTCTAGTTTGTTTTATCAGGCTGCAGAAAACGTGTGCATGGTATTTACAGGTTTGTTACAAACATTTTATTTTAAAATCAATTTTTTTAAATTATTAATTAGCCATCTAACCATTAGAGAACTCCTTTTTGCAGACGACCAAGCACTAATAGCAAAATCAGAAGCTGAATTACAAGACCACATGAAAAGTCTAAACGAAATGTGTAGGGAACATAACATGAAAATTAGCACAAGCAAAACAGAGGTAATGACTATAACTAAAGAAGAACAAACAACAACAATTCACCTAAACGAACATCCCTTGAAACAAGTGAAGAGTTTCAAGTACCTAGGAAGTATAATATCATCAAATGGCAGATCAGAAGACGAGATCGAAAATAGGTGCAATAAGGCAAATCAACTCATTGGACAAATGGCACCAATACTAAAGAACAAACATGTATCAATAACTACTAAGAAAGCACTTTACAACACAATCTTCCTGCCAACTCTATGCTACCAATGCCAAACCTGGACAATGACAGAAAAAGAGAAAAGAAAAATCACAACAACAGAAATGAGGTTCCTGAGAAGAATACTCAACGTATCAAGAAGAGATGAAGAAATCAGGACTAAAGTGGGGGTTAAAGCAGCACTAGATTTTATCAGAAAACAGCAAGTCAAATGGTTTGGCCATGCAAGTAGGTTACCAGTCAACAGCATACCACAGCAAGCAATGATGTACAGACCAGATGGAAACAGAGGAAGAGGCCGACCACATAAACGTTGGACGGAGGGAATAGCAGAGACCATGGGAATATTGATATATGAAGCCCATAATCGGGCACTCTCACGAAGTTTATACTTCACCTCGACACCGCAAGGTACAAGAGGAACATGATGAGATGAGAGAGAGAGAGAATTAGCCATCATGTTGAATTTTAATTAGTAACTAAACTTGTTTACAACATCACAATATGACCTTTTGATTTATTTTATCAACATGGATTAAAATAAAACATATTTTATTGGCATTTCAAAGTTCATTAGCAAAATTTAAATTTTAAATTAATTTTTAAATTATTAATTAGCAGCCATTTTGAATTTTTTTAATAAATCACAAGAAGGGTTTTTAACCCTGGGACATAGTTTTGATTACACAAAGTGACGGCCATTTTGAATATTAAATTATTAATGAATCGATACTGCATAATATCAGAAAATATCTCTACTTTATTCAGTTAGTTAGCTGTTAGGTCTGACTAGGCAGAACAAGACAATACATGGTTGCTAAGGGTAAGGGGTTTTCTCAAAATTAAAACAGCTGTAACAGTTTTAAATACAATATACATCTTACAATCGTAGATTGTATATCGCTGAACAGACTGAGAATATTCTTGTAGTCCATGCCGTGTGCCATTGGGGATCATGTCTGTCCACAGCCTTGGGTGCTGCGAATAATTTATGATACCGATGTTCCCCCATGCCATGATGTCAAACAGTCCAGCAACTTCATTTTTGGTCTCCCCTTGTGTCATAGAGTATATGTCAGACATGTAGAGAGTTAACTGATGTGCACACACATCAGTGAATAAAAATAGAAATAGTAGATAGAGATAGCACAATGTAGCACTACAGATGCTACGTCATCAAGACGCGTTGATTAACAACATGATCGTCACTTAGGGACACTTCACTTTCAGACTTCATACAGAACAGACGCATCTCAGATCTACACCCACATCAGTATCCTCAAGGTATTAGAACGCTCTACACTTTCATTGATTCACGACATCAGCTCGCTCAGACAGACATGTTCACGTTCAGCCGCAAGATTGCTCAATCGCCGGAGATCGATTGCAGGTGCTGATCCAGACCCGTCTGGTCACATAGTCTCAGAGACTCAGAACGACCATGCGATCGTCATGGCTGGTGGCCGTTAGTACCGGTTCCCACACACACACACTCTAGAAGGTACGGGACACAACATGGACACCAGGGCCGAGTGGTCAGAAGATTGTGGCGGGAGCACAGTTCTGTTAGTGGAAGGTGTAAATGGCCTGAGGGCTGCTGGCTAGTCTGGGCTTGTAACGTGGTTAACACAAGGCTTCGGGTGAGAATAAAGTTCACCTAATCACCGTGCTCGTGGCTAGTTCCTGAGTGTATGTCCTTTGGTCGTGCTGTGAACGTATGGACACCAGGTACCGACCCACAGGCTTGGGCAGTCAATCCGAGAGATTCTCAAGGTCATCATAATCAAACCCTGGACAACGTTGAGAGCCCTAAAGCAGCCAGTGATTCATCATCCACCTGGCCTCCCTCATATCAATCACATTATGACACCTTGCCTCTCCACCCCCTCCAACCTTCCACTGTGATGATGAAGTCCAGCTTTCCTTTTCATGACAGGCCCGAAGAATGTAGACTGCCTTCTTGTGATGGGAGTAACCAGTTCTCGTTGTGAGTTCACTTCTTTCATGATGTCTTCATTGGTCTTTCTATCCATCAATGTTCTCATCATTCTTCTGTAACACCACATCTCTGCAGCTTCGATATTATTCCTTACACGTCTGCTAATTGTCCATGATTTGATTCCCAACATCAGGATGGGCTCAATATAGCTCTTAAGAATTCTTGTCCTCAGCTCGACTGACAAAGATAAATTGCAGAGAATTTGGGAATATTACAACACAATATAAATACCACTGACAAACGGATGTGTTTATGTATTATTGTGATGAGGCTGAAAATCAAACCAAATATGATAGATTGACCACAACACATTGAAATAATGCTGACAACCATACCAAATATTATATTCCATGCTCGATGCACTGAAATAATGCTGACAAATCACACCAAATAAGACATTTCATGCACATATTGAAATGAGGCTGACACTATATAAATGTTTCATTTATGTGATTTGCTGAGGCTGACAACTCCACTATATAAATGTTTCCTTTATGTGATTTGCTGAGGCTGACAACTCCACTATATAAATGTTTCATTTATGTGATTTGCTGAGGCTGACAACTCCACTATATAAATGTTTCCTTTATAAAGGCCTTCAACCAACACACTCCCAGCCCTCCTATCTTTAGCTACCCCATGAAGCTCTGCCCATGTCCTTCCCCTATTGTTAATTTATGTTTCTACTTCTCTTCTCCGTGTGTTTCTTTCCATTTGTTTTGCCTTGTGGGTTCCAGACTAAGGCTTTTCCAGTTATGCTATTCTCAGGTTTTCTCAATGTATGGCCTATCCAGCGACAGCCCCCCCCCCCCACGGTTTACTGGTATTTGTCTAGTCCTCTCCCTGGTTACATTGTGCTAGCCCCACATTTTTATAAACCAATCGGCACCAGATGGATGATCGGTCAGTATCATGCTAGCACATGCCATATCCTGGTACCCAATTTAGGCTGAGTTGACCCAGGAGCTCAGATCAATTTTTTTTTTTTTAAACTGCCTCGACGGGGATTAAACAATGACTACTAAGCTCGCTGGAAAGCATATACAGTTTTCCCCAAAAAAATAAGCCTGAATCTTGTATTAATTTTAGCTTTACAAAATGCACTAAGGTTTATTTTCGGTGGATGTCTTATATATATATTATTTTCTTTTTTCAGATAAAAAACTCTACATTTATTCATGTACAAAATTCTACATTTATTCAAATACAGTCATGTCATCTTCTTATTTAACACGAGTGACGTATTGAATTACGAACCACATCCGTTCATTATCAAGTACGCACCAGTGGCGTCTATACTCCGACTGGAAATTCGGCAACAAGTCTCTCTTTCTATCTGACAATCTTAAGTAAGGCTTATTTTAGGGGTAGATCTTATATTAAAAGCATCCTGAAAAATCATGCTTGGGCTTATTATAGGGGTAGGACTTATTTTCAGGGAAACAAATACCTGAGTTGAAGAGAGTTGCTGAAAATAGTAGGCAATGGAGCAATGTGATCTTATGACTTCAACACTATCTTAAAAATTAGTGACATAACGAGTGGAGTAAATACAAACTTACTTTCTGGCGGTAATGTCATACAAGCGAATTGACATGTTGGGTGTAGCAGTTTTGATACATTCTGGTGGATATCTTGACAAAATGCTAGCTTTGATTCGTTAGTTACAAGGTTAGGTGGAAAGCATGATTCCACTGATTGAAAATTTGGATCGCAGTAACTGTCAGGGCCATAACAGCTACCATGAGGCAGACATTTGTATGGTCGGCTGTCAGGGCAAACAGCATTTGTAACGTCATCAAGAGTTAGTCCAGCCACTGTATACAGATATAGTATACAGATGAGTATTACTAAATCATGAAGAGTTGGTGCAGCCACTGAAAGACATATTATACAAATGAGTATTAATAACGTCATCAAGAGTCGGCCCAGACACTCAAAGACATAGTATACAGATAAATATTAATAAATCATCGAGAGTCAGTCCAGCCACGGATAGACATAGTATACAGATCAGTTAATAAATATGTGCATCTGTTATTTTGGCTTTTTTCTCTTTGAACGCAATCATAGCTCACACATATGGGTACTGCTACTACTAATGTGTGAACTGGACTGGTTTTGTGTGAAGGTTAGCTTTCCCAGTTACCAGTGTCCCCCGCCATCAGGCAAACCCATTCCCAATTCTGAGTTACTTGTAATTTACGTCCCCAAGTCAAGGGGGAGAAGTCAACATTTAAGTCAGACTACCCGGCATGTGGAAAGAAAACACTTCGCCATGGTTAGCAAAGAAAATTCAAGCATGTTAAAACTCATATATGCTGAAATCCACAAATGCTTATTTTATAAATATTGTTCTTGGTCTATTCGCTTTCCTTTCTCCCTAGCTGTGTGCCCTTCAGCACACTCTTTGGTGTTTCCATTCTCAGGTTATGACCTTCCATGAGAGTCCTCGCTTGTTGGTGTTTCCACTCTCAAAGTGTGACCATCCATGAGAGTCCTCACTTGTTGGTGTTTCCATTCTCAGGGTGTGACCTTCCATGAGAGTCCTCACTTGTTGGTGTTTCCATTCTCAGGGTGTGACCATCCATGAGAGTCCTCGCTTGTTGATTACTTGATGAAATCTTCTGAAGGTCAGTATGGCCGAATGGATAACATCGCTAGCTCTTAAACTTCCTCAGTGCTGATGGTGAGGTTCGACCTCTACACTGGTCAGTTAGACTAAAATGTTAACTTCTCATCCTTGACTTTGGGACGTGCACAAATCACAAACTCGTAGCTCCAGTGACAATTCCAAAAGTGTCTGACAAAATTGCACTTGTGAACTGAACGACATAGCCCGGAAACAAACCCACAATCCTCGGAGCTCAAGGAAGGCGGCGTAACCACTTCAACACAGAGACTCCCTATGTTTGTACTAGTGAAATACCTGATGATACAACTTGTTGGTTGGTTGTTACATTTCGATGAAGCAGACTGAGTAAAGCAAGAACATGTAAATGCACTTTTGATGTGTCATATACTAATTTTACCAAAACATGTGTTTACTACACACAACAATACCATTCTAGTTTGTTTTATCAGGCTGCAGAAAACGTGTACACTGTATTTAGAGGTTCATTACAAGCATTTAATTTTAAAATTAATTGTTTTATTATTAATTAGCCATTATGTTGAATTTTAATTACTAACTAAACTTGTTTACAACATCACAATATGGCCTTTTGATTTATTTTATCAACCTGGATTAAAATAAAACATATTTTATTGGAATTTCAAAGTTTGTTAGCAAAATTTAAATTTTAAATTAATTTTTAAATGATTAAATAGCAGCCACTTTGAATTTTTTTTTTTTTTAAATAAATCAGAACAAGTATTTTTAATCCTGGGACATAGTTTTAATTATACAAAGTTATGGCCATTTTGAAGTATTAAATTATTAATGAATTGATACTGCATAATTAATATATAATAATATCAGAAAATATCTCTACTTTATTCAGTTAGTTAGCTGTTAGATCTGACTAGGCGGAACATGGTTGCTAAGGGTAAGGGGTTTTCTCAAAATTAAAACAGCTGTAGCAGTTTTAAATACATCTTAAACAATACCATTGTTTTCTGGGAAGAAATCTGTTGAATCAGCAATGTCGTGTATTCTTGTATGTCGGATCCCTTGTTTATTTATGAATTTAACACAAAAATCTTCATATGGCAGCTTAGAATTGACATACAGACTTGAATGAGGAATTTAACACAAAAATCTTCATATGGCAGCTTAGAATTGACATACAGACTTGAATGAGGAATTTAACACAAAAATCTTCATATGGCAGCTTAGAATTGACATACAGACTTGAATGAGGAATTTAACACAAAAATCTTCATATGGCAGCTTAGAATTGACATACAGACTTGAATGAGGAATTTAACACAAAAATCTTCATATGGCAGCTTAGAATTGACATACAGACTTGAATGAGGAATTTAACACAAAAATCTTCATATGGCAGCTTAGAATTGACATACAGACTTGAATGAGGAATTTAACACAAAAATCTTCATATGGCAGCTTAGAATTGACATACAGACTTGAATGAGGAATTTAACACAAAAATCTTCATATGGCAGCTTAGAATTGACATACAGACTTGAATGAGGAATTTAACACAAAAATCTTCATATGGCAGCTTAGAATTGACATACAGACTTGAATGAGGAATTTAACACAAAAATCTTCATATGGCAGCTTGAGAATTGACATACAGACTTGAATGAGGAATTTAACACAAAAATCTTCATATGGCAGCTGAGAATTGACATACAGACTTGAATGAGGAATTTAACACAAAAATCTTCATATGGCAGCTTAGAATTGACATACAGACTTGAATGAGGAATTTAACACAAAAATCTTCATATGGCAGCTGAGAATTGACATACAGACTTGAATGAGGAATTTAACACAAAAATCTTCATATGGCAGCTTAGAATTGACATACAGACTTGAATGAGGAATTTAACACAAAAATCTTCATATGGCAGCTGAGAATTGACATACAGACTTGAATGAGGAATTTAACACAAAAATCTTCATATGGCAGCTTAGAATTGACATACAGACTTGAATGAGGAATTTAACACAAAAATCTTCATATGGCAGCTGAGAATTGACATACAGACTTGAATGAGGAATTTAACACAAAAATCTTCATATGGCAGCTTAGAATTGACATACAGACTTGAATGAGGAATTTAACACAAAAATCTTCATATGGCAGCTTAGAATTGACATACAGACTTGAATGAGGAATTTAACACAAAAATCTTCATATGGCAGCTTAGAATTGACATACAGACTTGAATGAGGAATTTAACACAAAAATCTTCATATGGCAGCTTAGAATTGACATACAGACTTGAATGAGGAATTTAACACAAAAATCTTCATATGGCAGCTTAGAATTGACATACAGACTTGAATGAGGAATTTAACACAAAAATCTTCATATGGCAGCTTAGAATTGACATACAGACTTGAATGAGGAATTTAACACAAAAATCTTCATATGGCAGCTTAGAATTGACATACAGACTTGAATGAGGAATTTAACACAAAAATCTTCATATGGCAGCTTAGAATTGACATACAGACTTGAATGAGGAATTTAACACAAAAATCTTCATATGCAGCTTAGAATTGACATACAGACTTGAATGAGGAATTTAACACAAAAATCTTCATATGGCAGCTTAGAATTGACATACAGACTTGAATGAGGAATTTAACACAAAAATCTTCATATGGCAGCTTAGAATTGACATACAGACTTGAATGAGGAATTTAACACAAAAATCTTCATATGGCAGCTTAGAATTGACATACAGACTTGAATGAGAATTTAACACAAAAATCTTCCCTATACCTCCGAATTAACACAAATCTGCATA
>CAWUFQ010000333.1:95000-163817 GCA_963921405.1 Cepaea hortensis | reverse complement strand
GGCAATCAGATATACACATGACCTGTTAGTGCCGAGTTGTCTATACAACATGTGGGTCTAACACCATGTATTCAACACGACACATCAGATATAAACCTGACCTGTTAGTGCCGTGTTGTCTATATAACATATGGGTCTAGCAACATGTACACAACACGACACATCAGATATACACATGACCTTTTAGTGCCGGGTTGTCTATACAACATGTGGGTCTAACACCATGTATACAACACGACACATCAGATATAAACATGACCTGTTAGTGCCGAGTTGTCTATACAACATGTGGGTCTAGCACCATGTACACAACACGACACATCAGATATAAACATGACCTGTTAGTGCCGAGTTGTCTATACAATATGTGGGTCTAGCTTCATGTACACAACACGACAAATCAGATATAAACATGACCTGTTAGTGCCGAGTTGTCTATATAACATGTGGGTCTAGCACCTTGTACACAACACGACACATCAGATATAAACATGACCTGTTAGTGCCGAGTTGTCTATACAACATGTGGGTCCCTCACCATGTACACAACACGACACATCAGATATAAACATGACCTGTTAGTGCCGAGTTGTCTATACAACATGTGGGTCTAACACCATGTACACAACACGACACATCAGATATAAACATGACCTGTTAGTGCCGAGTTGTCTATACAACATGTGGGTCTAGCACCATGTACACAACACGACACATCAGATATAAACATGACCTGTTAGTGCCGTGTTGTCTATACAACATGTGGGTCTAGCACCATCTACACAACACGACACATCAGATATACACATGACCTGTTAGTGCCGGGTTGTCTATACAACATGTGGGTCTAACACCATGTACACAACACGACACATCAGATATAAACATGACCTTTTAGTGCCGAGTTGTCTATACAACATGTGGGTCTAGCTTCATGTACACAACACGACACATCAGATATAAACATGACCTGTTAGTGCCGAGTTGTCTATATAACATGTGGGTCTAGAACCTTGTACACAACACGACACATCAGATATAAACATGACCTGTTAGTGCCGAGTTGTCTATACAACATGTGGGTCCCTCACCATGTACACAACACGACACATCAGATATAAACATGACCTGTTAGTGCCGAGTTGTCTATACAACATGTGGGTCTAACACCATGTACACAACACAACACACCAGATATAAACATGATCTGTTAGTGCCGAGTTGTCTATACAACATGTGAGTCTAGCACCATGTATTCAACACGACACATCAGATATAAACCTGACCTGTTAGTGCCGTGTTGTCTATATAACATGTGGGTCTAGCACCATGTACACAACACGACACATCAGATATAAACATGACCTTTTAGTGCCGAGTTGTCTATACAACATGTGGGTCTAGCTTCATGTACACAACACGACACATCAGATATAAACATGACCTGTTAGTGCCGAGTTGTCTATATAACATGTGGGTCTAGAACCTTGTACACAACACGACACATCAGATATAAACATGACCTGTTAGTGCCGAGTTGTCTATACAACATGTGGGTCTAACACCATGTACACAACACGACACATCAGATATAAACATGACCTGTTAGTGCCGTGTTGTCTATACAACATGTGGGTCTAGCACCATGTACACAACACGACACATCAGATATAAACATGACCTGTTAGTGCCGAGTTGTCTGTACAACATGTCGGTCTATCACCATGTACACAACACGACACATAAGATATAAACATGACCTGTTAGTGCCGAGTTGTCTATACAACATGTGGGTCTAGCACCATGTACACAACACGACACATCAGATATAAACATGACCTGTTAGTGCCGTGTTGTCTATACAACATGTGGGTCCCTCACCATGTACACAACACGACACATCAGATATAAACATGACCTATTAGTGACGAGTTGTCTATACAACATGTGGGTCTAGCTTGATGTACACAACACGGCACATCAGATATAAACATGAACTGTTAGTGTCGAGTTGTCTATACAACATGTGGGTCCCTCACCATGTACACAACACGACACATCAGATATAAACACGACCTGTTAGTGCCGAGTTGTCTATATAGCATGTGAGTCTAGCACCATGTACACAACACGACACATCAGATATAAACATGACCTGTTAGTGCCGAGTTGTCTATACAACATATGGGTCTAGCACCATGTACACAACACGACACATCAGATATAAACATGACCTGTTAGTGCCGAGTTGTCTATACAACATATGGTTCTAGCTCCATGTACACAACACGACACATCAGATATAAACATGACCTGTTAGTGTCGAGTTGTCTATACAACATGTGGGTCTAGCACCATGTACACAACAGGACACATCAGATATAAACATGACCTGTTAGTGCCGGGTTGTCTATACAACATGTGGGTCTAGCACCATGTACACAACACGACACATCAGATATAAACATGACCTGTTATTGCCGGGTTGTCTATACAACATGTGGGTCTAGCACCATGTACACAACACGACACATCAGATATAAACATGACCTGTTAGTGCCGTGTTGTCTATACAACATGTGGGTCCCTCACCATGTACACAACACGACACATCAGATATAAACATGACCTATTAGTGCCGAGTTGTCTATACAACATATGGGTCTAGCTTGATGTACACAACACGGCACATCAGATATAAACATGAACTGTTAGTGTCGAGTTGTCTATACAACATGTGGGTCCCTCACCATGTACACAACACGACACATCAGATATAAACATGACCTGTTAGTGCCGAGTTGTCTATATAACATGTGAGTCTAGCACCATGTACACAACACGACACATCAGATATAAACATGACCTGTTAGTGCCGAGTTGTCTATACAACATATGGGTCTAGCACCATGTACACAACACGACACATCAGATATAAACATGACCTGTTAGTGTCGAGTTGTCTATACAACATGTGGGTCTACCACCATGTACACAACACGACACATCAGATATAAACATGACCTGTTAGTGCCGAGTTGTCTATACAATATATGGTTCTAGCTCCATGTACACAACACGACACATCAGATATAAATATGACCTGTTAGTGTCGAGTTGTCTATACAACATGTGGGTCTAGCACCATGTACACAACAGGACACATCAGACATAAACATGACCTGTTAGTGCCGGGTTGTCTATACAACATGTGGGTCTAGCACCATGTACACAACACGGCACATCAGATATAAACATGACCTGTTAGTGCCGGGTTGTCTATACAACATGTGGGTCTAGCACCATGTACACAACACGACACATCAGATATAAACATGACATGTTAGTGCCGAGTTGTCTATACAACATGTGAGTCTAACACCATGTACACAACACGACACATCAGATATAAACATGACCTGTTAGTGCCGAGTTGTCTATACAACATGTGGGTCCCTCACCATGTACACAACTCGACACATCAGATATAAACCTGACCTGTTAGTGCCCAGTGGTCTATACAACATGTGGGTCTAGCACCATGTACACAACACGACACATCAGATATAAACATGACCTGTTAGTGCCGGGTTGTCTATATAACATGTGGGTCTAGCACCATGTACACAACACGACACATCAGATATACACATGACCTGTTAGTGCCGAGTTGTCTATACAACATGTGGGTCTAGCACCGTGTACACAACACAACACATCAGATATAAACATGACCTGTTAGTGTCGAGTTGTCTATACAAAATGTGGGTCTAACACCATGTACACAACACAACACATCAGATATAAACATGACCTGTTAGTGTCGAGTTGTCTATACAACATATGGGTCTAGCACCATGTACACAACACAACACATAAGATATAAACATGACCTGTTAGTGCCGAGTTGTCTATACAACATGTTGGTCTAACACCATGTACACAACACGACACATCAGATATAAACATGACCTGTTAGTGCCGAGTTGTCTATACAACATGTGGGTCTAGCACCATCTACACAACACGACACATCAGATATAAACATGACCTGTTAGTGTCGAGTTGTCTATACAACATGTGGGTCTAGTCCCATGTACACAACACGACACATCAGATATAAACATGACCTGTTAGTGTCGAGTTGTCTATACAACATGTGAGTCTAGCACCATGTACACAACACAACACATCAGATATAAACATGACCTGTTAGTGCCGAGTTGTCTATACAACATGTGGGTCTAACACCATGTACACAACACAACACATAAGATATAAACATGACCTGTTAGTGTCGAGTTGTCTATACAACATGTGGGTCTAACACCATGTACACAACACGACACATCAGATATACACATGACCTGTTAGTGCCGAGTTGTCTATACAACATGTGGGTCTAACACCATGTACACAACACGACACATCAGATATAAACATGACCTGTTAGTGCCGAGTTGTCTATACAACATGTGGGTCTAGCACCATCTACACAACACGACACATCAGATATAAACATGACCTGTTAGTGTCGATTTGTCTATACAACATGTGGGTCTAGTCCCATGTACACAACACGACACATCAGATATAAACATGACCTGTTAGTGCCGAGTAGTCTATACAACATGTGAGTCTAGCACCATGTACACAACACGACACATCAGATATAAACATGGCCTGTTAGTGCCGAGTTGTCTATACAACATGTGAGTCTAGCACCATGTATTCAACACGACACATCAGATATAAACCTGACCTGTTAGTGCCGTGTTGTCTATATAACATATGGGTCTAGCAACATGTACACAACACGACACATCAGATATACACATGACCTTTTAGTGCCGGGTTGTCTATACAACATGTGGGTCTAACACCATGTATACAACACGACACATCAGATATAAACATGACCTGTTAGTGCCGAGTTGTCTATACAACATGTGGGTCCCTACCATGTACACAACTCGACACATCAGATATAAACCTGACCTGTTAGTGCCCAGTGGTCTATACAACATGTGGGTCTAGCACCATGTACACAACACGACACATCAGATATAAACATGACCTGTTAGTGCCGGGTTGTCTATATAACATGTGGGTCTAGCACCATGTACACAACACGACACATCAGATATACACATGCCCTGTTAGTGCCGAGTTGTCTATACAACATGTGGGTCTAGCACCGTGTACACAACACAACACATCAGATATAAACATGACCTGTTAGTGTCGAGTTGTCTATACAAAATGTGGGTCTAACACCATGTACACAACACAACACATCAGATATAAACATGACCTGTTAGTGTCGAGTTGTCTATACAACATATGGGTCTAGCACCATGTACACAAATCAACACATAAGATATAAACATGACCTGTTAGTGCCGAGTTGTCTATACAACATGTGGGTCTATCACCATGTACACAACACGACACATCAGATATAAACATGACCTGTTAGTGCCGAGTTGTCTATACAACATGTGGGTCTAGCACCATCTACACAACACGACACATCAGATATAAACATGACCTGTTAGTGTCGAGTTGTCTATACAACATGTGGGTCTAGTCCCATGTACACAACACGACACATCAGATATAAACATGACCTGTTAGTGTCGAGTTGTCTATACAACATGTGAGTCTAGCACCATGTACACAACACAACACATCAGATATAAACATGACCTGTTAGTGCCGAGTTGTCTATACAACATGTGGGTCTAACACCATGTACACAACACAACACATCAGATATAAACATGACCTGTTAGTGTCGAGTTGTCTATACAACATGTGGGTCTAGCACCATGTACACAACACAACACATAAGATATAAACATGACCTGTTAGTGCCGAGTTGTCTATACAACATGTGGGTCTAACACCATGTACACAACACGACACATCAGATATACACATGACCTGTTAGTGCCGAGTTGTCTATACAACATGTGGGTCTAACACCATGTACACAACACGACACATCAGATATAAACATGACCTGTTAGTGCCGAGTTGTCTATACAACATGTGGGTCTAGCACCATCTACACAACACGACACATCAGATATAAACATGACCTGTTAGTGTCGATTTGTCTATACAACATGTGGGTCTAGTCCCATGTACACAACACGACACATCAGATATAAACATGACCTGTTAGTGCCGAGTAGTCTATACAACATGTGAGTCTAGCACCATGTACACAACACGACACATCAGATATAAACATGGCCTGTTAGTGCCGAGTTGTCTATACAACATGTGAGTCTAGCACCATGTATTCAACACGACACATCAGATATAAACCTGACCTGTTAGTACCGTGTTGTCTATATAACATATGGGTCTAGCAACATGTACACAACACGACACATCAGATATACACATGACCTTTTAGTGCCGGGTTGTCTATACAACATGTGGGTCTAACACCATGTATACAACACGACACATCAGATATAAACATGACCTGTTAGTGCCGAGTTGTCTATACATTATGTGGGTCTAGCACCATCTACACAACACGACACATCAGATATAAACATGACCTGTTAGTGCCGAGTTGTCTATACAACATGTGGGTCTAGCTTCATGTACACAACACGACAAATCAGATATAAACATGACCTGTTAGTGCCGAGTTGTCTATATAACATGTGGGTCTAGCACCTTGTACACAACACGACACATCAGATATAAACATGACCTGTTAGTGCCGAGTTGTCTATACAACATGTGGGTCCCTTACCATGTACACAACACGACACATCAGATATAAACATGACCTGTTAGTGCCGAGTTGTCTATACAACATGTGGGTCCCTCACCATGTACACAACTCGACACATCAGATATAAACCTGACCTGTTAGTGCCCAGTGGTCTATACAACATGTGGGTCTAGCACCATGTACACAACACGACACATCAGATATAAACATGACCTGTTAGTGCCGGGTTGTCTATATAACATGTGGGTCTAGCACCATGTACACAACACGACACATCAGATATACACATGACCTGTTAGTGCCGAGTTGTCTATACAACATGTGGGTCTAGCACCGTGTACACAACACAACACATCAGATATAAACATGACCTGTTAGTGTCGAGTTGTCTATACAAAATGTGGGTCTAACACCATGTACACAACACAACACATCAGATATAAACATGACCTGTTAGTGTCGAGTTGTCTATACAACATATGGGTCTAGCACCATGTACACAACACAACACATAAGATATAAACATGACCTGTTAGTGCCGAGTTGTCTATACAACATGTTGGTCTAACACCATGTACACAACACGACACATCAGATATAAACATGACCTGTTAGTGCCGAGTTGTCTATACAACATGTGGGTCTAGCACCATCTACACAACACGACACATCAGATATAAACATGACCTGTTAGTGTCGAGTTGTCTATACAACATGTGGGTCTAGTCCCATGTACACAACACGACACATCAGATATAAACATGACCTGTTAGTGTCGAGTTGTCTATACAACATGTGAGTCTAGCACCATGTACACAACACAACACATCAGATATAAACATGACCTGTTAGTGCCGAGTTGTCTATACAACATGTGGGTCTAACACCATGTACACAACACAACACATAAGATATAAACATGACCTGTTAGTGTCGAGTTGTCTATACAACATGTGGGTCTAACACCATGTACACAACACGACACATCAGATATACACATGACCTGTTAGTGCCGAGTTGTCTATACAACATGTGGGTCTAACACCATGTACACAACACGACACATCAGATATAAACATGACCTGTTAGTGCCGAGTTGTCTATACAACATGTGGGTCTAGCACCATCTACACAACACGACACATCAGATATAAACATGACCTGTTAGTGTCGATTTGTCTATACAACATGTGGGTCTAGTCCCATGTACACAACACGACACATCAGATATAAACATGACCTGTTAGTGCCGAGTAGTCTATACAACATGTGAGTCTAGCACCATGTACACAACACGACACATCAGATATAAACATGGCCTGTTAGTGCCGAGTTGTCTATACAACATGTGAGTCTAGCACCATGTATTCAACACGACACATCAGATATAAACCTGACCTGTTAGTGCCGTGTTGTCTATATAACATATGGGTCTAGCAACATGTACACAACACGACACATCAGATATACACATGACCTTTTAGTGCCGGGTTGTCTATACAACATGTGGGTCTAACACCATGTATACAACACGACACATCAGATATAAACATGACCTGTTAGTGCCGAGTTGTCTATACAACATGTGGGTCCCTACCATGTACACAACTCGACACATCAGATATAAACCTGACCTGTTAGTGCCCAGTGGTCTATACAACATGTGGGTCTAGCACCATGTACACAACACGACACATCAGATATAAACATGACCTGTTAGTGCCGGGTTGTCTATATAACATGTGGGTCTAGCACCATGTACACAACACGACACATCAGATATACACATGCCCTGTTAGTGCCGAGTTGTCTATACAACATGTGGGTCTAGCACCGTGTACACAACACAACACATCAGATATAAACATGACCTGTTAGTGTCGAGTTGTCTATACAAAATGTGGGTCTAACACCATGTACACAACACAACACATCAGATATAAACATGACCTGTTAGTGTCGAGTTGTCTATACAACATATGGGTCTAGCACCATGTACACAAATCAACACATAAGATATAAACATGACCTGTTAGTGCCGAGTTGTCTATACAACATGTGGGTCTATCACCATGTACACAACACGACACATCAGATATAAACATGACCTGTTAGTGCCGAGTTGTCTATACAACATGTGGGTCTAGCACCATCTACACAACACGACACATCAGATATAAACATGACCTGTTAGTGTCGAGTTGTCTATACAACATGTGGGTCTAGTCCCATGTACACAACACGACACATCAGATATAAACATGACCTGTTAGTGTCGAGTTGTCTATACAACATGTGAGTCTAGCACCATGTACACAACACAACACATCAGATATAAACATGACCTGTTAGTGCCGAGTTGTCTATACAACATGTGGGTCTAACACCATGTACACAACACAACACATCAGATATAAACATGACCTGTTAGTGTCGAGTTGTCTATACAACATGTGGGTCTAGCACCATGTACACAACACAACACATAAGATATAAACATGACCTGTTAGTGCCGAGTTGTCTATACAACATGTGGGTCTAACACCATGTACACAACACGACACATCAGATATACACATGACCTGTTAGTGCCGAGTTGTCTATACAACATGTGGGTCTAACACCATGTACACAACACGACACATCAGATATAAACATGACCTGTTAGTGCCGAGTTGTCTATACAACATGTGGGTCTAGCACCATCTACACAACACGACACATCAGATATAAACATGACCTGTTAGTGTCGATTTGTCTATACAACATGTGGGTCTAGTCCCATGTACACAACACGACACATCAGATATAAACATGACCTGTTAGTGCCGAGTAGTCTATACAACATGTGAGTCTAGCACCATGTACACAACACGACACATCAGATATAAACATGGCCTGTTAGTGCCGAGTTGTCTATACAACATGTGAGTCTAGCACCATGTATTCAACACGACACATCAGATATAAACCTGACCTGTTAGTACCGTGTTGTCTATATAACATATGGGTCTAGCAACATGTACACAACACGACACATCAGATATACACATGACCTTTTAGTGCCGGGTTGTCTATACAACATGTGGGTCTAACACCATGTATACAACACGACACATCAGATATAAACATGACCTGTTAGTGCCGAGTTGTCTATACATTATGTGGGTCTAGCACCATCTACACAACACGACACATCAGATATAAACATGACCTGTTAGTGCCGAGTTGTCTATACAACATGTGGGTCTAGCTTCATGTACACAACACGACAAATCAGATATAAACATGACCTGTTAGTGCCGAGTTGTCTATATAACATGTGGGTCTAGCACCTTGTACACAACACGACACATCAGATATAAACATGACCTGTTAGTGCCGAGTTGTCTATACAACATGTGGGTCCCTTACCATGTACACAACACGACACATCAGATATAAACATGACCTGTTAGTGCCGAGTTGTCTATACAACATGTGGGTCTAACACCATGTACACAACACGACACATCAGATATAAACATGACCTGTTAGTGCCGAGTTGTCTATACAACATGTGGGTCTAGCACCATGTACACAACACGACACATCAGATATAAACATGACCAGTTAGTGCCGTGTTGTCTATACAACATGTGGGTCTAGCACCATCTACACAACACGACTAATCAGATATACACATGACCTGTTAGTGCCGGGTTGTCTATACAACATGTGGGTCTAACACCATGTACACAACACGACACATCAGATATAAACATGACCTTTTAGTGCCGAGTTGTCTATACAACATGTGGGTCTAGCTTCATGTACACAACACGACACATCAGATATAAACATGACCTGTTAGTGCCGAGTTGTCTATATAACATGTGGGTCTAGAACCTTGTACACAACACGACACATCAGATATAAACATGACCTGTTAGTGCCGAGTTGTCTATACAACATGTGGGTCCCTCACCATGTACACAACACGACACATCAGATATAAACATGACCTGTTAGTGCCGAGTTGTCTATACAACATGTGGGTCTAACACTATGTACACAACACAACACACCAGATATAAACATGATCTGTTAGTGCCGAGTTGTCTATACAACATGTGAGTCTAGCACCATGTATTCAACACGACACATCAGATATAAACCTGACCTGTTAGTGCCGTGTTGTCTATATAACATGTGGGTCTAGCACCATGTACACAACACGACACATCAGATATAAACATGACCTTTTAGTGCCGAGTTGTCTATACAACATGTGGGTCTAGCTTCATGTACACAACACGACACATCAGATATAAACATGACCTTTTAGTGCCGAGTTGTCTATATAACATGTGGGTCTAGAACCTTGTACACAACACGACACATCAGATATAAACATGACCTGTAAGTGCCGAGTTGTCTATACAACATGTGGGTCCTTCACTATGTACACAACACGACACATCAGATATAAACATGACCTGTTAGTGCCGAGTTGTCTATACAACATGTGGGTCTAACACCATGTACACAACACGACACATCAGATATAAACATGACCTGTTAGTGCCGTGTTGTCTATACAACATGTGGGTCTAGCACCATGTACACAACACGACAAATCAGATATAAACATGACCTGTTAGTGCCGAGTTGTCTGTACAACATGTCGGTCTATCACCATGTACACAACACGACACATCAGATATAAACATGACCTGTTAGTGCCGAGTTGTCTATACAACATGTGGGTCTAGCACCATGTACACAACACGACACATCAGATATAAACATGACCTGTTAGTGCCGTGTTGTCTATACAACATGTGGGTCCCTCACCATGTACACAACACGACACATCAGATATAAACATGACCTATTAGTGCCGAGTTGTCTTTACAACATGTGGGTCTAGCTTGATGTACACAACACGGCACATCAGATATAAACATGAACTGTTAGTGTCGAGTTGTCTATACAACATGTGGGTCCCTCACCATGTACACAACACGACACATCAGATATAAACATGACCTGTTAGTGCCGAGTTGTCTATATAACATGTGAGTCTAGCACCATGTACACAACACGACACATCAGATATAAACATGACCTGTTAGTGCCGAGTTGTCTATACAACATATGGGTCTAGCACCATGTACACAACACGACACATCAGATATAAACATGACCTGTTAGTGCCGAGTTGTTTTTACAACATGTGGGTCTAGCACCATGTACACAACACGACACATCAGATATAAACATGACCTGTTAGTGCCGAGTTGTCTATACAACATATGGTTCTAGCTCCATGTACACAACACGACACATCAGATATAAACATGACCTGTTAGTGTCGAGTTGTCTATACAACATGTGGGTCTAGCACCATGTACACAACAGGACACATCAGATATAAACATGACCTGTTAGTGCCGGGTTGTCTATACAACATGTGGGTCTAGCACCATGTACACAACACGACACATCAGATATAAACATGACCTGTTAGTGCCGGGTTGTCTATACAACATGTGGGTCTAGCACCATGTACACAACACGACACATCAGATATAAACATGACCTGTTAGTGCCGTGTTGTCTATACAACATGTGGGTCCCTCACCATGTACACAACACGACACATCAGATATAAACATGACCTATTAGCGCCGAGTTGTCTATACAACATATGGGCCTAGCTTGATGTACACAACACGGCACATCAGATATAAACATGAACTGTTAGTGTCGAGTTGTCTATACAACATGTGGGTCCCTCACCATGTACACAACACGACACATCAGATATAAACATGACCTGTTAGTGCCGAGTTGTCTATATAACATGTGAGTCTAGCACCATGTACACAACACGACACATCAGATATAAACATTACCTGTTAGTGCCGAGTTGTCTATACAACATATGGGTCTAGCACCATGTACACAACACGACACATCAGATAAAAACATGACCTGTTAGTGTCGAGTTGTCTATACAACATGTGGGTCTAGCACCATGTACACAACACGACACATCAGATATAAACATGACCTGTTAGTGCCGAGTTGTCTATACAACATATGGTTCTAGCTCCATGTACACAACACGACACATCAGATATAAATATGACCTGTTAGTGTCGAGTTGTCTATACAACATGTGGGTTTAGCACCATGTACACAACAGGACACATCAGACATAAACATGACCTGTTAGTGCCGGGTTGTCTATACAACATGTGGGTCTAGCACCATGTACACAACACGGCACATCAGATATAAACATGACCTGTTAGTGCCGGGTTGTCTATACAACATGTGGGTCTAGCACCATGTACACAACACGACACATCAGATATAAACATGACATGTTAGTGCCGAGTTGTCTATACAACATGTGAGTCTAACACCATGTACACAACACGACACATCAGATATAAACATGACCTGTTAGTGCCGAGTTGTCTATACAACATGTGGGTCCCTCACCATGTACACAACTCGACACATCAGATATAAACCTGACCTGTTAGTGCCCAGTGGTCTATACAACATGTGGGTCTAGCACCATGTACACAACACGACACATCAGATATAAACATGACCTGTTAGTACCGGATTGTCTATATAACATGTGGGTCTAGCACCATGTACACAACACGACACATCAGATATACACATGACCTGTTAGTGCCGAGTTGTCTATACAACATGTGAGTCTAGCACCTTGTACACAACACAACACATCAGATATAAACATGACCTGTTAGTGTCGAGTTGTCTATACAAAATGTGGGTCTAACACCATGCACACAACACAACACATCAGATATAAACATGACCTGTTAGTGTCGAGTTGTCTATACAACATGTGGGTCTAGCACCATGTACACAACACAACACATAAGATATAAACATGACCTGTTAGTGCCGAGTTGTCTATACAACATGTGGGTCTAACACCATGTACACAACACGACACATCAGATATAAACATGACCTGTTAGTGTCGAGTTGTCTATACAACATGTGGGTCTAGTCCCATGTACACAACACGACACATCAGATATATACATGACCTGTTAGTGCCGAGTTGTCTATACAACATGTGAGTCTAGTACCATGTACACAACACGACACATCAGATATAAACATGGCCTGTTAGTGCCGAGTTGTCTATACAACATGTGAGTCTAGCACCATGTATTCAACACGACACATCAGATATAAACCTGACCTGTTAGTGCCGTGTTGTCTATATAACATGTGGGTCTAGCAACATGTACACAACACGACACATCAGATATACACATGACCTTTTAGTGCCGGGTTGTCTATACAACATGTGGGTCTAACACCATGTATACAACACGACACATCAGATATACACATGACCTGTTAGTGCCGAGTTGTCTATACAACATGTGGGTCTAGCACCATGTACACAACACGACACATCAGATATAAACATGACCTGTTAGTGCCGAGTTGTCTATACAACATGTGGGTCTAGCTTCATGTACACAACACAACAAATCAGATATAAACATGACCTGTTAGTGCCGAGTTGTCTATATAACATGTGGGTCTAGCACCTTGTACACAACACGACACATCAGATATAAACATGACCTGTTAGTGCCGAGTTGTCTATACAACATGTGGGTCCCTCACCATGTACACAACACGACACATCAGATATAAACATGACCTGTTAGTGCCGAGTTGTCTATACAACATGTGGGTCTAACACCATGTACACAACACGACACATCAGATATAAACATGACCTGTTAGTGCCGAGTTGTCTATACAACATGTGGGTCTAGCACCATGTACACAACACGACACATCAGATATAAACATGACCTGTTACTGCCGTGTTGTCTATACAACAGGTGGGTCTAGCACCATGTACACAACACGACACATCAGATATAAACATGACCTGTTAGTGCCGAGTTGTCTGTACAACATGTGGGTCTATCACCATGTACACAACACGACACATCAGATATAAACATGACCTGTTAGCGCCGAGTTGTCTATACAACATGTGGGTCTAGCACCATGTACACAACACGACACATCAGATATAAACATGACCTGTTAGTGCCGTGTTGTCTATAAAACATGTGGATCCCTCACCATGTACACAACACGACACATCAGATATAAACATGACCTGTTAGTGCCGAGTTGTCTATACAACATGTGGGTCTAGCTTGATGTACACAACACGGCACATCAGATATAAACATGAACTGTTAGTGTCGAGTTGTCTATAAAACATGTGGGTCCCTCACCATGTACACAACACGACACATCAGATATAAACATGACCTGTTAGTGCCGAGTTGTCTATATAACATGTGAGTCTAGCACCATGTACACAACACGACACATCAGATATAAACATGACCTGTTAGTGCCGAGTTGTCTATACAACATATGGGTCCAGCACCATGTACACAACAAGACACATCAGATATAAACATGACCTGTTAGTGTCGAGTTGTCTATACAACATGTGAGTCTAGCACCATGTACACAACATGACACATCAGATATAAACATGACCTGTTAGTGCCGAGTTGTCTATAAAACATGTGGGTCTAGCACCATGTACACAACACGACACATCAGATATAAACATGACCTGTTAGTGCCGAGTTGTCTATACAACATATGGGTCTAGCACCATGTACACAACACGACACATCAGATATAAACATGACCTGTTAGTGTCGAGTTGTCTATACACCATGTGGTTCTAGCTCCATGTACACAACACGACACATCAGATATAAACATGACCTGTTAGTGTCGAGTTGTCTATACAACATGTGGGTCTAGCACCATGTACACAACACGACACATCAGATATAAACATGACCTGTTAGTGTCGAGTTGTCTATACAACATGTGGGTCCCTCACCATGTACACAACACGACACATCAGATATAAACATGACCTGTTAGTGCCGAGTTGTCTATACAACATGTGGGTCTAGCACCATGTACACAACACGACACATCAGATATAAACATGACCTGTTAGTGCCGGGTTGTCTATACAACATGTGGGTCCCTCACCATGTACACAACACGACACATCAGATATAAACATGACCTGTTAGTGCCGAGTTGTCTATAATCCTACATACACGAGAATTCTTCACCTTCTGCCTTTGTCTACCAAGTGAATCCCAGTCTCTTCTATCGGGACCATCCCTTTAGACATTCTGATAACGAGCCATAATTTCTAGAGACTGTCGGCAAACTCTTGGATGGGTATTCTGTCTGTTTGAATAGAATTACCCAAACGGTCGGTGACAGTTGGATATACCCGCCGAAAGGTACAAATATCGCTGCTCTGTGTAAATAAGCATAACCCATTTACATCCCAATCGCAAACTTCGGACAAACCACAAAGAGGAAGAAACACATATTTATACCTGAATGCTTGTGAAATAATACCAGCGTGTGTTTCATTGGAAAAAAAAAAAAACAGATAGATGGTCGACATTATTAAATTATAAATGTATCTGACATAATTTGCAACATCTAGCTAAATTAAAACAGATATCCGATTTGATTAATGTATAAATGACACAAGCGTAGTTTCGATAAGAATTTATTTGGCATTATGTGCCAATTCGAGCAAAATGACAACAAATAATTTGTATGATATAAATATAAATGATACACGTATTTTCCAAATCAATTCATATGTCATAATGTGCAACTTCTAGCTAAACTAGATAGATACGACATAATTAATGCGTACGTGTCACATTTGTAGTTTCCATAAGAATTCATCGGGCATAGTGAGTGTGCCAATTCGTGCACAAATTACAACAGATGGACCAAATGATTAAATTATTAACGACACATTAATATATAGGATATTAGTTCACCATCACAATGTGTGATGTTGAGATCACCATCATCATGTGCTATGCTGATCATCTTTCCCCAACCTACACGATCACCAGAGTACTGGATCAGCTCTGTTCTTGTCTCGACCATGCCACGTGGCCAACCCATCCATATATTTACTTCTCTGCATTCCCTTTATTCTGTTCCCCGTAATTGAGCCATTGTCCCACAATTTCTCATGTTTAAGTCTTCTCATCTGCCCAAAAATGGTGACTGTCCAGGTTTGATTGTTCTAATAAGTTAACGCTTTCATCTGCTCAATAGGTTTTTCTATTTAATCATGATATTCTGTGCATTTTTCTCAGAAACCACATCTCCCCTGCAATTAGATGAGGTTTATTTTTCCCCCAGCTTGTTCTCACATTGTTTAATTTTCGCAATCATCGAGAAATAAAGGTTCTAGGTAGCACTTCACCTCTCTTGTTCTGCTTGCAGTTGACATCTATTTATTTATCAGTATGTTCTACATATTGACATCTATTTATTTATCAGTATGTTCTACATATTGACATCTATTTATTTATCAGTATGTTCTACATATTGCAACAAGGTACCGTCGCCATTGAGATTCTTGTTGTAATTCTTAAAGTCACCTCCCATCAGATGTTATGACTGTTCCAAGATAGCCGTACCTATTCACTTGTTTAAGAATATTATCATATAACCACATATTGCATTGTGGTATTTTTCTTTCCTGATAAGTGATGACCATAATCTTGGGCTACTTACAATTTATTTGTAACCCAATTTGTTCATTGTGTACAATAACATATCTACTAAATGTTGCAGAACATGTTCATTGTATACTGAGATACATTGTGATTGTAGCAGATCTGTTGTCACACTCTATTATGAATACGAACATAACCAGATCGAGATACCTTTGAATTCCCCCCCCCCCACCCTCCCCCCACCCCCCAGCAAGCCCGCCCAAAAAACAAAGATAGGAATAAGATTGATATTATTGTTACTATTTTATTATTATTATTATTATTATTATTATTATTATTATTATTATTATTATTATTATTATTATTATTATTAGTCTCATTCATTCCCCGTCTTGCCGTTTGTTGCTGTTGTTGTTGACGCCGCTGCTAACCTCACTGGTTGGTTCTAACAAGTCTACTGCCATCTGTCATCATTACCCAAGAGTGGTGGTGGTGGTTTTGGTGGGGTTGGAGCCAATAGGTGAGGGTGGTGGTGGTTTTGGTGGGGTTGGAGCCAATAGGTGAGGGTGGTGGTGGTTTTGGTGGGGTTGGAGCCAATAGGTGAGGGTGGTGGTGGTTTTGGTGAGGTTGGAGCCAATAGGTGAGGGTGGTGGTGGTTTTGGTGGGGTTGGAGCCAATAGGTGAGGGTGGTGGTGGTTTTGGTGGGGTTGGAGCCAATAGGTGAGGGTGGTGGTGGTTTTGGTGGGGTTGGAGCCAATAGGTGAGGGTGGTGGTGGTTTTGGTGGGGTTGGAGCCAATAGGTGAGGGTGGTGGTGGTTTTGGTGGGGTTGGAGCCAATAGGTGAGGGTGGTGGTGGTTTTGGTGGGGTTGGAGCCAATAGGTGAGGGTGGTGGCAGGGGAAACAAAAATGGTACACTTTTTTGCGTTTGTATTTGTTTTCGTTACCCCCATTTCAAATGTACACATGTTCCAATGAATAAAATATTGCAACATTGCGCATATGTCACCTACACGCCAACATGCAACGCTATGTAAAAACATGAACAATACACAATGCAATGAATTTAACAATCAATAAAAGTTTGTTTTTGTTTTACATTTAAAAAAATTATTTTGGCTAAGCTCAAACACTGGCGGTGGACCACTATGAGCCAAAAGACACAAAGTGGGACTAAAGAGTCCACGCGCGCGCGCGCACACACACACACACACACACACACATCCACACACACACACACACACACACACACACACATTTGGCTAAGATCAAAGTGTAGAGATAAAAACTCCGCCGCAGAGCAAACACGACATGGGGTTTCTGATCGTCAGAAGTGTACCCCCTTCCCCAAGTGTTTTGAACCATTAAACCCTTAACACTCTCTGGGGGAGGTTTCGTCCAGGTCATAACTCCGGGCGTCATTCCCCTGCCGTGGAGACGTTCGGTCACATTCGTTGTCCCTGTTGCGCTTGTCCATTCGCTGTTACCATGTTCATTCCCCTGCCGTGGAGACGTTCGGTCACATTCGTTGTCCCTGTTGCGCTTGTCCATTCGCTGTTACCATGTTCATTCTCAAGCCTTCTCTCCCTCTGTGAGGAGAGCCCATGCAGCCTGTGCTTGCCACTTAGCACGTTTGGTCGTGGGGAGCCAGCTTCTTCCCCAGCCACAGGCAACTATCGCCTCTATTCGTCTCCGTTGTGGTGTTCTTTCCTCGTCCCCGTTTATGGCGCCGCACTTTACTAGGAAGCCGGTTCTTCCTTTACGTTCTGGACCCACCTCTTGGTCGCTGCAGCTGAATGAGTGCGACTTACGGACGATTATCGCTGTGTCATGGAGATTGGCCGACATTTGCATGGTTTGACCGCACTCAGATTCACCACCCACCCTCGGAGGAAAGGCTAATGAGCTGACACGAGCCGTTGCAAGTTCTTTGTCTTGGTTGAGAGATTGTTAGTAGTTCTGCAGGTACCGTTTCTAATCATACTAGTTACGAGACTCGTCCCACTTCAGGTTCAGACAATTCCATAGCCAGCACGAGGCCACTTCGGCCGCCTCACACACCTGTTTCTGGGCCCTAGTTCTTTCTTGTTTTTTAATGCCCATTCGTTTTAGAACATCGTGTCTCCCTGGCACAGGGTTTAATGTCTTTCTCCATAATCCCGTTTACTCTCGTGAGTAGCGGTTTTCTCCGCGTTGGTAACTTAGGGGTATGTGAGCCGGCCATTCAGAAAGCAATGGCAAATGAGTGTAATCTTGCCAAGAAATAAACAAATCACAAATCAACAATCAGCTGAAAGGTGCTGATGTTGACAGCGATGTCCTGTAAAGGATATGCGAAAAAAAAAACACAGAGTGGAAGACTTGACCTCTGGCGAATAGCCTGACGGCGTACGCTTCCACCTCAAGTCTTACGACCATGTCCTCGTACTTCTTGATTGTATGAGTATGCTGCTCCTCAAAGTTTGACTCATACGAGACGGTCAGCTCAATCAGCGTTAGCTGCTAGGCTGACGGGGAGCTAAGTACGATGTCAGGTCGCAAGTCAAACTTTCGGATCACCCCAGGGTATTTGCCACGGCCCTTTAGATCCACAGTCAGTTCCCAGTCCCTCGCACCATCGGGCCACATTGATTGACGGACGTCAGTCGTGGCGATCGGGCACATTTTGAGCTATATCCTACGATGGGTGACATTGTACAATCCTTGTGTGATAATTTGGTCGTGTCTAGCGTGTGCCCTGTGATTTAGTGGTTACATACCCGCGTCTCACGCCAGTGATCCGGGTTTGATCCCGGGCCCAGTCAAGGATATGCACTACTGATGAGCTCAAACGAGAGCGAAACTCGAGTCTAGTGCTTCCATATTGACGTGGACAAGGCCTTAGGTTCGTACCGGAATACGATCAGCGTTGCCAGTAGTGGGTTGTGCTCAATGTATACATCTCAAATCAAGGAAAAAAGCCAAACAAATCAGTTCTGCCTTCGTTGTGCCTGGCTCATACGAAGGAAATCTCAATCGGCCTCGGCCTGATCCCTGCTTTGTTCGCTTTCATTCTGGCTACATCCACTATGGCGGCCAACTCAATAAGTGCTTTGTTGTGCCTCCGCGTAAATCGACAGTGGGTCAGGGCGACCTTACACGCGAACAATACGTGTTCCGCTGTCTGAACCTTTTGAACCTTTGTACAGAGGGGACAGAACGGGTCGGTGACTTTCCCCCTCTTGACCAAGTTGGCATCTGATGGCAAGACATTATAGAGGGATTGGACAACGAAACTTAAGCGCAGTGGTGCCATAAGCCAATTGTCGTTCCAGGTAAGAGATCTCTGCACTACCTCTTCCCATGATATCAACTGAGCCTGCTGCGCCTGTTGGGCAGCCTTCTGGACTCTTTCGTCAACCCCCCCCCCCCTCTTGCGAATCTCTTTAACCACCACGTCCCTGCATTCCTTGGTCGACGCCTTGAACCACATCGGATCTTTATCTTGTTAGCCGAACTCTTTCCCGTGCGACTGGTGTGGCCCATGTCCTCTTTCAGTCGGAGTGCTGCCTGGGCTTCTTCGGCCGCGCTGACAACTTTCCACTTCCTTCCCATTCTCAGGGCGGGAACTGAATCACTAACCGTTACATCTGGAGCCTCGCGCAGCATCATCGCCAGTCTGGCTTTTAACTCTTCAAGAACTTACTTTACTTGCAATACAGTGCGACAGTCGTGAGGCAAGTTGGTGCTCCAAGCCACTGTCTCATATACCTGCTTATCTTCCCCTCAATGGTGCTCACTGTGGTCGTGCCTATATCTTATACCAGCAGCGGTCATACCAGTTTCGGAATTAACATGAATTGGAGGCACCAGATTTTGAATGTGCCTGATTTTATCAATGGTACCCAGAACGTTTGTCAGCATTTCTTGCATCTCTACCAACGCGATCCTGTCCGTCAGAGTTGAGTCGTACAAACGACAGAGACTCTTTACGCGTTCCTCTACCACGAACAACCTTTCCGTAGCTTCACACTTCACGATCGACAGGCTTCTCGATTTCTTAGGTTTGAAGCTCATCCTGTACCAGCGAACCAGATCGTCCAGTCTGAGGAGGATGCTGCGTGCCTCACTCTCTTTCTGTGTCAGGATTGTCGTATGGTCAATGAAGGCCTTCAGCAGCGGAATTGTCTTCCCTTCGCTGAGTTTCGGACCGTATGCGTAGCCGGATACCGCATCCAGTATGGCCTGTATGGCCATAGCAAATAATATCGGCGAAATCGTACATCCCATGGAAATACCCACTTGCATGCATATCGATCCATCTGGTCGTGAACGTTGTGGTCGAGAAAGAAGATAAGCCCGAGAATACTGCACAATCATTTCCGTGATGTTCTCGGGCCTTGAGTGCATGCCACAACATCTGGTAGGGCACGGACCCATATTGCTTGGTCAGATCCAACCATATCACGTGGAGTTCCTCCTTCTTCGTCTTCGCTCTCTGGATAGCTTCTCAGATCATGGCGCCATGTTCGAGACAACCGGGGACACCAGGTATCCCCCTTTTTGAACCGCTGTCTCTGCGTACTTGTTCCCCTTCAAGTACTTCGGGATTCGCTGGCCATGATTTAATATATATTATTTTTGACAGACACATGAAATATGCTTAGTAATTGAATGCGTTTACTATTGAGTTCATAAATTGTGGTATTTCGGCCATAAGAAAAAGCCAATTACAGGTCAGACAAACACACGCCTCAGACAAGTTGTTATCTTAGTTTTATCAAGCGAGCAGAGCAACATCACCAAACACTTTGTAGCTCCCTAAATCATGTTCTGTCTATAGTCCATGCCGTGGGGTGTTGATGATCATATCTCTCTTAACATTAAGAAACCTGACAATCTGCTCCCCTGTCCTGAGTGAGAGAGATTGGGGTGAAACGGTGAGCTGCCAGACATGAACAATTTGTCTAAAGTACAAGCTATTTGATTAACCAACACAGAACTGGTACAATCAGTCGATATGAGCTGGAAGAGATGTTGACGAGGAGATCGGCGCAAAGTTGGATCTGTCCGGAGTGTGATGACATTCGTCCTCGGTCACCACTAATCCTATACAGGAGAAAGATTCTACCTACATCGGCAAAACAGAGAGGTGGAAGAACACATATACATTTTGATTGGCAAAATAATAAACGAAGAATGGTGATTTGGCAAAGCCTACACACCGCACATCTCCTATGTCATCGTTTGAACATACTACAGAAACTGCACACAGCATAGACTATAACAATACAATCCGTCAAGCTGAAATATAGAAAATACATATTCACACAGTAATTTAAATAGTCTACCACTGTAATTTTTAACTGAATATCACGTCTGTGTGTCTACAAAAAGATGGTGTTTGTAAATATAAAAGGCGTTTGTCTCTGCCAGCTTTAACATGCCACCATTATATGCGCTCATCAACACACAAAACGCATTGTCCCTATGAATCACGTGGCCGGTTTCCAAAATAGTATATCATCATTATCAGTGCCATAAGAAATACGAGTGTAGAACCATTATCAGATCACGATAATCGTGGACGTTCATGGTTGGCCGTCTGACGTGATCCTTACAGTCTTGGATCAGCTCTGTGCTCATGCCTCGATTAAACTATGTATCCAAGCCGTCCAGAAATTGCTCTCTCTCTCTCTCTCTCTCTCTCTCTCTCTCTCTCTCTCTCTCTCTCTCTCTCTCTCTCTCTCTCTCTCTCTCTCTCTCTCTCTGTATTTCCCTTGTTCATTTTCCATAAAACCTGCTAGCTGTCACAATGTGTCCTTACAGTTTATTCTCATCATAAAATGCACAGAACTCACGACAGTCCACGTCAGATTTCTCGAACCAATTCTGGGAATTGTTTGTTTCTTGTATAAATTAAGTTTTGCTTTTCCTTTCCGCCCATGGTATTCTTGGCATTGAAATTAGAAACCACATTTCCATTGCCAGTATATATTGCTTATCGTGTCTGCTTATTGTTCATAAATGTAGATTCATCTGAGAATAAGCAGCATTTCACAAGGTCAAGAATAGTCTCTGCAGTTTATTTTCGTCAACTAAGTGAAGACAATTATTATAGCTGTTTAATTAATTATCGAGGGATACAACCATGGGGATTATTTCTGTATAGTCTACAAGGGATGCAACAATACTAACTTCTGGTTTTGAAAAATCCAAAGATTGGTTATTCAAGTACAAAACTTATGATCAGAAATGGAGTCTCTTGGTAAAAGATAACTAATTGCCTTCAGTTGACAAAAATATTTGGAAATTTATAAAATATTTCAAATGAAGGATATGTGATTATCTTTGATACATAAAATTAGTACTCCCATTCTTGTGTACAAGGCCAACCTTATGTTTTCAACTTTATTTTATGTCTCATAAGATGATTGTTGTATTTTCTTGGGTGATTTTTGACAGGTATATGACATGTGCCTAGTAATTGAATACGGTTACTATTGAGTTCGCAAGTTGTATTTCGGCTATACAATAAAAAACATTTACAGGTCGGTCGGTCTCTCTCTCTCTCTCTCTCTCTCTCTCTCTCTCTCTCTCTCTCTCTCTCTCTGTCTATCTCTCTCACTCTCTCTCTCTCACTCACACACACACCCACACCCACAAACACACCCGCCCGCCCGCCCGCCCACGCAGGCAGGCAGGCACGCACGCACTCACCAAACACTTTTTAGCACCCTAGAACAGCTTATTCTTATAGTCCATGTACCGTGTGATGATGATGATCGTATCTCTCTATACGTTAAGACACCTGATAATCTGCTTCCCTGTCCTGAGATAGAGAAGGATCAGCTGGACGGATTAATCTTATTGTTTTAGTCCATGGTGTGTGCAGGTTATTATTTCTATTTGGTAGTTTCGACCGATCCGATATGTTGGCGATCATGGCAGTTATGGAGGTTGGAAGAGCAATGCAGAGGCTGACATTACCAACACAATATTAGACGCTGAACAAACAGATGGATTTTAAGAACACTTGGGAATCTGTACCCTTGTCGGGAGACAAGAAGATGGGTGAAGTTGGAGTCGACAGACACGAACAGTTTGTCGGGAGACAGGAAGATGGGTGAAGTTGGAGTCGACAGACACGAACTGTTTGTCGGGAGACAGGAAGATGAGTGAAGTTGGAGTCGACAGACACGAACAGTTTGTCGGGAGACAGGAAGATGGGTGAAGTTGGAGTCGACAGACACGAACAGTTTGTCAGGAAACAGGAAGATGGGTGAAGTTGGAGTCGACAGACACGAACAGTTTGTCGGGAGACAGGAAGATGGGTGAAGTTGGAGTCGACAGACACGAACAGTTTGTCGGGAGACAGGAAGATGGGTGAAGTTGGAGTCGACAGACACGAACAGTTTGTCAGGAACACAAGATATTTAAGTAATAAACACAGCAATGTTGTCGCCAGTCTGTATACGTCGAGGAGGTGATCGGAGCACCCATGGACATGCCCGGCCTGGGATGATGATGTTCTTAATGAATCAATTCTCTTATTAATGTGCACCTGTCCATACATGAAACTCTAAGGGCTTTTGTTTCAGCGTGTAACCTGAAGGGAGCCTTGGGATGGTGTCATAGTTCCAGGCCAATCTACAAATACAACTCACAGACAGGGGCTATTTCCTTCCGGAAGATGTGCTGGTAATCGGTACCATTTTCACAGCATTGAAGAATGCCAAGCTGCATGCACCCCTGGGAGCAATGTGTAAAACATTCAGAATACAGGACTGTCTGTCGGAAACTAGAATAGCCAAGCATCACGCTACAGATATGTCCACATAAATAATAAACATACTGAACAGATGGTCCTTTTCAGTTCTTCTATGGAGAGAGTTCGTGTGTGTTGGTGTATGGAAGTGGGAATACTAAGGAACACATGTGTGTGTGTGTGTCTGCGTGCGTGCGTGCGTGCCTGCCTGCCTGCCTGCCTGCCTGCTTGCCTGCCAGTGTGTGTGTGTGTGCGTGCATGCGGCGTGTGTGTGTGTGTGTGTGTTTGTGTGTGTGTGTGTGTGTGCGTGCGGCGCGTGTGTGTGTGTGTGCGTGCGTGCCTGCCTGCCTGCGTGCGTGCGTGCGTGCTTATGTGCGTGCGTGTGTGTGTGTGTGTGTGTGTGTGTGTGTGTGTGTTTGACAACCTACTGAGCCAAACATTTGCTTTCATCATCTGTGTCTACCTGTCTATGTATCTATCAATATATCTATCTACCAGCACACCCCAGCCCTCCAGTCCCGATGACGATACTACTAATCTTCTCAACAACAAACACACCCCAGCCCTCCAGTCCCGATGACAGGTCTTCTAAACATCTCAACCATCGATGTTTTATAATTCCCCGACGTACCGATACCAGGGTTCGAAAACCACGCGTTGGATTAGGAAGCACGTAGCTCTGTGTTGATTCCGGTGATATGAGGCATCGGCCATTCAGAAAGCAATATTAATCTTGTTCTTATAGTCAATGCCGAGTGGTGTTGGTTGATCACGTCTCTAGACAGCCTTACATCTCGTGTGCTGCAAATCATTTCTCATACCGACCTTCCTCCTTGCCATGTTATCAATCTTCCCAGCATCTTATCTCTTGGTATCCTCCTCCCTCTCTTTCCTTCCATCCTCCCTTTTCGTGACGACATACACCAGCTTGTCCTTTCTCCTGATATGTCCAGAGAATATTGACAGTTCTATTCTGATCCAAGTCATCTGTTTTCTGTATGAGTTAACTTCTTTCAAGTAATCTGTTTTCTGTATGAGTTAACTTCTTTCAAGTAACATGTTTTCTGTATGAGTTAACTTCTTTCAAGTAACCTGTTTTCTGTATGAGTTAACTTCTTTCAAGTAACCTGTTTTCTGTATGAGTTAACTTCTTTCAAGTAACCTGTTTTCTGTATGAGTTAACTTCTTTCAAGTAACCTGTTTTCTGTATGAGTTAACTTCTTTCAAGTAACCTGTTTTCTGTATGAGTTTAACTTCTTTCACGATGTCTTCATTTTTCTGTCCATCCCTCCACGGCCTTCTCTTCATTCTTCTATGAAGTCACGTCTCCGCAGCCTAAACATCTGGAACGTGTGGTAAACTACTGACCGTCAAATTGTCTAGTCAGTCACAGATAACCATTAAATGCTGCTCTTGATTGTAACGTCCTGCAGCAGTTCATTCATTGGGCGAGTTTACTGCGCCGTACAGTAGTGACGAGACATGGACACTTGGTCATTCTATGTTGTACAATAGTGACGAGACATGAACACTTGGTCATTCTATGTTGTACAATAGTGACGAGGCATGGACACCTGGTCATTCTATGTTGTACAATAGTGACGAGACATGAATACTTGGTCATTCTATGCTGTACAATAGTGACGAGACATGGACACTTGGTCATTGTATGTTGTACAGTAGTGACGAGGCATGGAAACCTGGTAAATCTATGTTGTACAATAGTGACGAGACATGGACACTTGGTCATTGTATGTTGTATAATAGTGACGAGACATGGACACTTGGTCATTGTATGTTGTACAATAGTGACGAGGCATGGACACCTGGTAAATCTATGTTGTACAATAGTGACGAGACATGGACACTTGGTTATTCTATGTTGTACAATAGTGACGAGACATGGACACTTGGTCATTGTATGTTGTACAGTAGTGACGAGACATGGACACTTGGTCATTCTATGTTGTACAATAGTGACGAGGCATGGACACCTGATAAATCTATGTTGTACAATAGTGACGAGACATGGACACTTGGTCATTCTATGTTGTACAATAGCGACGAGACATGGACACTTGGAAATTCTATGTTGCACAATAGTGACGAGACATGAACACTTGGACATTCTATGTTGTACAATATTGACGAGACATGCACACTTGGCCATTCTATGTTGTACAATAGTGACGAGACATGGACACTTAGTCATTCTATGTACTACAATAGTGACGAGACATGAACACTTAGTCATTCTATGTTGTACAATAGTGTCGAGACATGGACACTTAGTCATTATATGTACTACAATAGTGACGAGACATGAACTCTTGATCATTCTATGTTGTACAATAGTGACGAGACATGGACACTTAGTCATTCTATGTACTACAATAGTGACGAGACATGAACTCTTGATCATTCTATGTTGTACAATAGTGACGAGACATGGACACTTAGTCATTCTATCTTCTACAATAGTGACGAGACATGAACACTTGGTCATTCTATGTTGTACAATAGTGACGAGGCATGGACACCTGGTAAATCTATGTTGTACAATAGTGACGAGACATGGACACTTGGTCATTCTATGTTGTACAATAGGGACGAGACATGGACACTTGGACATTCTATGTTGTACAATGGTGACGAGACATGAACACTTGGACATTCTATGTTGTACAATATTGACGAGACATGCACACTTGGCCATTCTATGTTGTACAATAGGTACAAGACATGCACACTTGGCCATTCTATGTTGTACAATAGTGACGAGACATAGACACTTAGTCATTCTATGTACTACAATAGTGACGAGACATGAACACTTAGTCATTCTATGTTGTACAATAGTGACGAGACATGGACACTTAGTCATTCTATGTACTACAAAAGTGACGAGACATGAACTCTTGATCATTCTATGTTGTACAATAGTGACGAGACATGGACACTTAGTCATTCTATCTTCTACAATAGTGACGAGACATGAACTCTTGATCATTCTATGTTGTACAATAGTGACTAGACATCGACACGTAGTCATTATATCTTCTACAATAGTGACGAGACATGAACTCTTGATCATTATATGTTGTACAATAGTGACGAGACATGGACACTTAGTCATTCTATGTACTACAATAGTGACTAGACATGAACTCTTGATCATTCTATGTTGTACAATAGTGACGAGACAAGGACACTTAGTCATTCTATCTTCTACAATAGTGACGAGACATGAACTCTTGATCATTCTATGTTGTACAATAGTGACGAGACATGGACACTTGGTCATTCTATGTTGTACAATAGGTATGAGACATGGACACTTGGTCATTCTATGTTGTACAATAGTGAGGAGACATGAACTCTTGATCATTCTATGTTGTACAATAGTGACGAGACATGAACTCTTGATCATTCTATGTTGTACAATAGTGACGAGACATGGACACTTAGTCATTCTATCTTCTACAATAGTGACGAGACATGAACTCTTGATCATTCTATGTTGTACAATAGTGACGAGACATGGACACTTGGTCATTCTATGTTGTACAATAGTGACGAGACATGGACACTTGGTCATTCTATGTTGTACAATAGTGACGAGACATGGACACTTGGTCATTCTATGTTGTACAATAGTGACGAGACATGAACACTTGGTCATTCTATGTTGTACAATAATGACGAGACATGGACACTTGGTCATTCTATGTTGTACAATAGTGACGAGACAGGCACACGTGGCCATTCTATGTTGTACAATAGTGACGAGACATGGACACTTGGTCATTCTATGTTGTACAATAGTGACGAGACATGAACTCTTGATCATTCTATGTTGTACAATAGTGACGAGACATGAAATCTTGATCATTCTATGTTGTACAATAGTGACGAGACATGGACACTTAGTCATTCTATCTTCTACAATAGTGACGAGACATGAACTCTTGATCATTCTATGTTGTACAATAGTGACGAGACATGGACACTTGGTCATTCTATGTTGTACATTAGTGACGAGACATGGACACTTGGTCATTCTATGTTGTACAATAGTGACGAGACATGGACACTTGGTCATTCTATGTTGTACAATAGTGACGAGACATGAACACTTGGTCATTCTATGTTGTACAATAGTGACGAGACATAGACACTTGGTCATTCTATGTTGTACAATAGTGACGAGACATGGAACTTGGTCATTCTATGTTGTACAATAGTGACGAGACATGAACACTTGGTCATTCTATGTTGTACAATAGTGACGAGACATAGACACTTGGTCATTCTATGTTGTACAATAGTGACGAGACATGAACACTTGGTCATTCTATGTTGTACAATAGTGACGAGACATAGACACTTGGTCATTCTATGTTGTACAATAGTGACGAGACATGCACACTTGGCCATTCTATGTTGTAACTCGCAAGACACCAGTACAGACACGAGCAGCTGTCTCATGTTGTTGTCCACATATGAATCAACACATAACACAAAAGTCACATGTCATGTTGACTTTATATTTATTCACTCGTGAGACAATATTACAGTGTATGTGGTAGATAACTTACTTTTTATTTCGCATGTCCTTTTTTACAGGACATCGCTGTAAACATTAGCATCTTTCAGCTGATTGTTGGTTTCTTGGCAAAATTGCGCTGGGTAGTTTTCCATTGCTTTCTGTGCGACCGGCTCACATATCCCGTAAGTTACCAACGCGGAGATAACCGCTACCAATTCACGCGCACGTCACGTTACTCACGAGAGTATACGGGATTACGTAGAAAGTCGTGTAACTGCTAGACTAGCGAGACCGGCAGATAACTAACTTGTGAGACAATATGACAGTGTTTATTTTAAGTAACACACTTTAGTAACAATATGTCAGTGTGTATGTTACATAACTAATTTGTGAGACAATATGGCAATGTATATAAGAGCATTTACATGTGTCACAATATATGACATATTTTTATCAGTGTGATTGCAGAGTGAAATAATGTGTTTTTAAAGATAATTGAAGTCTGCTGGCACGCTATGACAGTGTATATGTTAGATAACTCATATGGGACAATCACTATGTGTATGTATTTATAAAATAACTCACGTGAGAGACAATCAAAATGTGTATTTATATGTAGAATATCTCATGTGGGGGGCAATCGCAATGTGTATTTATATCTAAAATAACACAAATATGGGACAATGCCCTGATAATGTCATCATAGAGGTCGGACTAAGCTTTGATTCCATCTTCGACTCTCTTAGGATAAGAGGTAGAAGGAATGGCCACATATTCCTGCACGCATTCAGCCTACAACATGTGGTAGAAAGAATGGCATACTATTCCTGCATACATTCAGCCTACAACATGTGGTAGAAAGAATGGCATACTATTCCTGCATGCATTCAGCCTACAACATGTGGTAGAAAGAATGGCATACTATTCCTGCATACATTCAGCTTACAACATGTGGTAGAAAGAATGGCATACTATTCCTGCATACATTCAGCCTACAACATGTGGAAGAAAGAATGGCCACATATTCCTGCATACATTCAGCCTACAACATGTGGTAGAAAGAATGGCCACATATTCCTGCATACATTCAGCCTACAACATGTGGTAGAAAGAATGGCCACATATTCCTGCACGCATTCAGCCTACAACATGTGTTAGAAAGAATGGCCACATACTCCTGCATATATTCAGCCTACAACATGTGGTAGAAAGAATGGCCACATATTCCTGCATACATTCAGCCTACAACATGTGGTATAAAAAATGGCCACATATTCCTGCGTACATTCAGCCTACAACATGTGGTAGAAAGAATGGCCACATATGTAACAGAGGAAGGGGTTTTGGTAGTATTTAGGTGGGAAACGACTACAGCACGATTGAGCATCAGGGTAGAATGAGAGGAGAGATGCTCAAGTCGTGACGTGGTTTGTTGTCAAAGGGGCAGTTAACATCAAGATACCGAACGGAAAGGTTGCCACACTAATTCCAGCTGTCATCAACACGAATAAAGTATATTTATAAAGATCCACCTGACTCCACTCATGTTATGAGTTATCAGTTATGAGTTGACTTCGTTACATAAACGAAATGGAGCCTAAGAACCAGGATTTCCAGGATCTTTAGTTGTCGCGGCAGAAGTCACAAAAAACCACTGTTTACGTCAACAACTTGAAGAGACAGAAGCATTTCAGCACGATTCGATACGTAACTTGAACAGAAACAAAGCGTAGTTAGAAAAATGGCCAATAACTTATCAGCGGAAAATACAGCGACCAAAAGCCCGCCCAGGGGTGGTCGTCTGTAAGTCTTTTTCAAGACTTGCTGTCAAAATTTTATTTGGCGTCAAGAGAAGAGTGAAAACCAGTTTGCCTACGAGCGTAATCGTCATGCTGTGGAAGGTCAATCCAGTCTGAATATTTTGTCGGGTGAACAAGAATTCAAGAATTCCGTTGAAGGTCAATCTCCGATCATCATGCTGTTGAAGGTCAATCCAGTCTAGAACATGGTTTGTTGCAGGTGAGCGAGAATTTTCCAATACCTCCCTCAAATTGATCCCTTGCCTCCAATTAAAGTTTCAAAGCTAAATCAAAGACTTTAAGAAATTACTCGCCCACAATCAGAACTCTTCCAAAGTTCGTATAATCCACTCAAATTAATGGAGGTGATCATGAAATATCAGGACAGCAGTTAAATACCTCGTTCTTCCATTGATTGGGCCAGGTTTTGTTTGAAACAGTCAGACTATCGCTGGGCCGCTAGCTGATCCTGATCCTTTTGGGCTCTGTTACCTCTGAGGCCTTCTCAAAACGTCGATGAAGTACCCCACCCGGGGCGAAGTCAGAAGCCAGAAATCTGGTCGGGACCCAACCAGGGGTTGAAGTTTATCCAGGCATCCCAAGAGAAGTAACTAACTGAAGAGACGACGTTACTTGGAGGAAGAGACAGACTACCTGAACTCCGCGACTGATTGAATTTCAGCTGACGCAGAATCCTAGTGTTTGAGTATAACCTGAAGACGAGTCTAGAGGAATACGTCTTGCTTGGATCAGGAACCGAGAGTAGGGTAATCTGTGAGCCTATTACCTAGTCGAACTGTTCTTGTGTATATGTAAACTGAATTTCTTAAATTAGCTGATTACAAATGAGGTTGTGATTGTTTGTTCTATATAATAATATTTCAGCATAACAGATTCATCACGGCACAGTAGAGAATTATTCCAGCTGAGCTCAAGACAAGTTTGTTTTTCCCAGGTACTAAGAAGCATATAGAAGAAGATATTGTTTTTAGGCTGAGATAGCATAAAGAGTAAAAATGCACCTGAGCAGAGACTTAGGACGCGTGACTGCATGGTTAGGAGAGTTAAAGGTGGCAGTCAGCGAGGTAGAATGTTTCGTACACTGGTTACAGAGTAAAACAAATAATGTAGGAAGTAATGAGATAAAAAGGAACAACAAGAATAGCTGAGGACAGCCACTACTTAATGAAAATAGGGGACAGTATAGAAACATTTACGTTAATACAAGGATGACTAGGGCTAGGAGCTGGTATAATGATCAGGGATACAGAAATGGACAAGAGAGAGACTGTTCTAGGAGTTGGCCATCCTATACTGTAAGCGCTAGAAAAAGACGTGACGAATGGTTTGAAAAAAGACAAAGACAATATCTAAACTCAGGTGTAAGAGACAGAGTTGAACCTGTAAATAAAATACAAACTAGTCCTAAAATGGTTGCGAATGTGACTAGTGGACAGGAAAAGAAAACGATGGTATTAGTGAAAAAAATAAACCGAGAGACACAGACGCAGGCAGGTAATACGATAGAAAATAGTACGCAGACTCAGGTAGATATTGTAGAGAAAAATACCCAAGTGCAACCAACTAAGAAAATAGTAAGGGGAACGCAGACTATTAAGACGGTGGAAATTGCGGAAACACCTCAGGTGAAATTAGAAAAAGGAGACACAGTTGAAGTTGAGAAAGATAGACAGACGAAAACCAAGGATGAAAGGAAGCCAAAGAGGAGAGGTATTGAAAGAGGAAATAGTAGTATGATAGTTAATAGAGGTACTGACATCTCAAGTTCCTCAAGTATAGACATGAAACTAATTCCCAAATGGTGTAGGAATATTAGTTGTCGGAGTTCAGATTACGAAGAAGATATTTCCACCGCCGCAGGTTATAGTGATGCTGAAACAGATATAAATACTGATGATTCGAAGAATGAGAGAATTGTACTACGAACAGATCCTGACTTGAAGCGTAATGTTCCCTCGTACGGTGTAGTTGCTGGTGGACAGACGGACAGAGTTTTAGTTAGTGACTCTAGAGAAGTAGATACTAGTTTACATGACAAGAAAGTAGGGAAAACTAAGAGACGAATACCAAGAAAGAGAAAGAAAGACAGAGGTTCTAAAGGCGACTATGGGAATAGGGTCGACGTATCTGCAGTAAATTGTTATGAGAATTACTATGAGTCTGATGAAGGAACTGTTATCAGTGTGTCATCTGAAGACGAGATGGGGAAGTACAAACGTTACGTAAGGTTGACAGGAAACAGTGAGCAGACCAACGCAAATGAAAGAAATAAAGGAAAGAATTCATTTAAGAAGAAGAATAATAGCAGACAGATAGCGGGAATTTATTCAACGACAGAAAGTGACTTAAGAAAAATAGAAGACCTTATGACTTTAAGACCAGAGTACTTTAACAACAGGTTAACAACGGATAGTGATGATGGTATAATTGAAACGAGACGAACATCAGTACTAAGAGACGACGAAATATTTGGTTTCGATGCGCTCTATGGTTGTTAAAATTATTTGGGTGAGGAAGGAAAATGGAATTGTTTTGGAAGAATTGCGGTTTGAGCACATAGATATATGAGCTGTCTAAAATAGACAAATGAAATTGTTTGGTGTGGCATCACAGGATACAAGGTAGGCAATAGTGTTGTTGAGGATAGAGAGTTACGGCAAATGAGATTTTACGTGGATACGTAATACAGAATTAGGATATATTGTGTTTAGTGACGATGTAGGAAGAGTAGAAATTAAAATAGTCCTTTGTCCAGAATGAATAGATACCGAGAATTAGTCACGTTGAGTGATGTATAAATGGAGTGATTAAAGTAGGATAGATTCAGCACATAATTAGTAGAGAGAGGGATAAAATAAGTATGGATGGTTCGACTCAGAGCTGTGACATGAAGTCTGAGATAGTTTTGTTTGGTAGATTGAGAAGTAGGTGTGGTGTTGTTTACGGCTGGGCCGAGAGTGTCTAGTGAAGAGATACATATTGAGGAGGAATTGGATATCATATGTGAAATAGCCAGTTGAACGCGAGAATATTAAGATTAAAAGACTGTAGAAGTTGATGATTGAAGAATACGAGTTCTTGGTGAGAGGGATGAAGTAATTACGTCATGCTTGCGGAGAAGGAAGAGCTGATTAAATATGAGAAACTTGTTGTGTGGAGAAGTATAGAATGATAGTTACGAGGTTAGTGGCTCGTCGGAGTGAAATTGGTTATAAGAGATCGTTGATAGTGCTGGTTAGTGTATAAGAGAGTTATAGTTTGCGAGAGAAAATGCTTACGTTATGACCTTTGAAAAAGAGAGGATGAGTGAGAAAAGTAGAAATAAGTAAACAGTTGAATTGTGAAAGTCCTGTTGAGTGTTGAAGTAGTTTGTCTGATAGTCCATTGTTCTTGTAGCTGTAAAAATGTAGACAAACATATGTGTGTCGAGTATGGATAGGTTGTTGGCAAGTGTTAAGTACAGCATGCATGTACGAGGTGTTTAGTTCGTACGTGAGTATAGTTTCAGACAAACAGGTGTTAGTCGCTATGAGTGAAGTAGGAGTGAGGTTTGGTGATGTCGCCTAAGCGAAGTACATAGATAAAATTTAATAGTGCGCTGATATATCTTGTGTCAAGGTGTGTAGAGGAGGTCGATACGCTTGGATTGTGGTGAGTGATTGCTGGAATGTTGAATTGGCGTCTAAGTGTTTTTTTTTAAAGTAATGGTATGGACACGTTAGCATTGTCGCGATGCGAAAATAGTCGTGAGATGAGAGCGAGGTTGTGTATCATTGTCCGTGTGAATATGCGAAGAGCGGTTGATAAATGAACTTGATAAAACGTGGAACGTAGAGTATGCGAAAATTGAGAGATAGAAAGAACGTGATTAGAGAATTGTGATGTCTTTTCGTTAGAATATCTGACGTTGGAAAGAAATTACGGAAGTTGTATGACAGGTTGACGGAAAGAGAGTTAACATTCCGAATGACGTTTCATAAAACATTTTTAGTATTCTTGACAGAGACATATCGAAGCAGGAATGCCAAATACTGAGAAACGAGAAAAGTGAGGTCTACTGTCAGTTATAAGTGGCGTGAGTTGCAGTTCTGAAAGAATCCCGATAAAGAAAACGAAGAGTGAAAGGTAAAGAGGTAAACAACGTTAGTTAAATGAATGTTGGAGAATGTGTTCCGATAAGGGTGACCAGTTTGATTATCGTTACGATACAAGAGTGCTAGGAGAGACCTGAGGATAGCTTAGAGTAGTCGTGGTGAGATGTTGGAAGATAATGATGTGTTTAATTAATTGCGTCGGATAGACGAGAAACTTAAAAGTAGAGTTGGTTATATTGGTGAGAGACAAAGTTTTGTTGGACGTAAGAGGCTAGAGATACCGTAGTTAACGGTAATAATAATGATTAGTTTTAGAAATACTTGGAACAAATCCAAGAGAAACAGTTTGTGTGTTAAGGTATGGTCATTGGTTGAGTGGTGATTTTGGTTGAGGGGAACAAGTATTGTTCCGCGATATGAGGATCTGTAGATAACAGATATATAAAAATATATATATGTATATACGTATTTTGGCATTAATACTTGGCAGGGAACTGTTTTGTTTTCTCGGTTAAAAAAAAATGGTGGAATGACTTATATAAATAGATATGAGTTACATTAGTTCGTATAGGAGGACAATTTTGCTTGGTCACTTTAAGTAATTAATTCTGTGTGAATTATATAATTTTTTTGAAAACCTTCTCTTTAGCGAGAAGACAGTTGTTTTTGTTGAATTTGAGTTTGTAATGCCTCATGTATAATATGTTTTTTTTTCCTTGATTTGGTCCTGTAAAATGATAGTTGTTATTTGATTCTAGAATAGGGTTATTGTGTTCTTAGACTTTTACGTACAAACTATTGGTCCGTAAAAGAGACCAGTAGTATTAACTAACAATAGGTTAGGATGTATGTTGTATTATTTTAATATATATTTTTCTTTGAATGAGTTCATACCTTTAATTAATATGTGGGGAAACATAAATGATGTAAAAAGTTTTTTTTTTTGGGGGGGGGGGGGAGGGGTATGATGTTCTGTTTTGATTTTATTTCGCTTAACTTATAATTTAAGTGAATTGTCTTGTATGTTTGAAAATACATGTTGGAAATTAGTTAGGTTAAGTTTAATCTACATGGTTTTGTCTTGAATAAAGAAAATACATGGGGCTTTATTTTAATCCTTCGTTCAGAAAATAGAAATAAACTACTGGGGACTAGAAGAGAGACATTTATTTTAGTCCTTCGTTCAGAAAATAGTAATAAACTACTGGGGACTAGAATAGAGACATTTATTTGGGATCCTTCGTTCAGAAAATAGTAATAAACTACTGGGGACTAGAAGAGAGACATTTATTTGGGATCCTTCGTTCAGAAAATAGTAATAAACTACTGGGGACTAGAAGAGAGACATATTCTCCTTGTAAATAACAAGTTGATGTATATGCTACTAGCAAGGTTGCTGTGATAATCAGCGTTGAGAGGTTAAGTTGTGGAAACATAGGCCATACTTAAATGACGGGGTTAATATACAAGTAAAATGGTTATGGGGAAATTAAGGGAGCATTAATTGAAGAAAAGATTAATGAATGAGGGGAAAGTTTTGAACATAGTTTCAGGGGGTCAAAAGAGCCATGGGGTATTTTCATAAGAGACGAGATTGAAGAAGAAGAACTGGGTAACGTGTTGCCCCAGACAAATAATTAAACATGAATTGAATCCATGTTTGATTAGATACTGTAGATAACAGTACAATAATAAGTGTGAAATGTACATTGGGAACAAAATGACATGGGGTTTTGAGGGACTGCAGTCACAGACGTGAGTTAGGAGCAGTACATGGTTGCTGTTGATAACGGCATACATTAACAACTGGAGGTTTGAGTAGATGTGCCCATAATAAATGGACAGTAAGGGGGCAAGATTAAAAGAGAGGTATATTATGTGAGGTGATGTGTATTGGAACAGGTCTTGATTTTTACTTGTGTCCTCGGGACGTGTTTTGTGGTTAACATTACATTGAGGTAAGGTTCAGAGTTATAAAGTTGGTAGTGTCTGAAATATACAGACACTTGGTTGGTATTTTTGATGCTGTAAATAGAAGCGTAAACTGTTACCATAATGAGTGGTACTATAGGAGATATAATTATTTTAGACTTTATTACATAAAGTCTCAAATGACATAGGAGGGTAAAGGAGTATGGTTTGGTAAAAGGAGTGTGATTTAGCTGAGTGTGGTCTTTGTGTGGAAGAGTTCTACTGCTTCTTTTAAATACCGGTGGCCACCGATTCTTTGTCTTTCTATTGTGTGAGAGTGATTACAGGTTGAAAGTAGAGAATTGGTAGTGTTGTTGAAGACAATGGGGACTTGGTACCAGAAAGGTACAGTGTTTGAGTTTTTAAGCAGATTTCTTATGAAGAGGAGGAGGGGTTATTTCAACCATATGTGTTATGACGTATTGTATATACTTGTAAAGTTGAGTTTTCAATGTTATTATGTAGTTGATATGTGTTATTATGTTATGAAGAGGAAATAGTTTATAGTAGGGTACTAGATTGAAAATACGACAGGGAGAAGGGTTAAAGGATATAATATTTACTCAAATTTGAGTTGGTTTGGGGAAGATTAGAGGAAATCTGGGAGTTAAGGAAAAAGAGGGAATAGATTAAGAGAGTTGGGAGTAAAGAATTTTTCCTTTATAAGAAAAATTCTTTAGAAAACATAGGGAGGTGTAACAGAGGAAGGGGTTTTGGTAGTATTTAGGTGGGAAACGACTACAGCACGATTGAGCATCAGGGTCGAATGAGAGGAGAGATGCTCAAGTCGTGACGTGGTTTGTTGTCAAAGGGGCAGTTAACATCAAGATACCGAACGGAAAGGTTGCCACACTAATTCCAGCTGTCATCAACACGAATAAAGTATATTTATAAAGATCCACCTGACTCCACTCATGTTATGAATTATCAGTTATGAGTTGACTTCGTTACACATATTCCTGCACGTATTCAGCCTACAACATGTGGTAGAAAGAATGGCCACATATTCCTGCACGCATTCAGCCTACAACATGTGGTAGAAAGAATGGCATACTATTCCTGCATACATTCAGCTTACAACATGTGGTAGAAAGAATGGCCACATATTCCTGCATACCTTCAGCCTACAACATGTGGTAGAAAGAATGACCACATATTCCTGCATACATTCAGCCTAAAGCATGTGGCAGAAAGAATGGCCACATATTCCTGCACGCATTCAGCCTACAACATGTTGTAGAAAGAATGGCATACTATTCCTGCATGCATTCAGCCTACAATATGTGGTAGAAAGAATGGTATACTATTCCTGCATGCATTCAGCCTACAACATGTGGTAGAAAGAATGGCATACTATTCCTGCATACATTCAGCTTACAACATGTTTTAGAAAGAATGGCCACATATTCCTGCATACATTCAGCCTACAACATGTGGTAGAAAGAATGGCCACATATTCCTGCATACATTCAGCCTACAACATGTGGTAGAAAGAATGACCACATATTCCTGGATACATTCAGCCTACAACATGTGGTAGAAAGAATGGCCACATATTCCTGCATGCATTCAGCATACAACATGTGGTAGAAAGAATGGCAACATATTCCTGCACGCATTCAGCCTACAACATGTGGCAGAAAAATGGCCACATATTCCTGCATACATTCAGCCTACAACATGTGGTAGAAAGAATGGCCACATATTCCTGCATACATTCAGCCTACAACATGTGGTAGAAAGAATGGCCACATATTCTTGCATGCATTCAGCCTACAACATGTGGTAGAAAGAATGGCCACATATTCCTGCGTGTATTCAGTCTACAACATGTGGTAGAAACAATGGCCACACATTCCTGCATACATTCAGCTTACAACATGTGATAGAAACAATGGCCACATATTCCTGCATACATTCAGCCTACAACATGTTATAGAAATAATGGCCACATATTCCTGCATACATTCAGCCTACAAAATATGGTAGAAATAATGGCCACATATTCTTGCATACATTCAGCCTACAAAATATGGTAGAAATAATGGCCACATATTCCTGCATACATTCAGCCTACAACATGTGGTAGAAAGAATGGCCACATATTTCTGCATACATCCAGCCTACAACATGTGGTAGAAAGAATGGCCACATATTCCTGCATACATTCAGCCTACAACATGTTGTAGAAATAATGGCCACATATTCCTGCATACATTCAGCCTATAACATGTGCTGGACCTAACATATCACTGACTCATAGCGACTACCTGCTTGTTGTTATTTGTTATATACCTAAGACAACTCACCTGTTGGACAAGATGGACTTAGACTGACAAAGAAAAAATAAATAGATGTGTCCCCACAATTCCCAGAAAAACTATATTCATGAAATCGCTTAAACCAGGGCCCTAAATCTTTCTCCAGGCACGTACAAATTAGGCTCCTGCTGTAACTGACGTCAAGGTAGTTAACATTTACCAGCGATGCAAAGGCCAGTGGCACACGAGTCAGCTTCGAACCCTCAAAGTATAATTCTGTTAAAAGCGGAACATTTTTAAAGGCAGAAAGGGATATCTTGGACACCGGGTTGTAGTTCATATTCAAGAATGTTAAACTTGAATTCACTGGGAAACTAGTGTCCGTTATTTCTGTAATAAAATTATAATCAATTTCAATCGTACTTATCCACTGTGGTATTTCATCCCCTCTCATATAATGTATAATGTTGGAGGTTACAAATAGTTCTGTGACATATTTCAACTTCAAAATGATTCTGGGAATTGAAGTAAGTGAGTTGTTGGAAAAACCTAACAGTGAACTATTCAAAGGCAGTGAACCAGAATAGGGATCGTTTATTCGATTACCATTGAAATAGAATTTTTCCATTTTCTGCAGAGATGAAAAATCTGGAATAACTGTTAGTAGGTTGTTGGTTATACCAAAGTCATTTAAACTATCAGAATATCTACTAACCATCTTACTGAGTAAATTTGCGTCAGAAATTCTGTTGTTATCAAGGGCTAATGAACTCAACCTAGCCTCTGCAGGAAGCCATGTAATATCGATTATTTTATTCTGATGTAAATATAACGACTCCAACGCGATCAGCTTGGATAGAGCCTTGGGAATGGCAGTAAGACTGTTGCCATATAATGTTAGATATGTTAAACTGTTAGCCATACTGTCGAATGTATCATCTGGGATTGTTTCAATGGATGTACCTGTGATACTTAACATAGTTAGATGGGCGAAATACTGAATGCAGTCTGGCCATATTTGGAGACCGTTCTGGGTCAAATGAAATGTCTTCAGTGTTTGACCAATGTTCTTCATTGCGTTAATGTTCCAGTCTGTGATGTTTGATGTGCCAAATGTAAGATCCGTCAGTGCGTGCAAATGGAGAAAGGCATCTGGGATTCTCGTAAATAGAGCGCCTGAGAACCATAGTGTGGTTAAGGTCAAGGCTGAAGTGTCGAATGCAGTTTCATCTATGGTGGTAATAGGATTTTCTTCCATGGAAATTTGTGTCAAGTTGGCTGGTAAACTTCGAGCTGGTATTGTGGTAATCTGGTTCATCTGGGGACAAACCACGTTATCATGTTTGAAAAAGCCAATTAACAATTCGTTTTTCTGTGATTCTGGGGTTATTACATCGGCTTGCGAATATATCTACTTCATGGGAGGTTGCTTATATAGGAGGAGAGACAGAGAGCAGAGAGAGTCTCACAGTGAGAGAGTCTCACATTATTATCTTGCTATGAAAGTGAATGAAGCATGCACTAAAACATTAAGCCGTGTCAGTCTGTATCAGGGTATGCACGAATTGTTATTATAGTCTAAACAGCAAGAAAGAACACCCACACAAAATACTCACACACACACACACACACATATATATATATATATATATATATATATATATATATATATATATATATATATATATATATATGTGTGTGTGTGTGTGTGTGTGTGTGTGGGTAAAAGTTATTATGCCTTGTTAAAGCACAAACTATCGTCTGTCAAGATGGCGAGGTGCCAATGATGATGATGATGATGATGATGATGATGATGATGATATATATATATATATATATAGTGTTGTTGTCGGCCTATGTGGGTCACGGAGGCGTACATCGTGGGAAGTCGCCATATATAAATAGATGACTGGTGGGCTACCTGTGTCTATGTAAAACAGGGTGGCTGATGACTATAATGTCTGTGCTCTTCTGCGTTTGTAAGTATCTTAAATATTCTTGTGAGAGGTGACTTAATTCTGTTGTTGTTGCACAGTCTCACTTGTAAGATGACTTGTTTTTGTGTGTGTTGCAAATATTCATGTCTAAGCTCCCATATAAGGTGACTTATTTATGTTGGTACTGCTAGGTGTCCTTTGTAAAGTGGCTTATTTCTGTCAGTTTCAACGTTCTTCCTGAGAAAGTGTGGCATCTTTGTTAAGGTGTCTCGCTTTTGTTAGGTGTCACATTCTACACAGTTCAGGTGTTTAAGCATTCCGTTGTTGTAATTGGTCTGCCCTATAGACTTGGCTTAAAGGGTAGTTAGTTAGTTGCATACCCTCTACATGGCGTCGCAGTCAGCCCCAGCGTTTTGGGCTGTTTGGGATTTCTTGGCAAGTTGACGTTCAGTAATTTGCCATTGCTTTCTGAACTGATGGCACTCATACCATTGTTAAACTCCAACGCAAGGCCTGGAATGTGTTTTCTCTTGCAGTCCCAGTTCAACCCGAGAGTTCTCTCTCCTGACACTCGTCACGAAACCTGTCCCACGCACTAACAAACACACGTGCAGGTGTGAGTTCCATTCATACCAAACCGGCATCCTGACAATAATTATGATTGTAACAGTGTTGCAAGATACAAATGCCATACTACTATTCTATTAAAACTAAAGGAGTGGCGACACTCTTGCGTGCAGGAAGCTGCGGTACTTACACCCAGACTGTGAAATGTGAAGATTGATGCTTACATCTCAATTTGGAGATGTGAAATGTGATACTCACGTCGAAATCGAAGATGTGACACGTAATACTTACATCCACACTGTGAAATGTGATACTTACATCCACATTGAAAGATTTGGTATGTGATAATTACATCTAACATGTGAGATGTCAACACAATACTTACATCCAAACTGAGATATGTAAAATTCGATTGTTGTGTCGCAAGTGAGGGTGGAAGAGAAGTGAAGTTTTTATAACCGCATTCAATCTCAACATCGTAGCAATAACATTCCTGCAAATACGAATACAATAGTCACATTTCTGGGGGGAAAATATATATATAAAAGTCGCATTTCTATAAACACATATTTGACAGTGACATTCCTATAAATACAAATGTAAATGTCACATTCCTGCAAATATAAATTAACAGTTACATTACTATAAGCACATACCGACAGTCGCAATCCTGCACATACACATATAGAAGCCAAAATCATGCAAAATCATTCAAATCAATATACGCTCCTTAAGTGATTCAGTACCACACAAAATGAAGGATTGGTCCAAACATGGTACACAGTCAAATGAACAAGTATAATTATGTTTAGTTCCATTCACCGAGCTTTGACACAGCAGAAGATGTCACGAAACAAATCCAATAGCACGATGACCCCGTAAGGCGTAACGGTGTTTTTATCTTCAGAGGACGCTGTTTTTGTGTTTTTCTTGGATGGATGTGCTGTTGTTTTCGTATCCGTTTTAGGAAGTTTACAAGAAATCACGGAAGACAGGTGGTGGATGAAATTTTGATGGCAACAAACGGGTCGTTATTGGCTATGGCCTTATGTTTCGCGACGGTAGGCAAACGATTTCTTTAACTGGACAATGGCTACGGTCTTCGGCCGGTATGGTCACTGTCTAGAAGGAAAGCAAAGGCAAACTACCTTCTTTAAAGTTTATTATGAATCCTCGAATCACAGAACGTGACAAGAAAAGGACATTAACACAGAAATGAGCTAACTGGAATGTACCAACTTCAAGCTAAGACGGAAAATTGGATAACATCAAACAAGAAATAGGAAGAGAGAATATAAATATATCAGGAATGTGTGAGACGAGGTGGAAAGGAACAAGGATTTAAATAGCGGTGGATTTTCAGATTATTTATTCTGGGGGAGAAGAAAGACAAAGAGATGTAGCAATTAACGTAGATCTGCGAATAACAAAATCTGCTAAAGGATATGGCGCAGTGTCAGACAGGGATCTGTATGTGAAATTAATAGACATAACTTTCAACCTAAACGTCATTCACATATATTCTCCAACAGTAGAAAACAGTTAAAGTAGTACACAGGCATTGTATAATGGCGTGGAAATCATTTGAAGGAATGTAAAACTTCAGAAATAACTATCATAATGGATGACCTCAATGCGAAAGTGGGAAATCAAGGCGTTAGATGAGCAGTAGGCAAACATGGTTTGGGAGAACGAAACAAAAGTTTATACACACTTGTATAATGGGTGAAAGAGCAGAAGATGATTTTAGGAAACACATGGTTAAAACAACAAACTAGAAGATTATGGCCATGGAAGAGTCTTGACAGCAGGATTACAAAAAAAAAAACTGATTAAATCTTGATTGGCAAAATGTTTCGAAATGCGTTAGCAATCGCAAAAACCAGATCCCAATGCAGACTGTTAAAGTGATTGCATATTGCTTACAGAACATTGAGAATAAAGTTAAAGAAAGTCACGTATACACCAGAAAATACTAATATGATCTGTGTACATTAAAAATGACACAGAAATACCACACAATTTCAACACTGAAGTAAAGAACAGAGTTGATATATTGTCCGATCTACAGATCATATTTCAAAATATGGATGATCCATAGGAAATGTTTAAGACTTCAATCAGATTGGCTGCAGAGACAACTATTCAAAAATGAAAGAAAACGGGTCGTAAAATATGGATGACCGAAGTTGTTATACGAGGGCGAGTCAATAAGTAAGTCACACAGATATGTGGTATGGCAGGAACATGTAGTTAGTGTTTCCTGGAGGTGTCATTAGTTGACAGCAACATCGATCTTTATATTCCCGTTTGTCACGTGGCATTGGTGTCTCATGCACATGCGCAGCACGTAAACTAAATGGCGACTGTATTTACGGAGTGCACAACCAAAGAGCAACGTGATGTTGTGCGTGTTTTGTGTGCAAAAGGACTGCCTGCAAAGGACATTCATAAGGAAATGCTTCCTGTTTATGCTGACTACCAGCCCGAATCAAAGCGTGCTTCGATGCAATGGAAACACCCTTCTTCGCCTTGTGTCAAATAAATTAGAGGTTACGCCATCAGCAGAGAAGGTTATGCTGACAGTGTTCTGGGATTGTCAAGGAGTGCTTTTCACCAATTTCAAGAATAAAGGCGACAATGTGAATTCTGAATCGTACTGTGAGGTTATGTCGATGTTTCATGATGCACTTCGAGGAAAACGTCTAGGACTGCTAACTAGAGAAATGTTGCTTCTTCATGACAATGTCAGACCACATACGACTCGATTATCTCAGCAGAATATTAAGCAACTAAGACTGGAAGTTCTGGAACATCCACCTTACAGCCCCGACTTAGCCCTAGTGGTGTCCACATTTTTGGTCCACTGAAAACCCACCTTGGCGGGAGACATTTCGCTAATGACGCCGAAGTTGAATGTGAAGTGAAAACGTGGTTTAGAAAACAGAGCACGCAGTTCTATGCAGCCGGTTTGGGAGGACTGATAAAACGATGGGATAAGTGCATCAATGTTGGTGGAAATTATGATGAGAAATATAGGGACAATGTATGTATAAAAATAAACTGGTTTCAAGTTGTTATCATATTTACTTATTTTTCTACAGTCATTTGTGACTTACTTATTGACTTCCCCCAGTACAACTAATGGAAACAAGACGACACAAAAATATGCCTGACAAATAAGAAGAGAGTCACAGAAAATTCAGAACATTATGCAAGGAGGCAAAAGAACTACGGCTCGAGAAAAATTGCCTAGCAATTGAAAAACAACGCCACATTAAAAGTACCAAATTATTGCTCAGAAGAATTCAGGACTTTACTAATAACAGAACACGTACATCAACAGGCTGCCAAAAAACAAATAAACAAATACACAAACAAACAAACGATGGAAAAATCATACTAGAAAAAGATCAGATTTCACCTGTATGGTCAGATTATGTGGAAAAAGAAAATATGATGATAACTGAGAACAGTAATCAGGAGCCTTGGAATGTGATCATTATCGAACAATTAGTATAATGAGTCATATCACGAAAATTTTGCTACGAAATATAATGCAAAGAGTTAGGGAGAAAATACAACCCGAAATAGGAGAAGAACAATGTAAGCTTGTAGAAGGCAAAGGTGCAATTAATTATGTGTAAATGCTGTGAACATTGAGTTATGAAATTAATGATGTGTATATGCTGTGAACATTGAGTTATGAAATTAATGATGTGTATATGCTGTGAACATTGAGATATGAAATTAGTGATGTGTATATGCTGTGAACATTGAGTTATGAAATTAATGATGTGTATATGCTGTGAACATTGAGTTATGAAATTAATGATGTGTATATGCTGTGAACATTGAGATATGAAATTAGTGATGTGTATATGCTGTGAACATTGAGTTATGAAATTAATGATGTGTATATGCTGTGAACATTGAGATATGAAATTAGTGATGTGTATATGCTGTGAACATTGAGTTATGAAATTAATGATGTGTATATGCTGTGAACATTGAGTTATGCAATTAATGATGTGTATATGCTGTGAACATTGAGTTAACATCCCACAAAAGTAAATAAAAACATACATCTTTGATTTATTGATTACACAAAGGCTTTTGATAAGGTAAGATATGTGACCGTGATAAAGATGCTTTCAGATTTACACATTGATAGGAACGACTTTAGTCTTGTAGAAAACATATATTGGAAATAACAAGCAGCCATAAAGATAGATAATTAAGTGTATCCCTATTAGCCTATTAAGAGATGTGTGAGATAAGGATGTGTAATGTTTCCAGATCTGTTTTCAAAGTACAGTGAAAATATTTTCAGAAATGTATAAGATATGAAAAGAATCATCATTCGCGGACATAACATCAATAAAATTAGATATGTGGATTTCCTCCGAAGTCGGAGAGTGTCTGCATGTACGGCGAGGAACCACCAGTCTGCACACCAATAACCCAGACATGGGACAACGGATACTCACGCAAACCTCAGGTCCTGTATGACATCACACTGATGTTGGACAACAGGATGTCTTCATCCGACATACATGACTTCGCGTTGGAGCTCAAGCCAACTAATTTAAGCAAGAAAGCAAGATATGTGGATGATACAGTATTGATTGCGGAGAATAAAAAGTATCTGCAGCATTTAGTAGATGCAGTTTTTGCACACAGTGAACAACCAGGGTTAGAATAACAGGGTTAGAAGACACATATTATTCCCGTCACTGGGAAGAAGGAGATACCAAAAGATAATATACAAGTCAATGGGAATAATCTTAAACAAGTGAATCAGTACAATTATCTCGGAATAGTCACAACATCTGATGAGAGATGCATTGGAGAGATTAGAGCAAGAATCGATATGGGGAAGGTAGTCTTTTGCAAAAAAGGAAAATATACTGACCAATAAATATATGTCAATTGCAGCAAGAAAAGAGAGTTTAGGTGCTACATAGAACCTGTACTTTTGCATCGGTGTGAAGTGTTAACAATAAGCAGACAGGTTAAAAAGCAACCGATGGCTGCGGAAATGTGGTTTCTGTGGAAATTACAAAGAATACCACGGGTAGACAGAAAAACCAATGACCAAGTCCTGCAAGAAACACACGAAAATGGTGCAATGATTAGAGCAAATAGACGTAGAAAATCAAAATGTGTTGGTCACGTTATGATAAGATATACAATGGAGAAAAATTGAGAACTTAATGACAAGTGGCAAGATCGAGAGGAAGAGAACAAAGGGAGTGCAGAGAAGTAAACAAATGGATGGCTTGACAACGTGGTGTAGTCGAGACAAGAACCCTGAACTTATCCACGATTCTTGTGATCGAGTGTGATGTCGAATCATGACCGCTCACGCTTATCGGCATGGCACATGGTGAATGAATGAATTTCCCGTTGTTTCTGTCACAGAACTAGAAGAAGTGAGCACCTGGTAAATACAGTGATCTTGACCCAGCGAAGACAAGAAGAATCCAGCGACCAGGAGCAGTGTCAGTTTGTCTGCTTGACCCATTTTAGAGAAAGCAGCAAATCTGTAGATGAGAAATTGTATTCATCGTGTTAATAAAAACATGGATTTTTACTGCTGTAATTACGTTGCTTTTATGACTGACTGACTGGCACCTTGCCGTCTAGACAGACGATAGTTTGTAAAATGGAGTTATACCTCTCCATATCACAAAGCCTGGGCTGAATTTATAAACCGTGCGTTGCCCATACAGCATGATCCCTCTCTCGGCCTGTCTAGTGTACTCCAGAGGAAAGGTTGCTTTTTTATATCTATACCTTTTTATATCTATATCCAGCGGAATAAGTGGACAACTCTGCAGCTGAGCAGAGCAGGGCACTCACTTGTCCTTACAGTCGGAAATGACTGTCAAAGGCAGAGGTAATAAAAATACCACCATGTGAATGTGGAAGGTAAGGGGAAACCACCACATTATCTTCCCAAGACTTCATGGCACAACATATATCAAAGTTAGTGAAGGACGTTAATGGCTGTCTTAGGGCATCCTCGTCCGGTAGGGACAGTCATGAGCCACAGGTGACACCAGACCGTCATCCAGCTACTGATGGCAAAATCTTAACTAAAATAAATAAATTTAGAGTAGGAACATGGAATGTTAGGACATTAAATGAGCTAGGAAAGTTGACCAATGTTCTAAGAGAGGTGGATAGCATGAAAATGAATATACTAGGCGTTAGTGAGATGAGATGGAAGGGATCGGGCAAAATTATAGCTGACAATCACACAATAATTTATTCTGGAGGGGATACACATGAAAAAGGTGTAGGAATAATATTAGACGAAAAAACAGCCAAGTCAATTAATGGATACTGGTGTATTTCAGATAGAGTTATTATGGTAAAAATCAAAGGCAAACCAATAGACATAAATATTATACAAGTATATGCACCAACAGCAAGCAGTAGTGATGATGAAATACAACACTTTTACGACGAAATAGAAATGGCGATCGCTCAAATTGGATCACAAGAAATAAAGATAATACTTGGTGATTTTAATGCAAAAGTAGGAGAGGGAAATATGGAGGATGTAGTGGGGAATTATGGTTTAGGTACAAGAAATGAAAGAGAGCTAATAGAATGGGTAAATATCAATGATATGATAATTGGAAACACATGGTTTAAACACCATAAAAGACGACTGTACACATGGATAATCCCAGATAAGAAAATACGCAACCAAATTGACTACATACTAATTAATAAAAGATTTAGAAATGCTTTAATGAATGTTGTCAGAGTCTAGAGTAGTGCAGTGATGCAGTGACATCGTTACGCCCGCCAGGCGACTTAGTTCCCCAGCCGGGATGCCGTAACTTCGTTACGCCCGCCAGGCGAGTAGTAGGTACCTGCCTGCGAGGTTGCTGGCTGACGAGACGGCCAGCGGTCAGGCAAGGACGAAGCAAGACGCACGCATGCCTCGTGAAGCCACTTCAGGTGGGGAGGCACATTGCGAGCTATAGACAGAGAGCTCTGGGACGTGGACTCGACAGGACGTATGATGAGAGAAAGGAGTTGTGTGGTTTCTGTGCCCGAAAGTCGAGTGTCTGTTCATCTTGAGAGATTGTGAGCTGTATTGTGTATGTAAGTGTATTGAAGTTTAACATATAGCTTGTAATGATCATCGTATCGTATTTGATTTGTAAATAAATCTATTGAACGTTGTGTCGTTGAGTCTCAAGTCAAATCACGTTGTACTTGTACTGTCTCACATGTGTTAGGAAAAACGAGCCAGGTTTAAGACCCTGACATGTGTGGACGTGGTGGCATTCGTCCGGCTTTGAAATGAACGTGTTTATGTGATTAACGGTTAAAACTAGAGTTTGTGAACTTAAAATTTTTGTCAAACTTTATGGTACATGTAAATGTGATCGTCGAAGGCTCATTTTGATAGATATTATTACATTATTTAAACATGGAGACTAAATGTAATTGTACAGTGCATACATATTGTTTGATCTTGTAAAAGTGTAAAACATTTGTGATTGTGAAACTTGTCACCGTTTTGACCTTGTCGACATTGTAAACTTGACGCCATTGTGACCTTGTCGCCATCTTGTAAACTTGATGTCTATGTCCTTACTGAATGTCATCTTGATGTAAGTGATGTGTCATCAATGTTGTAGCGTGTTGAAATATATTTAGATTGTCTTTGTAAAGTAAGTTGTGGAAAGCAGAAAGTTTTGGAAAGAAAGTGACTTGTGTTTTGAAAAAAAAAATTGTTGACTGACAACATTACGACCTACAATTACACTCAACGCCATACAAACCTAATCAAAACTTAGTGACAAGCAGGCACACCACATCAAATAGACGCTAATTTATTTCCTCCAAAAACAAAGCAGGTTTTCTGTGCCATCTGAAACCCTTGCCCGTAGAGGTCATTTGTGTTTGATGTAGCGACCCTACAGTTCCTAGGCCGATTTCCAACCGTCTTCACCGCATCCGGTGCACTTGAGTATATTTTTCTTTTCATATACTTTTGGATGCAAATTTAGGCACGTATTGTCAATAGAACATAATTGTAAATTGTTTACTGTACTAACCACTTGTAACCAATTGTGTGGCTGGTATTTCATTGGTATTTTCCATCATGTCGTCATTAAATGAGTTCATCGATATGGGGTTGAAATTAAAGTTAACAGGTGACGAGTTGACAAAGTGGAGTGAAGGGAAATACTCTGAATACCTCCTATTACAGGAAAAAGCTAATAAACGCGAAGAAAGAGCAGCTGAAAGAGCATTAAAGCAGGCAGAGACTGAAAGGGCTGTCAAGCAATTAGAGGCAGAAAAAGCCTTAAAGCAAGCAGAGGCAGCAACCGCAGCAAAACAGGCCGAGCTAGATATCGAATTGAAGAAAGCTGAAATAGCAGCTCAGAGTAAACGGGAAGAGCTGGAATTGCAACTTAAAATCAAACAACTTGATACTGAGACTGCCATTAATAAAGAGTCTAAGAAATCTTAGAGACTGGAGAAAGAAAACCAGTACAAGAAATACCAAGGTATAGTACGTAATTATACCTCGGGTGACTGCATTGCAGCCTTTACCCAAAATTTTCAGACGTTAATGGACCATTACCAGATTCCACTGTCTGAATGGAATATTATTTATATGAGGAGTTTATCAGGGGGGCCTCTTAAAGTCATTGAGACTATCCCCAAAGACCACAGAAAAGATTACCATTATCTAAAATCAAAGATTATGGCACATTTTATGTTAGATGAGGCAGGTTACAGAGAACAATTCAGCAAGTTGAGCCCAAAACCAACTCAAACGTTCTCTGACTACCTCTGCTTAGTCCGAGTTATATTTTCCAAATGGACTTCAGCAGCTAAAATTGATAAAAACTATCAAAGATTAGAAGATCTGATCATCAGAGATAAAGTCATTTCATCCATTCCATCAGCATTTTCAAAATTTTTGCAAGAGAATGAATGCACTAGTGTAGATGCGATTGAGAGACGTGGTTCGGCTTATTACACAGCCAACAAACATTGTTTCGCCAGTGAAGCTACTGACATAAATTTTGTAGCATCGGCTAACTATGACAAACCCTATAGTAGGCAGAAACCTCATAAACCTACATCTGAGAAGTATAATCACTTTAGATATTGTAAAATGTCACACCATGAAGGTGAGATGTGTGGCAAGAACCCCGCCTATCATACTTATCTACAAAATATGGTAAACAGACAAGATAAGGAGCGTAGATCCTTCAGAAATTTGCGTAAATGTTTCCTCTGTAAGGCGTACGGACATTATCGCCATGATTGTAAAGGTAGGCAACTGACCAACAGGGCAAATGCCGCCTTGTTTGACAGTTCATCGTCAGAATAAGAACAATCAGAGAAACATCCTGTGAACTCAGCACAGGCTATTGATGTATTTAACGCAAATAAATGTACTGTTTGTAATACCTTTTATGAAGATGGCATTTTAACATGCGGCCACTCCATTCCTATTGCCAATGAAGAAGCTAATTTGGTAGTAGATTCAAAAGGCAGAATAAATGTCCATCAAGGATACGTGAATGGCAAGTCTGCTACAGTCCTTCGGGACACGGGAAGCTCACTTATTGGTCTAAAGAGAACGTTCATAATGCCTACAGACTATACAGGCAGGCACGTAACATGCAGAACATTCTCTGGAAATATTGAAAAGTACCCACTAGCATGGGCATATATTCAAACACCTTTCCTCACTGGTAAAGTAAAATGCGCAGCACTAACAAACCCGGTGTGCGATATTATAATTGGAAATTTACCAGAGGTGAATGATATGCCTCATGACATAACATCTCTTTGCATTGATGATATCATAACATCACCATCAAATGTCATCATTGATAATGTTACACCACCTAATGAATGTATGGTAGCTAATGTAGCACTAAGATCTCATGACATCATTGATAACACTGTTCCATCACTATCTGATATCATTGAATGTGTGAACGCAGTAACCAGAGCTACTGCTAGAGTGCAAGATGAAAGTAACCAAACTGAGGCTATACAAATGCTTAGCCCAGTATCACTACCTTCTGAAACCATGAAGGAAACGTTTGTAACAGCTCAAAAGGCTGATCCTTCATTGTCGACATATTTTAAACTGATCGGCCAAAAGCCAAAGGTAACCAAGAATGCAAAATGGCATTTTGCTTTGAAAAATTGTATCCTCACTAGGTATTATACCAGAGGTGACAGCACAACAGAGCAAACTGTTTTGCCAAGTGAGTTTCGCAAGCAAGCCTTACATCTTGCCCATGATATACCTCTTGCAGGGCATATGGCATACGCTAAGACCAGATCAAGATTATTAACACAGTTTCATTGGCCCAAATTTTGCAATGACATTAAACAATATTGCAGAAGTTGTGACATCTGCCAAAAACTGGTAAAGAAAGGTAAACACCCACAGGCAAAGTTACAAGTTATTGACTTAGCCAGTCGACCTTTTGAGAAAATATCTGTCGACATAGTGGGCCCTCTTAATCAGACAAAATCTAAAGGGAATAAATATATTATAACTGTCATTGATCAATGTAGCCGCTGGCCGGAAGCGATTCCGCTAAAGAATATAACTGCCAATGATATAATGGAAGTTTTCTTCCATATATTTTCTCGGATAGGATTTCCAGACACTATCCAATCAGATAGGGGAACTCAGTTTATCGCCGCAATCTACTCAAGCTTTCACCAAAATGTTGGGAGTGAAGCAATGTTTCAATTCCCCGTACCATCCTCACTCGAGTGGGATAATAGAAAAATTTAACGGCGATTTAAAACACATGCTTGCTAAAGTCACTCAAGAGCATCCCAAGAACTGGGACGTATATTTACCTGCTATTCTCTTTGCTTATCGCGAGGTACCACATTCTAGTACAGGTTTCTCTCCTTTTGAACTTATCAAAAGGTGATATCTTTGATTTCAAAAGGACTTATCAGTGACGAGACAAATTTCACCTGTAGACTACGAGATCCAAATAGAAGACAAACACAAAATATTCCACATCAATATGCTAAGACCATATTACAACAGAGACAACGAACATGACGATGCAACAGCTTGTACAGTGATAATAGACCATGAAGATGACGAGGCTAGTGACGAAATTCCAACACCTGCATTAGACACGACAAACTGCTTGAAGGAAATTAAGATCAACCCAAAGTTAACTCAAGCAGAAACAGACAGTTGCAAACATCTTATACAACAGTACAACACCATCTTCTCCAACAACCCAGGACAAACAGAATTAGTACAACATCACATCACACTCACGTCAAACACACCCATAAAATGCAGACCATACACCATTCCACTGCATTACAAAGAAAACTTACATCAGGAGATCATCAACTTAGAGAACAACAACATCATAAGACGATCCCAATCAGACTTCTCATCTCCAATGGTCAAAGTACGCAAAAAGGACAACACAATAAGACTCTGTGTCGACTATAGAAAGCTCAATAAGATAACTCTTCTAGATCTGGAGCCAATGGCAAACTCTGACGATCTACTGACAGAACTGACAGACGCTAGGTTCTTTACGAAGGTAGACATGACTAAAGGTTACTGGCAAATAGCGGTAGACGAACAAAGCAGATATCTGACAGCATTTGCCACACCTTGGGGACTGTACGAATGGTGCAAACTTCCATTTGGGCTTGTCAATGCCCCAGCGACATTCGTACGTATGACACGACTTCTTCTAGTTGATATACCGAACATAATTTGCTATATAGACGACATTTGTGTTCACACAAAGACGATGACAGACCACATAAAGACATTAGAACAGACATTTGAACGCATTAGACAGCACGGACTGACGGTAAAGCCTGCAAAAGTAGACATAGCCTACCAGGAAATATCCTTCTTGGGGTACAAAATATCCAATGGCTTTGTCACGACAGACGATAACATCGTGTCCAAAATACTAAAACTCTCACTTCCGACTACGAAAAAGCAAGTCAGAAGTTTGTTAGGACTGATAAATTATTACCGGCAGTTCATACCTGATTTTTCTGAACTGACCGAAGTATTTACTAACTTACTAACAAAAGATAAACCGGAGAAAATTGTAAGCAATGAATGCCTAAAATTTGCATTCCAAAGAGTATTAGCTTGTTTTTCTGATAATAGCTTAAATAATCTTATTCTGAAATTGCCCAATCTTCAATTACCTTTCAGATTGCGTACAGATGCGAGCTCCGTGGCGATTGGCGCAGTCTTGTTGCAAGAGCATAATAACATCCTTCACCCTGTGTACTTCGTATCCAGGAAACTGAAACCCAGAGAACGGGCTTGGTCAATACCTCAGTTGGAAGCCCTAGCTCTAGTGGTGGGTATAACTAAATTGTCCAGATTCCTCCTAGGACGTCATTTTATTGTCGAATCCGACAGTAGTCCATTGCGATTTATCAATTCAGGTGTACCTTCAAACCAAATGGTAGCGCGCTGGTCTCTTAAGCTCCAAGATTACAGCTTCGAGGTTCGACATATCCCAGGCAGAACCAACACGATTGCCGATCTTTTGTCCCGTTGTCCGACCGACCCAGTAAGCACCAATGTCTGAGTGCAGTGTGTAAAATACACTCAGATTAACACAGCCATCCATCAGTGAATAATTTTTTTCATTCACGAAAGCTGTGTAATGTCTACGATGTGATGTGATAGGGTTTACTCCCAATATATATAGTGTTCTTATTTTACTAATTAATGTAGTGATTGTCGTGTATAATTGTGTAGTGTGTGGTAGAAAGCGAACTTTATTAATTGTATATATTACGAAACAAGAACAGTGCCACATTCGCTCAAAACTTACCGTAAGCGAACTATCCAATTTGACAGTGGTATCTGCGTGTGGAGCATTCCAGTGATATTTTAAATCCGTGTGTGAAAGTGTGACCTGAACATTGACATCTACACCACTGCAGTCAATCGAAATCCAGAAGTTTTTCCAGTGAAACATCCAACACATGAACGATTAGAACATTGTACATTCCGTAACTACATCAGACCGGAACAAGTGTGTTCTACAAGTTTCAACATCAGCTGTTTAGTGTTCGTGTGTACTTCCGGATTAGTTAGAAATTTAGTTCAAAATTAGCAGACGTCAAACGAAAGTTTAAAAAGCCACGACGATTCTAAAATCTTTAGGAATCAACAAGTTTGAATACACAAATTGTGTATTTATATTTTTTATGTAGTGTAATCTTAGAATCATATCTTGATTAATTTATTCATACTACCGACTTTTTCTCGCTAGTATGAAGAATCATCAAGCGATGACACTGAGAAATAGAATAATTATTGTAAAATATTATATTTCAGAAATTTTGAAGTTATTCCCCTTTCATTTAGTTGTTACTACATCATTACACCAAAGGCTATAATGTGAAATGTATACGATTATGTGTTGTGTATAAATAACCATGTTGTTGCCAGAATGTTAACACACCAAGAAGCCATCTACTGGGCATGGTAAAGTGTTACCGACATTGCAGACCAACACGAGAGCTCCTGGCCAAATAAGGTCAGGGTTTGAGCGTTTAATGCGTCTTGTGTAAAGCCGTATTTCGGTCTATCCAGATGGTTTTTGTTTCAGAAACCATATTATTACTTTTTTTTTTGAAAGGCTGCGAGGTAGATGCTTGGAGCTGGTACTGCCGATCTGACTGGGTCAATAATGCAATTGAGGTAATCAGCCATCGAGATGATGAAACTTGACAAGTGTTAAAGGTTGAACACCACATGTCGTTGAATACAACTTCCATTTCTTATATGTTTCTATGTCAAGATGTGTATGTCTATGTATTCTGATTCTAATGTAGAAAACAACAGAAGGGTCGACTCTGACAAGGTTAAAATATTAACCCAGTATGTACATATAGTATACATGAAAGATGACATCTTTCATGGAGCTGCCCGGGGGAGCATGTCAGAGTCTAGAGTAGTGCAGTGATGCAGTGACATCGTTACGCCCGCCAGGCGACTTAGTTCCCCAGCCGGGATGCCGTAACTTCGTTACGCCCGCCAGGCGAGTAGTAGGTACCTGCCTGCGAGGTTGCTGGCTGACGAGACGGCCAGCGGTCAGGCAAGGACGAAGCAAGACGCACGCATGCCTCGTGAAGCCACTTCAGGTGGGGAGGCACATTGCGAGCTATAGACAGACAGCTCTGGGACGTGGACTCGACAGGACGTATGATGAGAGAAAGGCGTTGTGTGGTTTCTGTGCCCGAAAGTCGAGTGTCTGTTCATCTTGAGAGATTGTGAGCTGTATTGTGTATGTAAGTGTATTGAAGTTTAACATATAGCTTGTAATGATCATCGTATCGTATTTGATTTGTAAATAAATCCATTGAACGTTGTGTCGTTGAGTCTCAAGTCAAATCACTTTGTACTTGTACTGTCTCACATGTGTTAGGAAAAACGAGCCAGGTTTAAGACCCTGACAAATGTAAAGACAATGCCTGGTACTGACTGCAATAGTGATCATGTACCACTATGTGGAAGAATAAAAGTAAGATTAAAGAGAGGGAAAAAAATGGTTTAGAACATGCGACTTAATAAAGAGGTTCTGAAAATAGGTAAAGAAATGCAAGAACAATACAGAGTGACTGTGAAAAATAGGTACAATGCACTAACTAAAATACAGAGTATAGATGAACAATGGGAAATGTTAAGGGACTCCATTCATCAAACTAGCAAAGAAGTATTACCGGAGAGAGGCAAAATAGCTAAGAAAAAATGGATGAATGAAGATATCTTAAAACTGATGGACAAAAGAAAACAGAGTAAAAATTACAAACAAGAATACGCTAAGATAAATAAAGAAATAAAAGATAAATGTGGGAAGGCTAAAGAATGTTGGTTAAACGAGCAATGCAAAAAAAAAATTGAATTAAATTCCATTAAAGATACAAAAAATATGCACAGACAAATCAGTGAGCTTACAGGAAGAAAAATAAGAATAAATACAGGGTGTTTGAAATCAAAAACAGGAAAGATAATATTAGAGAAAGATGCTATAATGAAGAGGTGGAATGAGTATATAAGAGAATTATATGAAGGAGAAAGGGAAGAATTAACAGAAGATAGTAACTTAGAATGTCCACCTATTCTGAAAGAAGAAGTCGCTGACGCTATGAAACGTATGAAGAAAGGAAAAACAGCTGGGCCAGATGAAATCACAATAGAAGAATTAGAAGTATTGGGAGAATTTGGAGTAGATATATTAACCAAAATGTTGAATGATATTTACAGCAGTGGATATTTACCCAGTGATATGCTGAAATATGTATTTATAGCTATACCAAAAAGACCAGGAGCAATTGATTGTGAAGATTTTCGTACAATTAACCTTATAAACCATATCACTAAGCTTCTACTCAGAATCATAATGAGAAGAACCAAAAAGAAAATAAAAATGGAAATTAGTGAAGAACAGTATGGATTTGTGGAAGGAAAGGGCACAAACAATGCAATTTATACATTACGGACACTAATAGAAAGGTCAATAGAGAAACAGAGAGACATATATTTGTGCTTCATAGATTATACTAAGGCATTTTATAAAGTAAAACATGATGAACTGATTAAAATGTTGGAAGATATCAACACTGATGGAAAAGATTTAAGAATAATAAAGAATATTTACTGGAACCAAGTAGCAGCAATTAAAATGGGAAATAAAGAGGGTAGTTACGAACAGATAAAGCTAGGAGTACGACAAGGGTGTGTCTTGTCACCAGATCTTTTCTCCCTTTATAGCGAAGTAATAATGAGAGGGATCAAAGAGATGCCAGGAATACTAGTTGGAGGTTATAATATAAATAATATACGCTACGCAGATGACACAGTATTGGTGGCGGATAATTCAACAGACCTACAACAATTATTAGACGTTGTAGTAACAGAGAGTGCAAGGAAAGGACTCTCCTTGAATATCAAGAAAACAGTAACAATGGTAATATCAAAGAAAATGGTGACACCAAAATGTGACATAGAAATAGAAGGGAAAATCCTTAACCAAGTTGATAATTTTAGATACCTAGGGGCATTTATAACATCAGATGGAAGATGTACAACAGAGATTAGGAGCAGAATAGGGCAGGCAAAAGCCGCATTTCAGAAAATGAAGAGTATTTTATGCAATAAGTCACTATCACTGAATGTAAGAAAGAGAGTGATGAAATGCTATGTAGAACCAGTTTAGCTGTATGGCAGTGAATCTTGGAATGTAAATGAACAAATTAAGAAGAAATTAGAAGCAACAGAGATGTGGTTCCTGAGGCGAATGTTGCGAATTCCTTGGACTGCCAGAGTAACTAACGACGACTGCCTGAAACAGGCTAACGAAACTAGAACATTATATACAACAATAAGACAGAGACAAACAGCTTTCCTCGGTCATGTGATGAGAAGAGAGGCATTGGAGAACATCGTAACAACTGGAAAGATCGAGGGGAAGAGAGGCAGAGGTAGACCAAGAGAAGTGATGCTGGATGGATTGAGACGGTGGCATGGAGGGATATCAGCAGCAGAGTTGATCCAGAAAACCAAAGACCGAGATCTATGGAGAGCCATGAACGCCTACGCCAGCCGGCCGGCACTTGATGATGATGATGATGATGATGATACCAAGCTAGTAAAGACATAATACAGCCTTACCCTGAAATTACAGATTACACAACACACACAACAGTAATGTATTCAAACCCAGAGTGTGTAGGCTTCACAAACTTGCAACCAGGTATGGCAACATCAAGTCTATAAAGACACCGACATGTGCTTGGTCCAGCTGTAGTAAATAGATACAATCAACAGGAAATAATTTTTCAAAACAAGTCAGCAAATTATATTACAGTATGTGTCTCTTATCAGCTCACGAAGCAGACATGTGTTGTATATTAATAAAACGGTGCAGATTAAACCATGTTTTAAGTCGTATGTGCTGCTAAAAGACAGTAACAAGTTCATCTACACAATTCTGAGGTATATAGATCTGGGTTATTTATGTTCAGTGCTTCTTCCCTTGTCCTCTGTCGCCTATGGGGATACAGGTCTACAATAAACTCACACTAAGCTCTGTTATCCTGAGCTAACCTATGCAGCTCCGCCCATCTTCTTCCTATCTACGAGGGGATTTCAAATATAAACCTTAAATATTTTGTTTGTTTGTTTATTTGTTGGTGTGAATATATTCTGAAAAGGTAAAGAACAAAAGTGATATTTTTCGATGTAGTCAATACTGCGTTCAATGCAAGACCTAAGGCGCCTATAGGGCACTTGGATTCGTGTACAAAAACATTATCTGGTGTCACTACTCGTTGTCCCTGACCCGGTCGTGAACTGTCTGTCCAGAGGTCACACCGTTTTGCAACTTCCTACTCCACTCATGCCGGCTCCGTGGCGAAATGATTCCGGACGTAGTTAGTTATCCCGCATACCCTCGTTCAAACACAGCTGCGTGCGATTTGGCAGCACACCGCGTTGCGCTAGTTTTTAAGTAACTGGTATGGGTGCTGGTCGTTCAGAAAGCAATGGCAAACTACTGAACGTAAACTTGCCAAGAGATCTCAACATCTTGACTGCAATGTCCTGTAAAAGATATACAACTAACATTTATCTCCACTCATACACTTGCTGGACTGAAAGGCATGCATCACCATACTAGACCTTCATTCGCCGACGAATTCCCACAGGTTTCACCCCTTCACTGATCTCAACACGGATAACAGAACGCTGCTCCTCTTTGGTGCGAGTAAAAAAGTGGAACGGCCATCTTTAACATGTCCTTCTGAAGTCACCGCGTTCGTCTGCACCGTGATGGCACGTGCTTAACACTCTTGACATTCTTCACAACAATATTGACAGGCTACAAGATAATGGTATGTTTATTTTAATTTCTATCACTCTTTTAAGGTTGTCATTTTAAGCCACACTCGTCATTAATTTATCTGTCTACTTCTCTTCTCTGTGTATTTAAAGCCTTCCTCTATTTCTTGTGCCCTGTGGATACTAGACAAAGAACTTTCTAGTTATTCTAATCTCAGGTTTCTATATACGCCGCACCAACCTTCTGTATCCTAGTTATTCTAATCTCAGGTGTCATTAAATGACATCACACGTCCTCCTGAACTCTTAAGGTAGTGAGACGATCGGATACCTCTCCGGGCACTAAACAATCCTACGACTGTTGGAAATAGCAACAAGCAGGCTGTAAAGCGTCTTACCTGGCAATTTTATTAGGAGTAGGCCCAGATGTCTCCAGATCTTGTTTCTCTGTACAGTGAATATAATTTCAGAAAAGTAGAAGATATGAAAGGAATTATCATTAGAGGAAGAAACATCAATAACATTAGATATGCAGATGATACAGTATTGATTGCACACAACGAGCAGAATCTGCAACATTTAGTAGATGCGGTTGTTGCATACAGTGAACAACTAGGGTTAGATATAAATTGTAAGAAGACACAGATTATGGTCGTGTCAAGGAAGAACGATATACCACAATGTAATATAAAAGTAAATTGGAATATTCTTAAGCAAGTGCATTGGTACAGTTATCTCGGAACAGTCATAACAAGTGATGGGAAATATCTCGAAGAATCACCAAGGCCAAGGTAGCCTGGCAAGATGAAAAACATACAGACCAATAAGATGGCATTTGCAACAGAAAATTAGCATTGGATTGCTACCTAGAACCTGTGCTTTTGTATGGATGTGAAGCGTGAACAATGAGCAAACAGGCTGAAAACATCTGATGGCTGTAAACATCAGGTTTCTGCAACAGGTGATATAACTTTCTTATCCAGATGTTCAGAATAGACGGTTACAAAATACTTATATCTACCTTGAGATGTTGCCACAAAATACTTACATCTACCTCGAGCTGTTGCCACAAAATACTTACATCAACCTGTAAATATTGTCACAAAATACTTGCATCGACCAGGAGATGTTGCGACAAATCGGAGAAATATTTTGCTTGAGGCACGATCTACACACTAGGTCTAGACACCACATTTCTTATCGCTACTCGGTACAATACGAGACAGGAAGTTCCACACTTGTTTAAACAAAACAGTATAACACGGAGACAGTAAGTTCTACATTTGTTTACATAAACAGTATAACACGGAGACAGTAAGTTCTACATTTGTTTACATAAACAGTATAACACGGAGACAGTAAGTTCTACAGTTGTTTAAACAAAACAGTATAACACGGAGACAGTAAGTTCTACATTTGTTTAAACAAAACAGTATAACACGGAGACAGTAAGTTCTACAGTTGTTTAAACAAAACAGTATAACACGGAGACAGTAAGTTCTACATTTGTTTAAAGAAACAGTATAACACGGAGACAGTAAGTTCTACAGTTGTTTAACTAAAACAGTATAACACGGAGACAGTAAGTTCTACATTTGTTTAAACAAAACAGTATAACACGGAGACAGTAAGTTCTACATTTGTTTAAACAAAACAGTATAACACGGAGACAGTAAGTTCTACATTTGTTTAAAGAAACAGTATAACACGGAGACAGTAAGTTCTACAGTTGTTTAAAGAAACAGTATAACACGGAGACAGTAAGTTCTACATTTGTTTAAAGAAACAGTATAACACGGAGACAGTAAGTTCTACATTTGTTTAAAGAAACAGTATAACACGGAGACAGTAAGTTCTACAGTTGTTTAAACAAAACAGTATAACACGGAGAGAGTAAGTTCTACAGTTGTTTAACTAAAACAGTATAACACGGAGACAGTAAGTTCCACAGTTGTTTAACTAAAACTGTATAACACGGAGACAGTAAGTTCTACATTTGTTTAAAGAAACAGTATAACACGGAGACAGTAAGTTCTACATTTGTTTAAAGAAACAGTATAACACGGAGACAGTAAGTTCTACAGTTGTTTAAACAAAACAGTATAACACGGAGACAGTAAGTTCTACATTTGTTTAAACAAAACAGTATAACACGGAGACAGTAAGTTCTACATTTGTTTAAAGAAACAGTATAACACGGAGACAGTAAGTTCTACAGTTGTTTAACTAAAACAGTATAACACGGAGACAGTAAGTTCTACAGTTGTTTAACTAAAACAGTATAACACGGAGACAGTAAGTTCTACAGTTGTTTAACTAAAACAGTATACCACGGAGACAGTAAGTTCTACATTTGTTTAAAGAAACGTTATAACATGGAGACAGTAAATTCCACAGTTGTTTAAACAAAACAGTATAACACGGAGACAGTAAGTTCCACCGTTGTTTAAATAACACAGTATATAAACAAGCATGTCTGTTACACATATATACTTATCATTATCTCCATCATTGTCATCATCATCACCATAATTCTGACCATCATGTGCCTTGCCGACAGGCCTGGGTGACCATTCTTCTCCCCTGACATGGTCCCACTGGATGGAAGGTCATGGTTAGAAGTTGAGCACATTTAAACAGTATACGTGTGGGGTAAAACATCGGCGACACGCAACATGAGGAACTGTTTACCCAGCAGAGGCCCAGCCAATGAACCAAACTGTGAACCTGTCAACATTCCTGACTGGCAGATCTGTTGTGGGATTGAATACTGCCCTCCTTGTCTGTGATTACAGGGCTTGTTCCATCAGGGTAAAGTTTAGTTTATAATTGTTTGGTTCGGTAAATATGTGTTTAATTTAGGCATGGAATTATTGATTTAGTTGTGTGCGCTAGCGATGACGTCACAGTAGTGTAAGAAGTGTGCTGTACATTATGTTATTTCTTGGACCGTGTGCCGTTCTTGTTATGGCTGTTATATGTGTACTGGAGTTCGTAAGGCACAATAACTACAGTTAGTACTGAACGAGCTACAATGGGAAAACTTATGTCAGCCACAAAGGCAGAGTCCACTGTACCCTCTTTTCTCCATCCCACTTTTTCCCATCCCTCTTTATTCCATCCCTCTTTTCACCATACCTCTTTTCTCCATCCTCTTCCTTAAACCCTTCTTCTTTCCATCCCTCTTTCCAACACCCTTCTTTCATGCATCCCACTTTTCCAGTTCTCTTTTCTCCACCCCTCCTTCCATCATCTCTTTTTATCCCATACCTTTCTTCTCCATCCTTCTCTCTTCCATCTATCTTTCCTCCATCTCTCTTTTCTCCATCCCTCTTTTTTCTCCATCCTTTTTTTCTCAATCCCTCTGTCCCCTATCCCTCTTTTCTCCATACGTCTTTCCTCTGTTGTTCTTTCATGTATGCCTTGTTCCTCCATCCCTTATTCTGAAAACATTGCACCCATGAAAAGAAACTGGCAGCCTTCTGACCAGAGTTGAATTACTTCGCAACGGAAATATCCCTCCCCCCCCCCCAATCTCCCCCGCTACATTTGCACTGGCCATACTCATGTGGATCCAGGATTCAATTTGACACGAATAGTCACAAGTTGTGCCTTCTCCTCTCTATGAAGATTCACAGCTGTCACGTCTCCATTAGGTATATATTGTACTAGTAGGTTTACTTTCTCTGCTAGTGCACTAGTGTTGGATTTGTGTGTGTGTGTGTGTGTGTGTTTTTTTTTTTCGTTAAGACACTTAAACAACTTAAAGTCTACTTGAAGTCGCACATTTTAAGAGACTTTTTACTTTTTCTGCTAGAGCACTGGTGTTGGATTTTTTGTGTTTATTCGTAAGCAACTATATCGTCGTTGGTCAAGCAACATAAAGTAACATTAAGTACTTATTACACAATTAGAATAATCAAGCAAAACATGCATTACTGAGCTGAACAAACCAGGGTTTTATAATCTAATCTAGACAGATCTTGACGTAGTAGCAATGGTGATTGTGAAAGCAGAAAACACAACAGTAACACGGTTGTTTGACATTGTGTCACAGCCGATACAATTCTTAGTTCAATTCAATGTTACCATTTTCAGCTATGGGCCTTCATCGTCATCATCGTTATCGTCTTCATAATATCATCATGAGCCTTGCCAAATGCTCCAAGCACTCATGTCTCTCTACAGAAGCCAGCCCGCGGTGCTCTCTGTCAATTCTCGTGACGCTGTCCCTGCGTGCTACCGTCTTTGACCACCAAGCATCATTTATCTACGGTCCTTGACCACCCAGCATCCTTTATCCACTGTCTTTGACCATCCAGCAACATGTCTCCACCGTATTTGACCGTCAAGCAATATTTTTTCACTGACTTTAATCGCCCAGCATCAGTTCTTCACCACGCAGCAATCAGTATGTTTATAACACTTCAACGCTCTCTTTGTCGCATTCAATGATAGTGACTTAATGCAGCTATGCTTTTGCCTAATCTGCTCTTAATCTGTGTCGTGCATCTTCCATCTGATTTGATACTGTGCATTCAGGAAATGATAACAGTTGTTAATAGACACAGGCTTTTCTCACAATATGCTGTGTGTTTATACACTAAAGCCACACACAATGTGGTGCACGATTTATGGTCTGGCATATTTGGCTACATCTTGTCAGGTTCATACTGCAGAACTATAGATCACATGAAGTGAATAGGTACATTACCGTGGGGATAACACATGCTCCAGATTCCACCAATACCTATTATTGTGTTTTAATTATATCAGCCACATATTATTTATGTAACCAATTCATATGATAAATGGCTGCTGTATGCACCTCTCGAGATGCCAGGCAACAAATCGCGTCACATATTGTCTATGGCTTTTGTGTTAAATACTCAGCATTATTGTCAATTTTTTTTAAAACACCAAACAAAACAAAATAAAACACGCATGTGTTTACCTGCAATATTATTCGGTTGGTCACTTAGAAATAATCAGTCTCTATGTATGGAGACATTATAAAGACCGTGTATAGTATTCCGTTTTTGTTTTTAATTATTATATTATGCAATATTTGAAATGTATTTCAACATCACAATGCAGTCTCCTCAAATGGAAGGACAATGGGGACTGAGTTCAGTAAAGAAGATGTACAGACTGGACTGTCCGCAGTCTCCAACAACGCTGTATAAGGACAGCTGCGAGAGAATCGGCTCCAAACTCTTCTCCAGGCAGGTGCAAACTAGGTCCGCGTTGCCTGTGACATCTATGGAGCTTAACTGTGTCAGCGACTTAATAGCCAGCGGTAACCTGGTTAATTTGGTATACCTTATGTCTAGTTGTTGTAGTCGAGACAGGTTGTCAAAAGCTGTAAGAGATATTGTAGATATGGGATTAAACGGTAGAAGTAGTTGGGTAATGTTTGAGTTCTTGGGAAAGCTGGTGTCCGTTAGTTCTACTAACAAATTGTGTCCAAGATCTACGCTTGTTGTGGAACTAGGGAAGTCGGACGCTTGGACAGAAAGTATACGGTTGTAGTTGAGAATCAGGTTAGGCACAGATTTCATCGTTTTAAATATTCGAGGTATAGACGGCAAGAAATTGTGTCCTAGTGGCAGGTCTGACAGATCTCCTGGGACGAGCCCAGAATACGGGTCTGATATATGGTTGTTGGTGTAGTCTAGATTTGGTAGTCGAGTCAAGAATGACATGTCAGGTATGGATGTCAGGAAATTGTCAGTGATGGCAAAGTTGTAAATCGTGCCGGCGTAGAAACGTAAAGCGGAGCTGAGTTGTTTGGCATCTGAGATGTGGTTTTCGTTCAAGGTCAATTGAGTCAGGTTACAGAGCTGTGGGAGCCACGTGATGTCCGTGATTCTGTTTTTGTCCAGCGATAATGACGTTAAAACGGTCATCTGTGATAGAGTCTTTGGGACAGTGGTCAAACTGTTGTTGGTCAGTGACAGCCCAGTCAAGGTACCAGCTACCATGTCCAGAGCATCGTCTGGCAGGGTGGAAATGGAGCTGTCAGTTATACCCAACTCCGTGAGGTGCGAGAATGACGCCAGCCAGTCCGGCCATGAAGTTAAACCAACAGATCCGAGATTAAACGACTGAAGCGTCGAACCAAGTCCCCTCATGCCGGCCGCATCCCACACCAGGATGTTTATCCCATAAATATCCAGGTCTGTAAGCTGTTTCAGACGAAATATGGCGGCCGGAAGTTGCGTAAACCTGGCACCGGAGAAACTTAACGACTTCAGTGTGTGGATGGACTCGTCAAACGCCGTGACGTCGATAGTTTCAATGGGGTTGTCCTGGAGTGACAGGGTCGACAGATTGGCTGGGAGACTCCCGCTGGGGATCGTGGTGAACAGGTTTCCCTGGAGATAAAACATAAGCATAATCTACATTAACATAAAATATAAACATAATGGGCATTAACATGAAATATAAACATAATCGGCATTAACATGAAATATAAACATAATCGGCATTAACATGAAATATAAACATAATCCGCATTAACATGAAATATAAACATAATCGGCATTAATATGAAATATAAACATAATCCGCATTAACATGAAATATAAACATAATCGGCATTAACATTAAATATAAATATAATCGGCATTAACATACAATATAAACATAATCGGCATTAAAATAAAATGCAAATACAATCTTCATTAACATAAAATATAAACATACTCTTTACTAACATAGAATATAAACATAATCCTAATTAACATAAAATATAAACATAATCCTCATTAACATAACATATAAACATAATCTTCTTTAACATAGAAAACAATGTTGTGTTATATTAATGCCTGAATGGCTTCCTGAATCGGCAGTGATATGTCGACAACCTGCTGTGTTATATTATGTAATGCTATATTATGTTATGTTATGCTCTAGTATATTTTATGTTATATTATGTTATGTCATGTTACGTTATGGCATGTTATGCAAGGTATCGCTACCATAACGCCACGTTATGTTACGTTTTGTAATGTCCAACGACGTCACAGCACATCGGCCATTCCTATGCGCGCGCAGTCCCCCGATGCAGCAGCCAGCTCTAAGTATGTCTGCCCACTGTTCCCGTAACCATTTGGTTATGGTGTTTCCTCCCGTGAAGTTGGTATCCACGTCCTTGACCATTTCCACCTCCAGTTCAATTAACCGGAACTAGCGTCTGAGTCTCGTCATTTTCCGACACTCATCCGAGTCCGTACTGCACTGCTTGTATCAGCCCTGCCCATGCTGCTTCCCGTGTGTATTGGTGTATTATTTGTCAGCTGGTCTACGCCTTCATTACCTTTACACCCGGAATGTCCTGGTGAGTACATCCAGGGGAGTGATGTGATGTGCTCTTGAACCTGGGAAATTAAGGCCGCCTGGCTATTGCCTTCGTGCGTATCGTGCAGTTTAAGGGGTTCTTTCCCCAACAGAAAACAATCCAGCACCTTACCGAGGATTCGAGCCTTGCAACTCGGACAGACGTTCCTCAAGCTTCAAACTGCTGCTACTGGTCGTAACCAACACAGTGGTACGGAACCAGTCCCCAATTGTTGCAGGGTTATTGTGTTGAGAAAAGTAGGAATCTGGAGCTTGACCCAGCCTATCCAATGGGTTGCAAATGTATGTAATAATTATATGGGGATTGTTTAGTAAGGGGGGAGGGCGAGCGAACGGGCGGACGGACAGGCGAACAGGCGAACATACCTAAAGGCGGACAGACAGAAAGGCGGATGGAGAGAAGGCCGAACAGACGGATTGCAATAAGTTCCCGATTCATGTAAGTTTCGAACACAAACAATAGGCCCAAACACAGAGTAACAAACTGACGTCCAGGGAGGCTGTTCCCATATTCAGGCTTGAATTCTGGCGCCTCTCGGGGATCGTCTTCATGTATCGGTACTGGCATATCATGTCATTTCCCACACAGAAACACTCCTGCCAACAAACAACATATCAGTGTCTGATTATCAGATTTCTTACGTGTACTGGGATATCAATGTCTGATTACCAGACGTCTTACATATACTGAGATATCCGTATATGATTATTTTATCAGATGTCTTACGTGTACTGAGATATCAGTATATGATTATATTGTCATATTTCTTGCTAATACTGAGATATCAATGTCTGATTACCAGATGTCTTACATATACTGAGATATCAGGCTGGAGAGTCAGAAGTAACTGTCCATATGTGGATAGAGACGAATATATTGTGACAAAATAGCAGAAGTTACTGGAGTAGAGGTAGTAGAAGTAGTAGTAGTAGCAGTAGTAATAGTGGTAATAGTAATAGCAGCAGAATCAGTAGTAGTAGTAGTAGTAGTAGTAGTAGTAGTAGTAGTAGTAGTAGTAGTAGTAGTAGCAACAGCAGTAGTAGTAGTAGTAGTAGTAGTAGTAGTAGTAGTAGTAGTAGTAGTAGTAGTAGTGGTAGTAGGAGGAGGAGAAGAAGGAGGAGAGTAGTAGTAGTAGTAGTAGTCATAGTCGTAGTCGTAGTCGTCGCAGTCGCAGTCGCAGTAGCAGTAGCATTAGCAGTCGCAGTCGCAGTAGCAGTAGTAGCAGTAGTAGCTGTAATAGC
>CAWUFQ010000333.1:0-92500 GCA_963921405.1 Cepaea hortensis | reverse complement strand
TATACTACTGCTACCACTACTACAACCACTGCTACTACTGATATTGTATTCATATAACAGCGCCAAAGCGACGCATCTTGATTTGGCCTGTTTTAAAATAAAAATCTGGACAACTCCGGAAACGCCAATTGTAACAAAGCAACGTGTACATCATTTGTCCGATGTCGCCCCGGTTTGTTGATAGGGTACAAATTGCTGTCTTGTTTATTGAGATGTGGGAACAATTCCCTGAGCTGATCTGTGGTCAACTAATGCCTTTGTAGAACCGATTGGCTGACTAGTGTCAGCACACCTGGGTTCATGGTGGGGTAGTAATTTGTGTCACAACTCCCATGTTTATGTCATGTCTGATGATTTATGTTGTGTAACTTATATTTTGTAGTTCCTTACTGTTGTCTGTGTCAAAGTCTTTTATTGTGTCATTCTACTCAGCAACTGTTTGGAATACCTTTGTTGTGTACTTGGTGTACCCTGTTGTGTTATGTTCTGGTGACTGGAAAGGGGTCACCCTTGGTTGATGTTTGATATATGCAGTTGGCTGTTGTATCTGTTATTGAACTTCAATGTATTATTCAATGTGTTTGAACACAAATTGTCACCGAAGTTGTAGTAATTGATAAATAAAAGAGCTGTTTGTACTGTTCTTGATTTGTTTGTTTAGCCTCGGTTAGTTTTTACAACCACGATATCTACAACAATCTAACACCTTAATTCACTGCTTGGGCTCTAACATGGTGGTTCTTGTGTGAGCATCAATAATAGTTTGTGCCTCTGTCATCGAATCTCGTATCTTCTTTCTAATTACTTTCACATTTTTGTTAGTTGAGGGTGGTGTTAGGTTCTCTCTCTCTTTACTACTTCTCTTCTTAGGCCGTAACGAAGTCAGAGTTACTCTTTACCTCTTAGCACCGTAACAAAGGAAACATTGTCTTCCCCTTGTCTTTTCCCCTCGGCTACATTAATGTGTCTGGTTTTAAATTACATTTTAACAATCACGACAATAAAATGCTGTTTCCAACAATAACATCACATCAACACAACTATAATCAACAAGAGTATTCCCAGCAATCACTACAACAAACGTAACGTGGTGGGCAAGCTCACACACAACAATGGTAAGAGACAATCAATTGTGTATAGAACAAACACATTTTTTTTTCCAAATGGTCAGAATCATTCGACCCTTCCAACCACTCATAGTTCGTACATTAGTTATCTACTGGGCATGTGACATTCACAAAGACAAATAAAACATTGGAACATGAATGTTGTGAACATAAACAATGCATATTACCATGTTATGAGACAGGCAGCCACACACACACAACACACACACACACACACACACACACACACACACACACACACATGCCTGCATTCAAACTTACATCATTTACATGAACTCTCACAGTTATGCACCTCTCTCTCTCTCTCTCTCTCTCTCTCTCTCTCTCTCTCTCTCTCTCTTTCTCTCTCTCTTTCTCTCTCTCTCTCCCTCTCTCTCTCTCCCTCTCTCTCTCTCTCTCTCTCTCTCTCTCTCTCTCTCTCTCTCTCTCTCTCTCTCTCTATCTCTCTTTCATATATCCTCATTAATTCATACAGCAAGGCACACACATAAACTCCTTCCCATACACCCATACTCTATACATGCACACTTTCACACACGCAAATACAGAAATACTCACACAGTCATACATCCACACAGTCACACCCACACACACACACTTCCTTATACACACACACACACACACACACACACACACACACACACACAGAGATAGGACAGTTAGTAGATTTACGCAACTGTAAACGTAAGTTCACACACAACTGTGGCTGGCATTAGACATGTGTGTATACAGATAGACGAGATAGTAGATTTACACTGCTGTAAACTAATTTCAAATGCCACAGTGGCTAGCGTTATACATGAGTCTATGCAGATAGAACAGTTAGTAGATTTACGCTACTGTAAACATAGGTTAGGCAGTGACTTTAAAGATTTGCAAACAGACCTAGAGAAAGCAAAATTCGTCATCGATGAATAATAGCTAATATGACAATAACAATGGCGCGCATGTGTCTACTTACTTCAACTCCGACATCTGTTGTATTGTCGGCAGGGGGCGGTCTTATCTCAGCTACAACATCTGTTGTATTGTCGGCAGGGGGCGGTCTTATCTCAGCTACAACAGTCCTTACACACTGGTCAGAATGACAACCATCCCCCAACATTACCGTTGCTAAATAAACAGTCTCGTAACAGAAGACGGCTGCGGCCTGGTGAAGTATCAGGGCCATCGCATGTTTCAGGCACAGGATAATGGGTGGTCAATATTTACTCACGTGGCGAACGATGATTGCAAGCATCTAACCCCGTCCGACCGCGCTAGGGCCATCGAAAGTGTAACTTCCTAACCGTTACACCTGCACGTCCGCTTACCGTTATGTGCCCTTCCTCTTCTTCTTCTCTTCCTCCATTTATCTCAGTAAAGTGTTGGTGGGAGACTGAAAGATCATTTATGAGCTCTCTTTAATGCTCTGTGTATCTTGGTATTCATTTATTTAAGGTTCCTCTTGATACCATCTTTTACGTGGTCTTCCTTTGTTCTGTATCTATAATATTTCTTCAATGTGATTCTTTGTGGAAAGGCATCACTGTGAGGTGGCCACACCATGTAATCTGTTGTTCTTTAATGAAGCTCATGGCTTACTTTGCTGTGTGAAACGACAACAACAATATAACCTATTTGACTGGTTACTTTTTGATTACGTTGGGAAGTTATATAAAGTATACGTTTCCTTATATCAAATTATCACATCACTGTAGTTTTTAGTTGATTTCTAATATCGGGCTTTCATAATTCTGACAATTCTATGGTCACTCACAGTGAATCCTAAATGTGATGTCATCAGCAAAGAAACCAGGACAGCTTTCCCTGAACATCAGAAAGTGAAACAACAAAAACAGGAGCCGTGTACAGGCGACCTTGGTATATGTTGTTAGACTGTATTCACTGCATGATGTGTATGTTCACCCGCTGCAACAGAATAAAACCCATGGTGTAAAACGTAACATCTCATGTTTGACACACATATTTTTGTACATTTACTCGTTTATATTTGTAAAGACACCAAGAGACAACAGAGGATTAGATGAGACCCAACTAAACAATAGATGAGTCATGCTGAAAACACATTTGACCAGCAATGACATGATTTTATCACATTATACTTGTTATCATAGTCCATGCCGTGTGGCATTGGCGATAATGTCTGTCCCAAGCCTTCTGCCTCGTGTGCCTCCAATCGTTTTATAGTCCATGCCGTGTGGCATTGGTGATCATGTCTGTACACAGCTTTCTGCCTCGTGTGCCTCTAATCGTTTTATAGTCCATGCCGTGTGGCGTTGGTGATCATGTCTGTACACAGCATTCTGTCTCGTGTGCCTCCAATCATTTATGATGCCGGTTGTTCCTTCAGCCATTGATGTCACACTGTCCGGCATCGTCTCTCTTTCTCTTCCTGTGCTTCTTCACCTCCAACCTTCCCGTTGTGGCAACATTCTACAGCCTTTATCATCTCATGACGTGCTCCAACCTTCCCGTTGTGGCGACATTCTACAGCCTTTATTATCTCATGACATGCTCCAACCTTCCCGTTGTGGCGACATTCTGCAGCCTTTATCATCTCATGACATGCTCCAACCTTCCCGTTGTGGCGACATTCTACAGCCTTTATCATCTCATGACATGCTCAAACCGTCCCGTTGTGGCAACATTCTACAGCCTTTATCATCTCATGACATGCTCAAACAATGTGGACTGTCTCCTTCTCATGTCAGTGCCCAGTTTACTTTGTAGCTTATATTCTTTCAGTGTATATTCATTGCTCTTTCTATTCGTAGACAGTGTTTTCACCATATTTCTATACAACCACATAATCCCTCACAGTGCCGTGGGTCGGGATGGTTGACTTAGCCCATATATGTCATGACTACAGTATGGACTCTTGTTGTAAACCAATTTTGAGATGGCATAGGTCTCCCGTTGACATTGGCTTGATACACAATTCCTCGCTGAGTGTCGGTGAACTGAGTCGATTGCTTATCATCAATGGACCGAGTTGTCTTGTAATCAAGTGGTTGAGCGAGCTGAGCTATGAGAGAGTGTTTATACTAGTACACTTTGAGTGACTGTTTATACGGTGATATTTCAACTTTAACACTCTTCGTCCATCTATCGCTCCAGAGACACAGAGCAAGACATCAGTCACAAGTGTTCAACACTCGCTGTGCAGTTTTAATAAAAAGTCGACAGGGTCGACTTCATTGCACCGGGTTTTACCCCATATGGGTCAGTCTTTTTCCGCAGCGCGGAAAGCGTCTCACAACGCACTAACTCCATAGCTCCAGTGACGACCCTCAGGAGTCTCCAAAAAATGCACTCGCGAACCGAAGGATGCAGCCAGGAATAGACCAACACAACCTTCGGTGTCCGTATCAGTTAATATGTGTCTATAACATCTTTCCACATTACACAACTTCGACATAAACACAGAGGAACAATCAAGTAAAATACACATCCATACGGGTGACTAAAACTAGCACACACAAAGACGACAACTTAAATCGTTTCGCCATTGGTTCATGGCAATAGGGATGCAAGTATATATTAGGAGCGGTCATTTGAAATCCCTTCGTGCCGCACCGCGTGTAATTGCGTACGTTGAACATGATCATGTCATAGTCATGTGATAAGTACTGACCAATGAATAAAAGAGCACGTGATTATCGTTCCATGATGCATATGTTCTGTTTCTGACCGTTGAGAAAATGGCCGGGTTGATCCAAAACCGTTTAAAGAAGCTCAAAGAGCTGTGATTCACTTTCTTGCATTTGAAGGATGTCGACTGTCAGAGTGCTGGGAGAGACAGAGATAGAACTAGAATAGACATAGATACAAGTAGGATAAGGACAGAGGAAAGTAAAGGACAGAGACAGGACATTATAGGGACTCTATACAAGAGTATACATAGAGAGAGACAGTAGAAGGAGGTAGTACTCCAAACTAGTGTTAGGACCAGACCTAGACAGGACACGCAGGTGTCATAGCTAGGACATAACTAGGACATGACGGGATTCACTCCCGTAATACGACAGAATAACGTAAGCACGGGGATTACCCGTAAACAGACTGAACTCTAGTATAGCTGTAGGACGAGGACTGGACAACTGGACAAACGTGGTAAGTGTGCCAGCACGCCGCACAGCTAACCGCACGAGAGAAGGGGACGAGAAACTGGACTCGAGATGTGAATTGAGTCAGACGGAGACTGACAGCCGGTGTGACAAGACATCTGTGTTTTCCCTTATGGTGTAGAGTTTAGAAAAGGCATAGTTACACTTAATCAATGATAGTCTATTGAATAATGATTGTGAATTGTGTTTGCTCGGAGAGCGAGATGTATAAAACATAATTAAACAGGAATTTGGAATGTCCATTCACCCAACGATGTGTTTTGTGATTTCGAGGGGTGAATGAAGTGTTCGCACGAAAACAGTTGTTGACATCGACCAGTGGACATTCATAGAAGAATGCAGGCAGCGTTCGGTAACAAATGTGCGTCGAAGACAACAGTGACAGACTGGGCACGAATGTTTCGGAAAGGACGTCAGTTCACGACATATCTTCGACGGCCGGGTCAAGCGCATATTGTTGCAAAAGAAAAAAAAAAGCTATCGCCAAAATTGATGCAGCAGTACAGATGAACCGTTGTCGAAGCATACATTCGCTAGCGAAAGAATTTGATGTGTCAATTTGGACAATTCAAAAGGTCAATCGTAAGAAACTGCAATATCGGAAGGTGTGTTCACAGTGAATATCACGGGTGTTGACCGACCACCAAACAGAGGAACGCATGGGATGGTGTTTGAACCACTTGCTGCGTTACAGAGTGGAGGGTGATGCATTTCTCTTCCGCATAGTGGCAGCCGATGAATCATGGTGTCATCACTTTGAGCCGAGCAGCAAAAGAGAGAGCATACAATGGGAGCATGCTGGATCACCAACAGCCAAAAAATTCTAGTTACACGTTTCCGCTGCTAAAGTTATGCTGAGCGCATTTTTTTTTACCATGAAGGCCTTTTGTTGGCCGACTTTAAAGAACCTGGTGTCAACATCAACTCTACCCACTACTTGCAAACACTAGACTAGCTGCGAAAAGCCATCAAGAATAAACGACCCGGCATGCTTTCTTGCAGTGAGATTTTGTTGCACGATAATGCTCGTCCGCAGGTTGCAAAGATTGTGCAGGAAGCATTAGCTTGGAAGAAGTAGGAAATTCTGCAACATCCAGCCTAAAGTCCTGATTTGTCACCATGTGATTGTCATTTGTTCGGACTTCTAAAAACAGCTCTCAATGGACAACGATTCCACCCAGATGCAGACGTACTGAACGCGGTAAACACTTGGTTCAGTGAGCAATCACAATCTTTTTTTGCGGACGGCATTCCCGCCTACCTAAGCAATGGGATGCATACCTGAATGCCTACGGCGACTTCTTCTGACCAACTCATGGTGCATAATTCATTCAAAATGAATGCTTTGTTTAATTCTACCTCTCCTGTTAATGTTTTTTTTTCCCATGCTTTTGTAATAAAGCCATTGTAACGGGTTTCAAATGAACTATCCTTATATGTGTGGGGATGTAATATGCAAGTATATAAATATAGTGATATTGCAGAAAAGTCACACACCAAGCGTTTGAGACGTAAGATGGTGCATGATGGTGGAAATGACCACGTGTTCAGATGCACCCACTGTGAACGGACATTTACAGCGCAAATTGGCCTTATCAGTCACACTCGCTACCGCCATAGTTAAAAGTTATTATGCCTTTTTAAAGCACAAACTATCGTCTGTCAAGACGGCAAGGTGCTAATGTGTGATGTGAAATATAGTGATGCAAGTATATAAATATAGGGATCAGTTATATAAATTTAGGGATGCACGTATATAAATAAGAGGATGCAATTATATAAATATAGTTATGCAATAATATAAATATTGTGATGCTAGTACGTAAATATAGGGATGCAGGTATATTCATATGGAGATGCAACATGTAAATATAGTGGTGCATGTATATAAACATAGGGATGCAAGTATATAAAGATAGGGATGCAAACATATACATATAGGGATGCAAGTATGTAAATATACTGTGCAAGTATATAATATAGGGATGCAAGTATGTAAATATGAGGATGCAATATGCAAGTATATAAAGATAGTGATGCAAGTATACAAATATTGGGATGCAAAAATATAAAGAAGGGGAAGCAAGCATATAAATATAATGTTGCAAGTATATGAATATAGGGATTCAAGTATATAAAGATAGGGTAGCAAGCATATAAATACAGGGTTGCAAGTATATACATATAGGAATCCAAGTATATAAAGATAGGGAAGCAAGCATATACATATAATGTTGCAAGTATATACATATAAACATGCAAGTATATTAATATAGGGATGCAAGTATGTAAATATGAGGATGCAATATGCAAGTATATAAAGATTGTGATGCAAGAATACAAATATTGGGATGCAAGTATATAAAGATAAGGAAGCAAGCATATAAATATAATGTTGCAAGTATATACATATAAGCATGCAAGTATGTGAATATAGGGATGAAAGTATCTAAAGATAAGGTAGCAAGCATATAAATATAGGGTTGCAAGTATATACATATAGGAATGCAAGTATATAAATATAGGGACGCACATATATAAATATAGTGATATAGTACAAACACTTTTGAAAAACCCCTTTACACAGCTTTATGAGCATGATTTCTCGGGAGCCAGACCATACTTCTAACAAGCCGGATCCGCTCCAATGCTCACCGGAACCATGACAACCGTGACGGCAGGTGAAAGTCTAGACGTTAGAAGGCACGCTGCAAGAGCTGTGAAAACAAGGCTAGACAACATCTCCAGTAGTATATCCGGTAGTAGACAGAGTACACCTCCCCACAGACCTCGCGGTGGGGCCGAATCGCCCCCCTAAGGGGGGTTTAATAGGGGTCCGAACCGACCCCCATGCGCGCCCCTAAGGGTCCGAATCGAACCCCATTTGCACCCCTAAGGGGGTCAATCTGGGTCCGAACCGACCCCCATTCGCATCCCTAAGGGGGTTGAATTGGGGTCCGAACCGACCCCTGCAAGAGAGGCTCACCTCGGTACTATCATTCTGACTCGATATATTATTCATAGCCAGATATATTATTTGGAATTAAAGCTTTATGCGATATAGGGGTACGCACCATGAACAAGTGTCGGTGGCTACTATTGGGGACGACGCGCCAGTGTGAGAGGCGGTGTAGGGGGGAATACTGTCGGAAGCACAACGCCCATCTCAAGAAGGGGGGATTCACAGTCGCCTGTACGAGCTGCGGCATCGGGGTGAACACCACCCTAGCCCTCTGCCGGCCGTGCGGAGCCAACATTAAATACCACAAACTACGATACCAACAGGAGGGTCCGTTCCTCTGTGAATGGAGGCGCCTGAAAAGAATACATATTTAAATTCCGGCAAAAGAAATTTTCATTTAGAGAGAAGTGGAGTGTTGAAGGTACTAGTCCAGCAGTAATCATGGGCACCGTAAAACAGTTGCAAAATCAAGCTCGCCAGTATGGAATGCCATACAGCCACCGCCGCAAGGCCGTCCTTGCCCGGGGAGATAGCTCAGGTGAGAGACGCAGCCCGCGCCACCCGACTCGAGCGGGCCGCCACCACCGGGCGGTATCCAGCTCTTCTAGGGGAAGTCCAGGACGCAGCGCAGCACTCGCGAGAGGCTGCGCGGTTGGAAGACGAGGTCACAGCCGCCCTGCGAGCACGTAAATACGCCGCAGGGCCCTAGCGCACCCGTTACAACGCTTCACCGTGTTAGACGCCAATTCAAGAAGGCGCCACAGGCGCTATCTACACCCGTAGCCACTAGCTCGACTCATCACCCAGCGCGGTCCCCAACTCCTAGAGGAGGTAATCCCCAAGGATAGGGAAGAGCAAGGGAAGCGAACAATCACGTGGAAGCTCTTCCGACGGTTAGATGGTCCCGTCGTAGAGAAGCTCATGCCCCACCTCGAGGCATTGAGGTCAGCCTTCTATCTGCGGTACGCCTACACCTACCGAATCCGAAACATCGAAAACGGAGACGTCATGTTGTACCACAAAACCCTACGCGGGTCCCGCGATTTGATAAACCACACTGCAACAGCCGCAGAGTGGTTGGCAGATCGTGATGAGATCCGCTTCCACACCAGCCAAATCGACCGCCCCAGAACCAAGTGGGTCTTTGTAACTATAGCGCAAAAATCGCCGGGGCAACCCCGAGTGCGAGCAACCATTTCTTTCTTTTTTGTCGTACATACTAGGAGGCCAGCAAATATCGTAGAAGCCCCCCGCATCGGGGGTCTATCATGCTAGGGGTCCGTCGCAATGGGAGGTTGTTGCATCTATTGTCTGTCGCACTAGGGATTGTCGTCTCTGTACTCTCTATCATAGTTGCCGCCTCTGCTGCCTCTGTGTCTGTCTGTGTGTTTGTACAAGGCCGTGTGCGCCTGTGTGCTTGTCTTTGCCTGCCTGCCTGTGCCTGTCTGTGTCTGTCTGTCTATGCCTGTCTGTGTGTGTTTGTCTGTGCCTGTCTGTGTGTGTCGGTGCCTGCCGGTGTCTGTATGTGCCTGCCTGCCTGTGCCTGCCTGTGTCTGGCTGTCTGTGTCTGTCTCTGTGTCTGTCTGTATCTGTGTATGTATGTCTGTGCCTGTCTGTATGTATGCCTGTGCCCGTATGTGTGTGCGTATGTGTGTCTGTCTGTCTGTGTGTGTGTCTATGTCTGTCTGTCTGTGTCTGTCTGTGTTTGTGTGTCTGTGCCTGCCTGCCTGTGCCTGGCTGTCTGTGTCTGTCTCTGTGTCTGTCTGTATCTGTGTATGTATGTATGTATGTATGTATGTATGTATGTATGTATGTATGTATGTATGTATGTATGTATGTATGTATGTATGTATGTATGTATGTATGCCTGCCTGCCTGCCTGCCTGCCTGCCTGCCTGCCTGCCTGCCTGCCTGCCTGCCTGCCTGCCTGCCTGCCTGCCTGCCTGCCTGCCTGCCTGCATGCATGCATGCATGCATGCATGCATGCATGCATGCATGCATGCATGCATGCATGTATGTATGTATGTATGTATGTATGTATGTATGTATGTATGTATGTATGTATGTATGTATGTATGTATGTATGTATGCCTGTCTGTGTGGGTCGCTGTCTGTGTATGTCTGTATCCGTGTATATGTGTATGATTTCCTGCGCCTGTCTGTGTGCGACTGTGTCTGTATGTGCCTGTCTGTGTGCTCCTGTGTCTATATGTGCCTAGGTGTGCCTGTGGTGGTGTGTGTGTGGGTCTCTGTACGCGTCTGTCTGTGTATGTCTGTGCCCAGGCGTCTGTGTGTTTGTATATGTCTATGTGTCTCTGTGCGTCTGTATGTGCCTATGTGTCTCTGTGTGGCTGTGTGTGTCTGGCTCTGTGCGCGTCGGTGGGTGTCGAGGCGTCTGTGTGTGGCCGCGTGCTTGTCTCTGTGTGTGTCTCTGTGTGTGCCAGTGTGTGTATGTCTCTACTGCCACCTTTATTGCCCCCTCCGTAGCCTCTGCCGCCTCGATTGCCTCCTCTAGTACCTCCATTGTAACCTCTACACACCTCCTCTAGTACCTCCATTGTAACCTCTACACATCTCCTCTAGCACCTCCATTGTAACCTCTACACACCTCCTCTAGCACCTCCATTGCAACCTCTACACATCTCCTCTAGCACCTCCATTGTAACCTCTACACATCTCCTCTAGCACCTCCATTGTAACCTCTACACATCTCCTCTAGCACCTCCATTGCAACCTCTACACATCTCCTCTAGTACCTCCATTGTAACCTCTACACATCTCCTCTAGCACCTCCATTTTAACCTCTACACATCTCCTCTAGCACCTCCATTGTAACCTCTACACATCTCCTCTAGCACCTCCATTGTAACCTCTACACATCTCCTCTAGTACCTCCATTGTAACCTCTACACATCTCCTCTAGCACCTCCATTGTAACCTCTACACATCTCCTCTAGCACCTCCATTGCAACCTCTACACACCTCCTCTAGTACCTCCATTGTAACCTCTACACACCCCCTCTAGTACCTCCATTGTAACCTCTACACATCTCCTCTAGTACCTCCATTGCAACATCTACACACCTCCTCTAGTACCTCCATTGTAACCTCTACACACCTCCTCTAGTACCTCCATTGTAACCTCTACACATCTCCTCTAGTACCTCCATTGTAACCTCTACACATCTCCTCTAGTACCTCCATTGTAACCTCTACACACCTCCTCTAGTACCTCCATTGCAACCTCTACACATCTCCTCTAGTACCTCCATTGTAATCTCTACACATCTCCTCTAGCACCTCCATTGTAACCTCTACACATCTCCTCTAGTACCTCCATTGTAACCTCTACACACCTCCTCTAGTACCTCCATTGCAACCTCTACACATCTCCTCTAGTACCTCCATTGTAACCTCTACACATCTCCTCTAGCACCTCCATTGTAACCTCTACACATCTCCTCTAGTACCTCCATTGCAACCTCTACACATCTCCTCTAGCACCTCCATTGCCGTCTACACACCTCCTCTAGTACCTCCATTGTAACCTCTACACATCTCCTCTAGTACCTCCATTGTAACCTCTACACACCTCCTCTGCCACCTCCATTGCAACCTCTACACACCTCCTCTAGTACCTCCATTGTAACCTCTACACATCTCCTCTAGTACCTCCATTGCAACCTCTACACACCTCCTCTGCCACCTCCATTAAAACCTCTACACACCTCCTCTAGTACCTCCATTGCAACCTCTACACATCTCCTCTAGTACCTCCATTGTAACCTCTACACACCTCCTCTAGTACCTCCATTGCAACCTCTACACATCTCCTCTAGTACCTCCATTGTAACCTCTACACACCTCCTCTAGTACCTCCATTGCAACCTCTACACACCTCCTCTAGTACCTCCATTGCAACCTCTACACATCTCCTCTAGTACCTCCATTGCAACCTCTACACATCTCCTCTAGTACCTCCATTGCAACCTCTACACATCTCCTCTAGTACCTCCATTGCAACCTCTACACACCTCCTCTAGCACCTCCATTGTAACCTCTACACATCTCCTCTAGTACCTCCATTGTAACCTCTACACACCTCCTCTAGTACCTCCATTGTAACCTCTACACATCTCCTCTAGTACCTCCATTGTAACCTCTACACATCTCCTCTAGTACCTCCATTGTAACCTCTACACACCTCCTCTAGTACCTCCATTGTAACCTCTACACATCTCCTCTAGTACCTCCATTGTAACCTCTACACATCTCCTCTAGCACCTCCATTGTAACCTCTACACACCTCCTCTAGTACCTCCATTGTAACCTCTACACATCTCCTCTAGAACCTCCATTGCCGTCTACACACCTCCTCTAGTACCTCCATTGTAACCTCTACACACCTCCTCTAGCACTCCCATTGTAACCTCTACACATCTCCTCTAGTACCTCCATTGCCGTCTACACACCTCCTCTAGTACCTCCATTGTAACCTCTACACATCTCCTCTAGTACCTCCATTGTAACCTCTACACATCTCCTCTAGCACCTCCATTGTAACCTCTACACACCTCCTCTAGTACCTCCATTGTAACCTCTACACATCTCCTCTAGAACCTCCATTGCCGTCTACACACCTCCTCTAGTACCTACATTGTAACCTCTACACACCTCCTCTAGCACTCCCATTGTAACCTCTACACATCTCCTCTAGTACCTCCATTGCCGTCTACACACCTCCTCTAGTACCTCCATTGTAACCTCTACACATCTCCTCTAGTACCTCCATTGTAACCTCTACACATCTCCTCTAGTACCTCCATTGTAACCTCTACACATCTCCTCTAGTACCTCCATTGTAACCTCTACACATCTCCTCTAGTACCTCCATTGTAACCTCTACACACCTCCTCTAGTACCTCCATTGCAACCTCTACACATCTCCTCTAGCACCTCCATTGTAACCTCTACACACCTCCTCTAGTACCTCCATTGTAACCTCTACACACCTCCTCTAGTACCTCCATTGCAACCTCTACACATCTCCTCTAGTACCTCCATTGTAACTTCTACACATCTCCTCTAGCACCTCCATTGTAAACTCTACACATCTCCTCTAGTACCTCCATTGTAACCTCTACACACCTCCTCTAGTACCTCCATTGTAACCTCTACACATCTCCTCTAGCACCTCCATTGTAACCTCTACACATCTCCTCTAGTACCTCCATTGTAACCTCTACACATCTCCTCTAGTACCTCCGTTGTAACCTCTACACATCTCCTCTAGTACCTCCATTGTAACCTCTACACATCTCCTCTAGTACCTCCGTTGTAACCTCTACACATCTCCTCTAGTACCTCCATTGTAACCTCTACACATCTCCTCTAGTACCTCCATTGTAACCTCTACACATCTCCTCTAGTACCTCCATTGTAACCTCTACACATCTCCTCTAGTACCTCCATTGTAACCTCTACACATCTCCTCTAGTACCTCCATTGTAACCTCTACACACCTCCTCTAGTACCTCCATTGCAACCTCTACACACCTCCTCTAGTACCTCCATTGTAACCTCTACACACCTCCTCTAGTACCTCCATTGTAACCTCTACACACCTCCTCTAGTACCTCCATTGTAACCTCTACACACCTCCTCTAGTACCTCCATTGCAACCTCTACACACCTCCTCTAGTACCTCCATTGCCGTCTACACACCTCCTCTAGTACCTCCATTGTAACCTCTACACATCTCCTGTAGTACCTCCATTGCAACCTCTACACACCTCCTCTAGTACCTCCATTGTAACCTCTACACACCTCCTCTAGTACCTCCATTGTAACCTCTACACATCTCCTCTAGTACCTCCATTGTAACCTCTACACACCTCCTCTAGTACCTCCATTGCCGTCTACACACCTCCTCTAGTACCTCCATTGCAACCTCTACACACCTCCTCTAGAACCTCTATTGCAACCTCTACACACCTCCTCTAGTACCTCCATTGTAACCTCTACACACCTCCTCTAGTACCTCCATTGCCGTCTACACACCTCCTCTAGTACCTCCATTGCAACCTCTACACACCTCCTCTAGTACCTCCATTGTAACCTCTACACATCTCCTCTAGTACCTCCATTGTAACCTCTACACACCTCCTCTAGTACCTACATTGTAACCTCTACACATCTCCTCTAGCACCTCCATTGTAACCTCTACACATCTCCTCTAGCAGCTCCATTGTAACCTCTACACATCTCCTCTAGTACCTCCATTGTAACCTCTACACACCTCCTCTAGCACCTCCATTGTAACCTCTACACACTTCCTCTAGCACCTCCATTGTAACCTCTACACATCTCCTCTAGCACCTCCATTGTAACCTCTACACACCTCCTCTAGTACCTCCATTGTAACCTCTACACATCTCCTCTAGTACCTCCATTGTAACCTCTACACATCTCCTCTAGCACCTCCATTGTAACCTCTACACATCTCCTCTAGTACCTCCATTGTAACCTCTACACATCTCCTCTAGTACCTCCATTGTAACCTCTACACACCTCCTCTAGCACCTCCATTGTAACCTCTACACACCTCCTCTAGTACCTCCATTGTAACCTCTACACATCTCCTCTAGCACCTCCATTGTAACCTCTACACATCTCCTCTAGCACCTCCATTGTAACCTCTACACACCTCCTCTAGTACCTCCATTGTAACCTCTACACATCTCCTCTAGTACCTCCATTGTAACCTCTACACACCTCCTCTAGTACCTCCATTGTAACCTCTACACATCTCCTCTAGCACCTCCATTGTAACCTCTACACATCTCCTCTAGCACCTCCATTGTAACCTCTACACACCTCCTCTAGTACCTCCATTGTAACCTCTACACATCTCCTCTAGTACCTCCATTGTAACCTCTACACACCTCCTCTAGTACCTCCATTGTAACCTCTACACATCTCCTCTAGTACCTCCATTGTAACCTCTACACACCTCCTCTAGCACCTCCATTGTAACCTCTACACATCTCCTCTAGCACCTCCATTGTAACCTCTACACACCTCCTCTAGCACCTCCATTGTAACCTCTACACACCTCCTCTAGTACCTCCATTGTAACCTCTACACATCTCCTCTAGTACCTCCATTGTAACCTCTACACACCTCCTCTAGCACCTCCATTGTAACCTCTACACACCTCCTCTAGCACCTCCATTGTAACCTCTACACATCTCCTCTAGCACCTCCATTGTAACCTCTACACACCTCCTCTAGTACCTCCATTGTAACCTCTACACATCTCCTCTAGTACCTCCATTGTAACCTCTACACATCTCCTCTAGCACCTCCATTGTAACCTCTACACATCTCCTCTAGTACCTCCATTGTAACCTCTACACATCTCCTCTAGTACCTCCATTGTAACCTCTACACACCTCCTCTAGCACCTCCATTGTAACCTCTACACACCTCCTCTAGTACCTCCATTGTAACCTCTACACATCTCCTCTAGCACCTCCATTGTAACCTCTACACATCTCCTCTAGCACCTCCATTGTAACCTCTACACACCTCCTCTAGTACCTCCATTGTAACCTCTACACATCTCCTCTAGTACCTCCATTGTAACCTCTACACACCTGCTCTAGTACCTCCATTGTAACCTCTACACATCTCCTCTAGTACCTCCATTGTAACCTCTACACACCTCCTCTAGTACCTCCATTGTAACCTCTACACATCTCCTCTAGTACCTCCATTGTACCCTCTACACACCTCCTCTAGCACCTCCATTGTAACCTCTACACATCTCCTCTAGTACCTCCATTGTAACCTCTACACACCTCCTCTAGTACCTCCATTGTAACCTCTACACACCTCCTCTAGTACCTCCATTGTAACCTCTACACATCTCCTCTAGTACCTCCATTGTAACCTCTACACATCTCCTCTAGTACCTCCATTGTAACCTCTACACACCTCCTCTAGTACCTCCATTGTAACCTCTACACACCTCCTCTAGTACCTCCATTGTAACCTCTACACACCTCCTCTAGTACCTCCATTGTAACCTCTACACATCTCCTCTAGTACCTCCATTGTAACCTCTACACATCTCCTCTAGCACCTCCATTGTAACCTCTACACATCTCCTCTAGCACCTCCATTGTAACCTCTACACATCTCCTCTAGTACCTCCATTGTAACCTCTACACATCTCCTCTAGTACCTCCATTGTAACCTCTACACACCTCCTCTAGTACCTCCATTGTAACCTCTACACATCTCCTCTAGTACCTCCATTGCAACCTCTACACACCTCCTCTAGTACCTCCATTGTAACCTCTACACATCTCCTCTAGCACCTCCATTGTAACCTCTACACACCTCCTCTAGTACCTCCATTGTAACCTCTACACACCTCCTCTAGTACCTCCATTGTAACCTCTACACACCTCCTCTAGTACCTCCATTGTAACCTCTACACATCTCCTCTAGCACCTCCATTGTAACCTCTACACATCTCCTCTAGCACCTCCATTGTAACCTCTACACACCTCCTCTAGTACCTCCATTGTAACCTCTACACATCTCCTCTAGTACCTCCATTGCAACCTCTACACACCTCCTCTAGCACCTCCATTGCAACCTCTACACATCTCCTCTAGTACCTCCATTGTAACCTCTACACACCTCCTCTAGTACCTCCATTGTAACCTCTACACACCTCCTCTAGCACCTCCATTGTAACCTCTACACACCTCCTCTAGTACCTCCATTGCAACCTCTACACACCTCCTCTAGTACCTCCATTGCCGTCTACACACCTCCTCTAGTACCTCCATTGCAACCTCTACACACCTCCTCTAGTACCTCCATTGTAACCTCTACACACCTCCTCTAGTACCTCCATTGCCGTCTACACACCTCCTCTAGCACCTCCATTGCAACCTCTACACACCTCCTCTAGTACCTCCATTGTAACCTCTACACACCTCCTCTAGTACCTCCATTGCAACCTCTACACATCTCCTCTAGTACCTCCATTACAACCTCTACACACCTCCTCTAGTACCTCCATTGCAACCTCTACACACCTCCTCTAGTACCTCCATTGCAACCTCTACACACCTCCTCTAGTACCTCCATTGTAACCTCTACACACCTCCTCTAGTACCTCCATTGTAACCTCTACACACCTCCTCTAGTACCTCCATTGTAACCTCTACACACCTCCTCTAGCACCTCCATTGCAACCTCTACACATCTCCTCTAGTACCTCCATTGTAACCTCTACACACCTCCTCTAGTACCTCCATTGTAACCTCTACACATCTCCTCTAGCACCTCCATTGTAACCTCTACACATCTCCTCTAGTACCTCCATTGTAACCTCTACACACCTCCTCTAGCACCTCCATTGTAACCTCTACACACCTCCTCTAGTACCTCCATTGTAACCTCTACACATCTCCTCTAGCACCTCCATTGTAACCTCTACACACCTCCTCTAGCACCTCCATTGTAACCTCTACACACCTCCTCTAGCACCTCCATTGTAACCTCTACACACCTCCTCTAGCACCTCCATTGTAACCTTTACACACCTCCTCTAGCACCTCCATTGTAACCTCTACACACCTCCTCTAGTACCTCCATTGTAACCTCTACACATCTCCTCTAGTACCTCCATTGCAACCTCTACACACCTCCTCTAGCACCTCCATTGCAACCTCTACACATCTCCTCTAGTACCTCCATTGTAACCTCTACACACCTCCTCTAGCACCTCCATTGCAACCTCTACACACCTCCTCTAGTACCTCCATTGCAACCTCTACACACCTCCTCTAGTACCTCCATTGCAACCTCTACACACCTCCTCTAGTACCTCCATTGCCGTCTACACACCTCCTCTAGCACCTCCATTGCAACCTCTACACACCTCCTCTAGTACCTCCATTGTAACCTCTACACACCTCCTCTAGTACCTCCATTGCAACCTCTACACATCTCCTCTAGTACCTCCATTACAACCTCTACACATCTCCTCTAGTACCTCCATTACAACCTCTACACATCTCCTCTAGTACCTCCATTGCAACCTCTACACACCTCCTCTAGTACCTCCATTGTAACCTCTACACACCTCCTCTAGTACCTCCATTGTAACCTCTACACACCTCCTCTAGCACTCCCATTGTAACCTCTACACATCTCCTCTAGTACCTCCATTGTAACCTCTACACACCTCCTCTAGTACCTCCATTGCAACCTCTACACACCTCCTCTAGTACCTCCATTGTAACCTCTACACACCTCCTCTAGTACCTCCATTGTAACCTCTACACATCTCCTCTAGTACCTCCATTGCAACCTCTACACACCTCCTCTAGTACCTCCATTGTAACCTCTACACACCTCCTCTAGTACCTCCATTGTAACCTCTACACATCTCCTCTAGTACCTCCATTGCAACCTCTACACACCTCCTCTAGTACCTCCATTGTAACCTCTACACATCTCCTCTAGCACCTCCATTGTAACCTCTACACATCTCCTCTAGTACCTCCATTGCAACCTCTACACATCTCCTCTAGTACCTCCATTGCAACCTCTACACATCTCCTCTAGTACCTCCATTGTAACCTCTACACATCTCCTCTAGTACCTCCATTGTAACCTCTACACACCTCCTCTAGTACCTCCATTGTAACCTCTACACACCTCCTCTAGTACCTCCATTGTAACCTCTACACATCTCCTCTAGTACCTCCATTGTAACCTCTACACACCTCCTCTAGTACCTCCATTGTAACCTCTACACATCTCCTCTAGTACCTCCATTGTAACCTCTACACATCTCCTCTAGTACCTCCATTGCCGTCTACACATCTCCTCTAGTACCTCCATTGTAACCTCTACACATCTCCTCTAGTACCTCCATTGCAACCTCTACACACCTCCTCTAGTACCTCCATTGCAACCTCTACACACCTCCTCTAGTACCTCCATTGCAACCTCTACACACCTCCTCTAGTACCTCCATTGCAACCTCTACACATCTCCTCTAGTACCTCCATTGCATCCTCTACACATCTCCTCTAGTACCTCCATTGCAACCTCTACACACCTCCTCTAGTACCTCCATTGCAACCTCTACACATCTCCTCTAGTACCTCCATTGCAACCTCTACACATCTCCTCTAGTACCTCCATTGCAACCTCTACACACCTCCTCGGTTCTCTCTCGACCGTCTCCTCTGTGGTGGGATCTGGGTTGGACAGAATTCGACAGCCACACAAGGTACACATCGCAGGTGTATCGACCCACCTAGGAGACACCCCAGACGTATGCACCGACGGTGCTCAGGCTTTGGCGTAGTAATACGTCTGGATGTCTAGCATTAGTGCAACAGTTTCTTGGCCGCACTATATTCAAATATCATTGTACCATTTACCAAGAAGCTCTGTGGGAAGACTTTAAATCTGAAACATGTTATCGATGTTGTTATGAGATGTGTGAACAACATTCGAAGTAAGCCGCTGAACTGGCGTGAGTTCAGACAGTTTCTATCAGACCTGAACGAGAATACTGTGACCTACTGTTACACTGTGATGTCAGATGGCTAAGTTCTGTCACGTTTCTGGCTTGAAAAATAGTGTCTACCTGTTTCTGTCTTAAATAAATGAATTGCCTACAGAATGAGAATGACTGCTGAACGATGACTGGCTTAATGACCTGGCATTTTTGGTGGACATCACGTCTCATTTAAACTCTTTAAATGCGAATATCTAGTGAAAAAAACAAACTATTCACAATTTTGTGCGAAGTTATTTCTTCATTTAAAATGAGACTACGGCTGTTTATTGGACAGCTGACTGAAGGGACTTTAGAGGCGTTTCCAATTCTGAAGACGCTTGTGGTGGAAAAGAAATGTGACTTGTTACAGTACAAAGTAAAAGTTGAAAGTCTTCTGGATATCTTTCAGTCGAGATTTCGAGAGTTCACAATAGAGGAAGATAATGTTGCCCTCTTCATAAATCCGTTCTTATTTCCTGATGCCAAGCTCCGTCAAATACAGCGAAACCTTCAGCACGAAGTAATTGATTTGAAATGCAATTCTGCACTGAGATGTAAATTTCTGGAGCTGCCTGCTTCACCTTCAGCTGATCATATGATTTCCTTCTGGCGACTATTGCCTGTCGAACAATTTGAACATTTGCGTTCATTTGCCCAGAGATACATTTGTTGTTTTGGTTCGACTTACAGACGCGAGCAGTCATTTTCCGCAATGACCGTTATAAAATACAAGCAACGTTCCAGACTCACCGACAGTAACCTAACTGCGCTTATGACTTTGGGAACGGCAGATTTGTGCCCAGACATTGATAAACTGGCATCTGAACTGAAGTAACTGGTTATAAAATACAGTTACAACTGTAAAATTAATTACATTAATAGCAGTTTTCTAAATAGATTAAAAATTTACTGTTAAATGAACTTTTCATTTTAAACCAAAAAATGACCGTAGTGTAGTACTGACACTGACTGCGTTTAAAGTTTTAGAAGTTTTTTGACGAAAGTTAAGAAAGTTAAGGTAAGAATGATATTGCGAAACTTTTATAATTTTATAATTTTGTGGCCCGCTTAACTACCGAAAATAGTTGATATGGCCCTCTGCTTGAAAAGCTTGGGAACCACTGGTTTAGACCAAACATCGTACACCATCAAATGAACATGTATTACCATGTAAATTCCCATTAACTGATCATTAAATCTGCGGAGGATACCACGAAACAAAACAAAATACACGATGACCCCAGTATCGATATATCGTCCTTTTGTCAAAATAGAAAGTTACATGTGGGGATATACGAATAATATTATTATTCTTGGGCGCAGAATCAATTAAAATGACCACCTTGGCAAACACACGACAAGAGAGAAGATGCTGGAATAATGTCACGTCATGGCATGGATGACACATATACGACAAGAGAGAAGAAGCTGGACAATGTCACGTCGTGGCATGGAGGACACATATACGACAAGAGAGAAGATGATGGACAATGTCATGTCAGGGCATGGATGACACATACACGACAAGAGAGAAGAAGCTGGACAATGTCACGTCGTGGCATGGAGGACACATATACGACAAGAGAGAAGATGCTGGACAATGTCACGTCAGGGCATGGATGACACATATACGACAAGAGAGAAGATGCTGGACAATGTCGCGTCATGGCATGGAGGACCATCAGTACCAGAAGTGATTGGCAGCACAAGTGACAGATGGTTGTAAATAGATGAGATCACTAACGCCACAAGGCAGGACTATAAGAATAAGAAGTTGTATATGGCTATTTCGTGTTCGGTGATGTATTCCTGCTGCCTTGTTAATCTCAGTTAACAATTCGTCTGACGTGTGTGCGAGTTACAAATTGGTTTATCTTGTAACGGAAATATTAGAACTTGCCAACTCTGCTGTTATCGTATTCATTTACACGGTGCATGTTATGCACCTGTCAAAATATAATTCAAGATTCCTCAGAGCAACATGATAAAGCATGAAATAAAATTTAATATATCGTGTGCCCATGTACACAGACATTGGAGTAGGATATTATGTATCAAAGAGCATCACATGTCGTTCATTTCACACATTTAAACAATTTTCAAAGATTTGTTGTCTTTTAGTAGCGAATAATTACCGTCACTAATAGATCCCAAGCTGATTGCATACTTATAATATATTTAATTAAACAGACTTCGAATTTTTTAAACCAAGAAGTTATTATTATTGTATCCCTTTGTTGCCTATAAAGACATTGTGTTCATGGTTGTATCCCATGGCATATGCTATAACAGCTATAATATTATTACCTCTGCATTGAGCACATGTATAATATATATTAATTAATCATAGCCTTATAGAATTTAAAGAGAAGAGTAGAACAGCAGGCGCAGAAATATTCGTGACTGAATACTTTAGGGTAACGTGACTGTATATTTCAGAGCGTCGCGATTTTATATTTTACGGTGTTGTTACTGTATATTTCAGAGTATTACGACTGTATATTTCAGGGTGCTGTGACTGTATATTTCAGGGTGCTGTGACTGTATATTTCAGGGTGTTGTTAATGTGTATTTCACGGTGTCATTACTGTATATTTATGGTCGTAGTGACTGTATATTTCAGGGTGTTGTTGCTATATAACTTGACCAATATTGACGATGTGAGAAAAACGGCTGTGATTGATGCCGAACTCAATCGTCTTAACATTGATATTGCTGGCCTGCAGGAGACTCGCCTCGCTGAGGAAGGGTCACTCAGGGAAAACAACTACACCTTTTTCTGGAAGGGTAAAGGGCAGGCAGAAAAAAGGCAACACGGTGTGGGCTTTGCAGTGAAGAATTCGCTACTGGGAATGATTGAAATTCCAGCAGGAGGAAATGAAAGACTATTGTCCCTGCGCTTGGCAACCTCTTGTGGTTTTGCCACCATTATTACTGCATATGCACCGACACTCGATTCCTCTGATGATGTGAAGGATTTGTTCTATGAGGAGTTAGACTCCGTGATCAAGGCAGTTCCAAAATCTGACTACATTTATATGCTTGGTGATTTCAACGCTCGTGTGGGCAAGGACTCGAGTTCATGGCCAGTGTGCCTTGGAAAATACAACATCGGTCGCATGAATGAAAATGGGCAAAGGCTGCTGAAGCATTGCACCAGTAATGACCTATGTATTACAAACTCTTTTTTTAAAACAAAAGAGATGCATAAGGTCACATGGAAACATCCAAGATCCGGCCATTGGCACCAGCTGGACTTCATCATCACACGGAGACAACATCTGAACCATATATCATTGACTCGTAGTTACCACAGTGCTGACTGTGATACGGATCATTCTTTGGTTGTTGCAAGGGTTAGACTGAGACCAAAGAGAATCTACACAGCTAAACACAAATCTAGCCCCAGGATTAATATTATTAACACTCACGATCCTGAAAAGTGCTTTCAGTTTCAACAGCAACTTGAAGACGCTTTCACTGATACACCAGAAAATTGTACAGTAAATGAAAAGTGGGGTCAAATTAAGGAAACTCTTTATAAAACTGCCGTAGGGGTTTACGGCACTGTGGATCATAAGAGGCAGGACTGGTTTGCGGCCAACAGCGAGACTCTGCAGCCCTTGATTGATAAGAAGAAGAAAGCTCTCTTAAGAAACAAGGAAAGACCAACGCGTAACACTCTGAGTGAGCTAAGGCAAGCTAGGAAGGATGTGCAAAAGGCTGCAAGGCAGTGTGCAAATGATTATTGGATCAAGTTATGTGAGTCCATTCAAATCGCAAGTGATAAGGGAGACATAAGAAGCATGTATTAAGGAATAAAGAAAGCCTGTGGTCCAGTGATCAAAAGAAGTGCACCATTGAAAACCTTGACTGGAGAAATCATCACTGACAAGAAACGGCAGATGGACAGATGGGTAGAGCACTATTTGGAGCTTTACTCAAGTGAGACCAAATTAGCGGATGATGCCCTCAACGCCATAGAGGCTCTACCAACTCTTGACCACCTGGACACACTTCCCACCATAACAGAAGTTAAGTGTGCTATAAATGAACTTGCATCTGGCAAGGCTCCAGGTAAGGATGGGATTCCAATAGAGGTTATCAGGAGTGGGCAAGACACACTCACTATACAGATCCACCAGCTAATAGAGCTATGCTGGCGTGAAGGACAAGTCCCACAGGATTTCAAAGATTCAAGCATCATAACACTGTACAAGAATAAGGGCGATCGGAATGACTGTAACAACTATAGGGGTATCTCACTTGTTGGAAAAGTATTTGCCAGAATTGTTCTGCGCAGACTTCAAGTCCTAAGAGATCAAGTCTACCCCGAATCACAGTGTGGCTTTCGACAGAACCGGTCTACCACTGATATGATATTCTCATTGCGACAAATGCAAGAAAAATGCCGTGAACAGAATCAACCACTGTTTATTGCCTTCATCGACCTCACAAAGGCATTTGATTTGGTCAGTCGTGAGGGTCTGTTCAAGGCACTAAAGAAGATTGGCTGCCCACCAACTCTTCTGTCCATTGTGGAATCGTTCCACACAGGCATGAAGGGTATAATCAAGTTTGATGGTGCAACTTCTGAAGAATTTGAAATCAAGAGTGGAGTTAAGCAAGGTTGTGTACTAGCTCCCACCCTCTTTGGAATATACTTTTCGCTTCTACTGAAATATGCATTTCGTGATCAGGATGGTGGTATATACATTCACTCACGCTCAGATGGCGGCCTCTACAATGCTCAGAGATTGAAGGCTAAGACCAAAATTAGGAGGGTACTGATCAGAGAGTTGCTTTTTGCAGATGATGCTGCAGTTACGACCCACTCTGAGGAAGAATTGCAATGTCTACTATCTGCATTCTCCAATGCTTGTTCTGAATTTGGTTTAACAATTAGCAAAAAGAAGACACAGATTATGTCACAAGGTGCACATGGGGTACCATCAATCTTTATTGACGACGCCGAACTAGAGATAGTAGACTATTTTACATATCTAGGATCAGTGGTAAATAGCAAATTATCCCTAGATCAGGAAATCAACATCCGGATTGGTAAGGCAGCAACAACAATGAACAGGTTAAGAAAAAGAGTCTGGGAGAACAGGAAGCTTACTGCCAAAACAAAAGTCCTTGTCTATCAAGCCTGTGTCCTTAGTACTCTTCTCTATGGCAGTGAAACCTGGACAACTTACTCACACCAAGAGAACAATTTAAACAGCTTTCATATGCGGTGTCTGCGAAGAATTCTTGGTATTAAGTGGCAAGACAAAATTACAAATACTGAAGTATTGGAAAGATCAGGTTGTGTGACAGTTTATTCCATGCTCAGTCTTCGTAGACTTAGATGGATAGGACATCTTAGGAGGATGGATGATGGTAGAATACCAAAGGATATCTTTTTTGGTGAATTACAGATGGGTAAGAGATCTCAGGGTCGGCCTCTACTACGATACAAAGATGTGTGTAAGCGGGACATGATTGATACAGGCATTGATAATGCACATTGGGAGCAAGTCGCCGCTGAACGTGTTGCATGTAGGGCAAATATCAGAAATGGAATAAAGTCAAAGGAGAAAATTATTGCAGAAAAGTCACACACCAAGCGTTTGAGACGTAAGATGGTGCATGATTGTGGAAATGACCACGTGTTCAGATGCACCCACTGTGAACGGACATTTACAGCGCAAATTGGCCTTATCAGTCACACTCGCTACCGCCATAGTTAAAAGTTATTATGCCTTTTTAAAGCACAAACTATCGTCTGTCAAGACGGCAAGGTGCCAATGGAATGTTGCTATATAATTCAGGGTTTTGTTACTATATATTTAAAGGTGCTGTGTGTGCATATTTCAGGGTGTCGTGACTATGTATTTCAGGGTGTTGTGACTATGTATTTCAGGGTGTTGTTACTGTATATTTCAGGTTCTTTTTTTCTGTATATTTCAGGATATTGTTACTGTATATTTCAGGTTGTTGTTTCTGTACATTGTATGGTGGGAATTAGTGTTTGATGCAAGGTCATGATTGGAGTGTCGTCTGATGATGTTTATTGTCCACGTGTCATCAGTTGATTGGGAACCCCCCACCCATCAAAGGTAATGTAGACACGCGATCCCAGGTCAGCCCTGTCCTGTGTGAATGTAAAGTACAGTGGGGATCCGTGTGGAGTTGAAAGGTCAGGTGAACGGGATTTAACATTTGAACGGATGTTCCGTGTAGAGATTACAGCAAGATTCCCTATTGCAATAGTGGCCTTTTGCTAGATTAAAAAAAACATACTTACCAATACAAAGATGTTAATTGCAATGAGGAAAAAAGTGTTGAAATGCCATATAGAACAAATACTGTTATATGGATGTGAAGATCTAATGTCAGCAGAATTGTGGTTTCAGAGGAAAATCCAAAGAATACCACGAACAGTTAGAAAAAAAAACCAACGTGCAAGTCCTTCAAGAAACATGAAAATCTTAAATTGATTCGGGACAATAGACGCAGAAAGCAAAAATTTTTTGGACTTATTTTGAGGCTAAAGAAACTGGAATCCTTAGAGACAACTGGCAGGATTCCTGGAAAAAGAGCAAGTGGAAGGTTGGTAGAAATGTGTGTGTGTGTGTGTGTGTGTGTGTGTGTGTGTGTGTGTGTGTGTGTGTGTGAGTGCGTGTGTAACCTACAAATGTCTGTTTGCAACATTCGACACATCAGAACCTGGAAGTGTGTGACCTACAAATGGCTGTTTGCAACATTCCACACATCAGAACCTGGAAGTGTGTGACCTACAAATGGCTGTTTGCAACATTCGACACATCAGAACCTGGAAGTGTGTGACCTACAAATGGCCTGTTTGCAACATTCCACACATCAGAACCTGGAAGTGTGTGACCTACAAATGGCTGTTTGCAACATTCCACACATCAGAACCTGGAAGTGTGTGACCTACAAATGGCTGTTTGCAACATTCCACACATCAGAACCTGGAAGTGTGTGACCTACAAATGGCTGTTTGCAACATTCGACACATCAGAACCTGGAAGTGTGTGACCTACATATGGCTGTTCGCAACATTCGAAACATCGAAACCTGGAAACTCACAATGTTTGTTTAACGTTCGTTCGCTTGAACTCAAGCGTAGTGCATACTCGTGCTAATACATCTAATGCTGTGGACTGATTGTTTTCCTGTAGATTAGCTGTATCTCTTGCCAGTGTCACTCGTCATGGTCAAATCCACTTCCAGTTAAGAAATACTTGTAATCTATATCTCCTATTTAAGGACGAGAGGTCAACATTTTAGTCTAATTAACCGTTGTAGGGATTTAACCCGCTACCTCGTCACCAGATACCATGGGCAGATTTGCTTCCTATAGGAATCTGCACATTCTTTCCATTCTACCATTACCCCTTCCCTGTCTAACATCAGAAGAGAAGTTATATTATCGCCATTCGTCTGGCTCAGATTAATAATCCTGTCACTGAGTCAGCTACAAATAGGATATTAATTTGAAGATGTTTATTGTCCAAAGAGGGTAATGGCTTCTGAATATTCGATTATGTGTGTTCTATTATTATGTTTCATTATTATTATTGTAATAATAGTTCGTGGTTCCCCAGTGGCCAGAGCAGCCCCAGCAGGTCCTCATGTACATATGTGTGTCATTTGTACATATGTGTGTCATTTGTACATATGTGTGTCATTTGTACATATGTGTGTCATTTGTACATATGTGTGTCATTTGTACATATGTGTGTCATTTGTACATATGTGTGTCATTTGTACATATGTGTGTCATTTGTACATATGTGTGTCATTTGTACATATGTGTGTCATTTGGATGACCGCTTCTACCGCTGGCCCTGGCCACAACAAATGTTATTACTACACTATCATCGTAGCCAAAAGGTCGAGAAGCGAATGTATTACCAAACTCCTCTCCTCCCTCTCCCCTCCCCCAATAGCTGGTGTCTTCTGTAGCAATTATTCAACCTTAATCAACGGATCTAGCTGATTACATATTCATGTACTTAAACGGCTTTAAGTTTTTTTTTTTTTTTTTTTTTAAAGAAGTCATTATTATTATTGTATCTCTTTACGTCTACACATAAATAGTTTCCGTAGTTGTACCACTTTATAATTAACGTTATCATCTACAATATGTAATTTTATGTGCATTGAGTTCATGACATTACTTCCAACAAAGCAAAACACATTTTGCACAAGTCTAACACATACTAACTAATGACAGACACGTTTAACGAACTTGAACAAACTAATTGCCTCGCTATATATAGAAAACAAAACAGCAACATGTGCACAGAACTGTTGACTATATTTTAAGTTTAAATGTACACTTGCTTGTGTGCATTGGGATTAATTTAATATAACACCCAGTAGCCCTTTGTTCACTCATGAAACCATGCTCTTGTTTGGACTATTCTGCATATATGGACAACAAGCAGACACGATAAGGAACATATAACGGCAACTGGAATGTGGTTTCTGAGGAAAATGTCAAGAATACTACGGACAGAGAAACCAGTGAGAAAGTTCTACAAGAGATTGATTCAGGAATTGAATGAAGACGGTCAAGATTTTTGTTAAAGAAATAAACTGCAAGAAAGAATTGTGACAACTGGCAAGATTTATGGGAAACGAGCTCGACCAAATCACGGAGATACATATCTGGACTGCTTGGCCACAAGACATAATCGAGACATGAAAACATATCTGATCCAAGATTATGATAATCGAGTGAGATGGCGATACATGGCTGCCAGCTCATGTCGTCGTGGCACAAGTTTATTAATCCACTCTCAACTTCCTTAAATCATGTTCTGTCTGCTGTTATTAACGGAGTCAAGAAACAGTCGGTTTAGATCAAACATGGTGAACCATCAAATGAACAAGTATTATCATGTCCATTAATTGATCATTATCCCGCGGAAGATACAACTAAACAGAACAAATAACAAGGCGACCCCATTATCGATATATCGTCCTTCTGTCAAAATGGGGAGTTACATGTGGCGAAATATTATCCCTGGGCACAGAATCAGTTAAAATGCCCAAATTCGCAAATACATAACAAAAGGGAAGATGCTGGACAATGTCACGACATGTCATAGAGGACAAATACACGACAAGAGAGAAGATGCTGGACAATGTCACGCCATGTCATGGAGGACAAATACACGACAAGAGAGAAGATGCTGGACAATGTCACGACATGTCATGGAAGACAAATACACGACAAGAGAGAAGATGCTGGACAATGTCACGACATGTCATGGAAGACAAATACACGACAAGAGAGAAGATGCTGGACAATGTCACGACATGTCATGGAGGACAAATACACGACAAGAGGGAAGATGCTGGACAACGTCACGCCATGTCATGGAGGAAAAATACACGACAAGAGAGAAGATGCTGGACAATGCCACGTCATGGCATAATCATCACTACCAGAAATGATTGGCTCAAGAGACAAAAGTTGTAACCAGATGTGGTAACTAATGCCACACGACATAGACTACAAGAAGAAGATGCTTTAGGGGGCCATTAAGTCTTTTGTGATGTATTCCTGCTGCTTTGATAATCTCAGGTAACATTTGGTCTGACGTGTGCGTGACTGACACATTGTTTTATCTTCTGACTGAAATATTACAAGGTTGGAATTCAACTGTTATCGTATTCCATTAGAGGTACATATCATGCACCTGTCAAAAATAATATTGCAGTTTTCGGCATAACGATATAAAACATGAAATAACAGTTGACACATTGTTAGCCCTTGTACACAGATGTAGGAGTATGATATTATGTGTCAAAGAGAATGACATGTCGTTAATGTCACAAATTTAAACATTTAAAAATATTTCTTGTCTTTTGATAGGAAATTGTTACCTTTAATTAGCAGATCGTTAGCTGATTATATATTTATTGTATACTTAAATAAAGAAACTTAGATTTTACAAAAAAAAAGAATAAGTGTTTATTGTATCCCTTTATAGCCTATAAAGAAATAATGTCCATGATTGTATCCCATGATAAATACTATAACAGCTATATTATTGTAACTTGTGCACGAAACATACCTTTCCATGAAGCAAAACACATTATGTACAAGTATAATATAATACACATACATTGGCACCTTGCCGTCTTGACAGACGATAGTTCGTGCTTTAAAAAGGCATAATAACTTTTAACTATGGCGGTAGCGAGTGTGACTGATAAGGCCAATTTGCGCTGTAAATGTCCGTTCACAGTGGGTGCATGTGAACACGTGGTCATTTCCACCATCATGCACCATCTTACGTCTCAAACGCTTGGTGTGTGACTTTTCTGCAATAATTTTCTCCTTTGACTTTATTCCATTTCTGATATTTGCCCTCCATGCAACACGTTCAGCGGCGACTTGCTCCCAATGTGCATTATCAATGCCTGTATCAATCATGTCCCGCTTACACACATCTTTGTATCGTAGTAGAGGCCGACCCTGAGATCTCTTACCTATCTGTAATTCACCAAAAAAGATATCCTTTGGTATTCTACCATCATCCATCCGCCTAAGATGTCCTATCCATCTAAGTCTACGAAGACTGAGCATGGAATAAACTGTCACACAACCTGATCTTTCCAATACTTCAGTATTTGTGATTTTGTCTTGCCACTTAATACCAAGAATTCTTCGCAGACACCGCATATGAAAGCTGTTTAAATTGTTCTCTTGGTGTGAGTAAGTTGTCCAGGTTTCACTGCCATAGAGAAGAGTACTAAGGACACAGGCTTGATAGACAAGGACTTTTGTTTTGGCAGTAAGCTTCCTGTTCTCCCAGACTCTTTTTCTTAACCTGTTCATTGTTGTTGCTGCCTTACCAATCCGGATGTTGATTTCCTGATCTAGGGATAATTTGCTATTTACCACCGATCCTAGATATGTAAAATGGTCTACTATCTCTAGTTCGGCGTCGTCAATAAAGATTGATGGTACCCCATGTGCACCTTGTGACATAATCTGTGTCTTCTTTTTGCTAATTGTTAAACCAAATTCAGAACAAGCATTGGAGAATGCAGATAGTAGACATTGCAATTCTTCCTCAGAGTGGGTCGTAACTGCAGCATCATCTGCAAAAAGCAACTCTCTGATCAGTACCCTCCTAATTTTGGTCTTAGCCTTCAATCTCTGAGCATTGTAGAGGCCGCCATCTGAGCGTGAGTGAATGTATATACCACCATCCTGATCACGAAATGCATATTTCAGTAGAAGTGAAAAGTATATTCCAAAGAGGGTGGGAGCTAGTACACAACCTTGCTTAACTCCACTCTTGATTTCAAATTCTTCAGAAGTTGCACCATCAAACTTGATTATACCCTTCATGCCTGTGTGGAACGATTCCACAATGGACAGAAGAGTTGGTGGGCAGCCAATCTTCTTTAGTGCCTTGAACAGACCCTCACGACTGACCAAATCAAATGCCTTTGTGAGGTCGATGAAGGCAATAAACAGTGGTTGATTCTGTTCACGGCATTTTTCTTGCATTTGTCGCAATGAGAATATCATATCAGTGGTAGACCGGTTCTGTCGAAAGCCACACTGTGATTCGGGGTAGACTTGATCTCCTAGGACTTGAAGTCTGCGCAGAACAATTCTGGCAAATACTTTTCCAACAATACACAGAAGTGAGATACCCCTATAGTTGTTGCAGTCGCTCCGATCGCCCTTGTTCTTGTACAGTGTTATGATGCTTGAATCTTTGAAATCCTGTGGGACTTGTCCTTCCCACCAGCATAGCTCTATTAGCTTGTGGATCTGTATAGAGAGTGTGTCTTGCCCACTCCTGATAACCTCTATTGGAATCCCATCCTTACCTGGAGCCTTGCCAGATGCAAGTTCATTTATAGCACACTTAACTTCTGTTATGGTGGGAAGTGTGTCCAGGTGGTCAAGAGTTGGTAGAGCCTCTATGGCGTTGAGGGCATTATCCGCTAGTTTGGTCTCACTTGAGTAAAGCTCCAAATAGTGCTCTACCCATCTGTCCATCTGCTGTTTCTTATCAGTGATGACTTCTCCAGTCAAGGTTTTCAATGGTGCACTTCTTTTGATTACTGGACCACAGGCTTTCTTTATTCCTTCATACATGCTTCTTATGTCTCCCTTATCACTTGCGATTTGAATGGACTCACATAACTTGATCCAATAATCATTTGCACACTGCCTTGCAGCCTTTTGCACATCCTTCCTAGCTTGCCTTAGCTCACTCAGAGTGTTACGCGTTGGTCTTTCCTTGTTTCTTAAGAGAGCTTTCTTCTTCTTATCAATCAAGGGCTGCAGAGTCTCGCTGTTGGCTGCAAACCAGTCCTGCCTCTTATGATCCACAGTGCCGTAAACATTTACGGCAGTTTTACAAAGAGTTTCCTTAAGTTTATTCCATTTATCATTTACTGTACAATTTTCTGGTGTATCAGTGAAAGCGTCTTCAAGTTGCTGTTGAAACTGAAAGCACTTTTCAGGATCATGAGTGTTAATAATATTAATCCTGGGGCTAGATTTGTGTTTAGCTGTGTAGATTCTCTTTGGTCTCAGTCTAACCCTTGCAACAACCAAAGAATGATCCGTATCACAGTCAGCACTGTGGTAACTACGAGTCAATGATATATGGTTCAGATGTTGTCTCCGTGTGATGATGAAGTCCAGCTGGTGCCAATGGCCGGATCTTGGATGTTTCCATGTGACCTTATGCATCTCTTTTGTTTTAAAAAAAGAGTTTGTAATACATAGGTCATTACTGGTGCAATGCTCCAGCAGCCTTTGCCCATTTTCATTCATGCGACCGATGTTGTATTTTCCAAGGCACACTGGCCATGAACTAGAGTCCTTGCCCACACGAGCATTGAAATCACCGAGCATATAAATGTAGTCGGATTTTGGAACTGCCTTGATCACAGAGTCTAACTCCTCATAGAACAAATCCTTCACATCATCAGAGGAATCGAGTGTCGGTGCATATGCAGTAATAATGGTGGCAAACCCACAAGAGGTTGCCAAGCGCAGGGATAATAGTCTTTCATTTCCTCCTGCTGGAATTTCAATCATTCCCAGTAGCGAATTCTTCACTGCAAAGCCCACACCGTGTTGCCTTTTTTCTGCCTGCCCTTTACCCTTCCAGAAAAAGGTGTAGTTGTTTTCCCTGAGTGACCCTTCCTCAGCGAGGCGAGTCTCCTGCAGGCCAGCAATATCGATGTTAAGACGATTGAGTTCGGCATCAATCACAGCCGTTTTTCTCACATCGTCAATATTGGTCAAGTCAGTGGAAAATCCTGGACACATGGTTCTCACGTTCCAGGTTGCAAGCCGTAGCTTGAGGTTTCTATTTATATTTTTGTTTGTACCTGGTGCATTGGTTTTACAGCCTGCGATTCAGATTTTGTCCTAGCCCCAAGCACCCATTGAAGCAGGCAGGCTGTGGCGGATCAGCACCCAATTGGCTGGGGGCTGCCCAGCTTGAGGCGGGCGGTAGCTGATCAGTGACACCTATAGGTGTCTCCCACCGTCAGAGGCAACGCGTGGCGCCCCATGTCTACGCCAACTGACAAGGACTTATAACCCGTAACAGTTGCCTCTCGCTTTGATTCCGAGACCAGTTAAGACCAGGGATGGAGTTATTGCCTCTCCATAGCACAAAGCCTGGGCTAAAATATAGAGATCATGTGTTGCCCATGCAGCATGATCCCTCTCTCGGCCTGCCTAGTTCACTCCAGAGGAAAGGTAACACCCCTACATCTGGAACAAGACAAGCTGCAGAAGCTGCCGGATCAGCAAAGCAATGCTCTAACTGTCCGCCTGTCGGAGCTTCGATCCTAGACCAGTCGCCAACCAAGGCTTAGGGCCTGGTCTGCCCTGCCATGACAATTTTGTCGTTAGCTTGCATTTCCTCGCACCAGGGTAAGGCTTGTACCCTCCCAATTGCGCTCTTCCGCCCGAAGCCGTTGGCACAATGTGGGGTGTCGGGTTTGGTAAGCGCCGCCCAACGTTCGGCGCTAACAGAAACCAGGTAGTACCGTCTACTGTTATACGGTAGCTCAGTCATATCTGACTAAGACCTGACTGACAAGTATAATATAAACTAATTATTGATAACCTTATAGAATTTAACAGATATAATGTCAAACAAAAAGTTGGTGTTGAAGAACAAAAATGGATGGTGGGACATGGGAAGTGGGAGTGTGCCACAATTATGAACAAAAAGTTTTTATTATGGTAGCAGACACGTTGTATTATATATCAAATTAAAAGAGATTGCACAGGAAAATCTATTGTATTGATATTATAAGAAACGATTAATAATCTCATGGCCCTTAATGAGTTAAAGAAAAGAGAAGAACAGCAGGCCCAGAAACATTAATGACAGTGTATTTTAGGGCGGGAATGAGTGTTTGATGCCAGGTCGGGATTGGAGTGTAGTCTGATGATAGTTGCTGTCCACACGTAAACAGTGGATGCGGGATCGGGGACCTATCTAAGGTATTGTAGACAAGAGATCCCAAGCCTGCCCTGCCCTGTGTGAATGTAACGTACAGTGGGGATCCACTGATAGTTGGTAACCTACTTGCAAGGCCAAACCATTTGACTTGCTGCTTCCTAATAAAATCTAGTGCTGCTATAACCCCCACTTTAGTCCTGATTTCTTCATTTCTGATCTTATCTCTTCTAAATCCTAAATGTTACTTCAATCCATTTAGCGTCACATAATTATGACTATAATTGCTTATGACCCATTTTAAACTAATTTGCTGTCTGGGAGTGAAAGACTGAAATTAATAATTTGATTAATTATGATTACATGAAATATTAATGTGTATACAATTTACACATTCTTATTTGTCTGGTGTTTGTGACAGGGTTTTCCCGAAGTTAAACTTTAGGGCATAGCATATACAGGACTTTGTAATCAAGCTCAGCAGTTATTAACTGTTTGTGATGTACATGGAATTGTTACTTCAGTAGTTTACCATTGCATTATGAACAACTGATGCCTCATACCAATGCAATCAACACAGCACGGTCTGCTTTGAAATCGTGCATAGTTGATTTCAAATCCTCGACACGGTATGCTCAATCAATCAATCTGGTACCGTCTCCACAATGAAGGTCGGGTGCTATGGATCTCCAGTACTGTCTATCTCTCTGACTGTACATTCTGTCAGTCTGATGTTCGTCCTCTCTTGGTGTTATCTTCCAACTTGTACCGTCCAGGCTTCCGCGCTACATAGTAGTGATACATGTAGATAATATTTGACAATTCGCATATTTAATGCGTGTTAATCTCTCTGAATGTTGATATTGTTTTCATAATGTTGAAAGCCTTTTTGGCCATTTCTATATTTCTATTCTCTTTTTGATTCATGTTTCACTTCTGCCATTATCTGTTATCACATGTCCAAGATAAGAGAAACGTATTACTTATATATATATATATATATATATATATATATATATATATATATATATATATATATATATATATATATATATATATATATATATATATATATATATATATCCCCTCGTTTTCTCCAAAAGGAAAGACAGTTAATCATCATCATCATCATCATCATCATCATCATCATCATCTTCGACTTCTGCCGTCAAGCGTTGTCGGGAGGAATAATTTTCACTCCATCGCCCAATGGGCTGCACTGGATAGTGTCATTCCGTGTGGTTGTACAATGTCTTTGATGTCGTCAATTAATTTTCTCCTAGGACGTCCTTTTTCTCTCATTACATATGATCTTTGATGTAATGCCAGTGAAGGTAGTTGCTGGTGTTGCATTCTAACGACATGGCCAAACCACTTGATCTTCTGTCTTTCAATAAATGTAGCACAAGGTGTTGATCCCACTGTCTGTAACGGCATTTCTTTCTCTGTCTCGGATTGTTAAGTTGGCAGCTCACCTCAGGCATCTCATTTCGCAGGTGTTGATTTTGCGAAAGTGTAATTTGGATAAAGTCCTGGTTTGAGATTGATAGCAAAGGTTTGGTGTGAATATGTTGTTTATAATCTTTCGTTTTGCGGACATGGGTATATTTGGATGTTTCTGTAAGGGTGATAGTTGCTATCTAAGTGCACCAGCTTTTTGACATCTGATTTCAATTTCTCTGTCCAATCTGCCATCTTCTGTGATCATACTTCCAAGATATTTTAATTCTTTAACTGGTTTCAGAGTTGTGCTGTTTATCTGTATACTTAGTGGGCCCGGCGATCTGCTAACTTGCATTACTTCAGTTTTGGCTGTGTTTATACTCATATTGTATCTGCTGCATGTTGAACTCAGATTATTAATGTGATTTTGTAGTCTGCCCTCATCGCTTTCAAACAGGCACTGATCGTCTGCGAATAGAAGTTAATTTATTTCTTGTAAATCAGGAAAGACAATTAGTTTCCTTACATTCCATACGTCTATATAATAATTTATTCTTGTGCATAATGTGCTTTACTTTGTGGAAAGATATCTTCCGTAAGCTCAATGCAAACGTTACAATATTGTAGCTGTTATATTATTTATTATGAGCTACAATCATGGACACTATTTCATTATAGGCTACAAAGGGATATTATAATAATAATAATAATAATAATAATAATAATAATAATAATAATAACTTCTTGTTTTGAAAACTCCGAAGTCTGTTTACTTAAGAACATAAGTATGTAATCAGCTGGGGATCTGTTGATAACAATGATATAATCGCTCTAAGAAGACAACACATATTTGGAAATTTATTAATTGTGTGAAATGAACAACATGTTATTTTCTTTGACACATAATATCCTACTCCAAGGTCTGTGTACAAGACCAACAATATATCACATGTTGTTTCATGTTTTATATTTTGGTTGTTTTTGTTTCCCTCTAAGTCTTGGGAAATATATTTTGACAGGTGCACGAAGTGTACCTTATAATAGAATACGGTTATTATTGAGATCCCACATTCTAATATTTCAGATACAAGAAAAGGTCATTTGTAGATCACACTCTGGTCAGACCAATTGTCATAGTAGATTATCAAGGCAGCAGGAATATATCACCAAACACTTAATGGCGACCTTAAATACCGTCTTCTTAAATCCCATGCCGTGTGACATTAGTAATCATATCTGTTTACAACCTTTGTCTCTTGTTTCAGGTACTGATGATTATCCACGCCATGACGTGACATTGTCCAGCATCTTCTGTCTTGTTGTGTATTTCTCCTCCATGCCATGACGTGACATTCTCCAGCATCTTCTCTTTAGTCGTGTATTTGTCTCCGATGCCATGACATGACAATGACCAGCATCTTCTCTCTTGTCGTTTATGTTTCCCCCATGCCATGACGTGACATTGTTCAGCATCTTCTTTCTTGTCGTGTATTTGCGAATTTGTACATTTTAACTGATGCAGTGCCGAAGGATAATATATCGTTACATGGGACTTCCCATTTGGAGAGAACGACGATATATCGCCATACTAGGGTCACTGTGTTAATTGTTTTGTTTCTTGGCATCATACTAATGTTCCATGGCAACATGTGGTGGCGGTCATGCTTCGCCATCTCTCTCGATTGTCAGAATCTTGGATCAGCTCTGTTGTCATATCTCCATTATGCTATGTGGCTAGACCGTCAGATATGTATCTCCGTGCTTTGGCCAAGCTCTTTCCCATAAATCTTGCCAATTGTCACAATTTTGTCTTACAGTTTATTTATTTCATAAACATCTCGACCGTCTACTTTTAATTCATTAATAGAAAATTAAAACATAAATATAAAAAGTATCGGTGTCAAACATTGTTAGGCCATTACACATGCTCCTTGACAACTTCACTTCAGATCGTGAAGGACAGACACACACTGCATTTCTGGCGTCTGCCTTTTGTCGTGGCTTGTTTTTGTGTTTAATTACAGGCTGTAGCTCTCGTGTGACCGTTGGCCTGAGGTTGTTGTTGTTGTTGCTTTTTGCTCACTTGTAATAAAGAATCCTGCTAAATACAAACATATATCTTCACACGTGTACCAGTCTGCACTTATATGTCTCATACAGAGAATCCCAACACGGTGCACGAACTTCTATCGCCGGCGAGGACCACACGTGTGCAACATACCAGTGGCACACCTGCTCCAAGAAACACACCATAAACACGTTGACCCTTGTTTGGCGATATATCGTATGATTGTTGGAATGGGGAGTCACATGTGACGATATACTATCATGTGGCAGTTACAATTGGCAAATACACCACAAAAGAGATGATGCTGCAAAATGTCACATCATGATATGAAGGACAAATACACGACCAAAGGGACAAATACACGACCAAAGGGACAAATACACGTCAAGAGAGAAGATGCTGGACAATGTCACGTTATGGCATGGATGACAATTACACAGCAAGAGAGAAGATGCTGGACAATGTCACGTCATGGCATGGAGGACAAATAAACGACAAGAGAGAAGATGCTGGACAATGTAACGTCATGACATGGAGGACAAATATACGACAAGAGAGAAGATATTTGACAATGTCACGTCATGACATGGAGGACAAATATACGACAAGAGAGAAGATGCTGGACAATGTCACGTCATGGCATGGAGGACAAATAAACGACAAGAAAGAAGATACTGGACAATGTCACGTCATGGCATGGAGGACAAATATACGACAAGAGAGAAGATGCTGGACAATGTCACGTCACAGCATGGGGGATCATCAGTACTAGATATGATTGGCAACACAAGAGACAGATGGTTGTAAAAAGATGTGATCACTAACGCCACACGGCATGGACTATCAGAAGAAAGTGTTTTATGTTGGTATTTAGTATTCGGTGATGTATTCCTGCTGCCTGGATTGTCTGAGGTAACAAATGTTTTCGCGTGTATGTGACTTACAAATTATTTTATCATCTAACGGAAATAATCGAAGGTTGGAACTCAACAGTCATCATATTCTGTTAGAGGTACATTTCATGCATGTGTCAAAAATAAAATGTAATTCCCAAACGTTAATGTATAAAATATGAAATAAAAGTTGAAACATTGTGTGGACTTGTACAAAGACTTTGGATTATGATATGTTTCAAAGAGATTCAAATGTCGTTCGTTTCACACATTTAAACAATTTCCAAAAATCTGTTGCCTTCTAGTAGCGAATAGCAGTATAACAGTACTATCTGTTACTGTATATTTCAGGGTGTTGTGACTGTATATTTCAAGGTGTTGTAACTGTACATTTCAGGGTGTTGTTACTGTATATTTCAGGATGTTGTTACTGTATATTTCAGGGTGTTGTTACTGTATATTTCAGTGTGTCGTTACTGCATATTTCAGAGTGTTGTTACTGTATATTTCAAGTTTTGTGACTATATATTTCAGGGTACCGTGGCTGTATATCTTCGGGTATTGTGAATGTATATTTCAGGTTGTTGCGGCTTTATACTGCAGGGTTTTGTTAGTGAATGAAACATCAAAAATAAAAAGAGAAGTAGATTGTGAGCTTTACTAAAACACGACTACAAGAGACAAACCTACATGAAACACACTATGACAATATTAAACTATTAAACTAATTAAATGTACTCATCTAATTCTGTGTCATTGCTTGGAAAGACTGACACGCGTAGGGCTCCAGTGTATTAATAGACCGGATGTATGGTACACGGGTCAAAGGTCAAGCGGGAGGGGAGTGGGGTGGAGAAGCGCCCATGTGTGCGGAAAAGTGAAATTTAAGACCGGCAAAGATGTCGCGGATGCAGTTCGCAATTAGCAATTCTTGTTAAGCGCTTGAAACACCGCTGAGGAAAACTACGTAGTGTTAGTCCACACAGAGGAGCATGAGTGGCGGTCGTTCAGAAAACGATGGCAAAACACCGAATGGAAACCTGTCAAGAAAGTTGACTGTGGTATCCTATAAAGGACCTGCACGTACCTAGATGGTGGACTGTAAGCTAGGGGGTGGGAGGGGGTGGTGTAGGGAGTTAAATGAAGCTGTGTTGGACATTAAGGCCGTGAGGGGAGAGTGTGCCCAACTGGAAGATAAGACGGTGTTCCAATGTCTTCCGATCCCGTTCGTGGGATGCGCATGATTTGATGGCCGTGACCTGTATGTCGCCTGCGCCATGTTGGTCAGGACTGTTAAAATGCATGGATACTGATTTCTGGGCGCCGCTGGTGATATCAGACAGATGTTGTCTAAATCTGTCCCCAAGACGTAATCCTGTCTCGCCGACATATCTCATGTCGCAACGTGTGCAGGTAATCGCATAGATGACATTGCGACTGATGCATGAGAAACCCTCACGGATGTGGAAGGTCATCTCAGGGAATGTCAGACTCTGGGTTTGAAGTACGTATGGACAGGTCTTGCAAAGCGATCAATGACAAGCCACCGTGCCAGGAAGAGACTGGTGAGGTTTGGGTAGTCTGCTATAGACCAGCACATCCCTAAGGTTACGATCCCGCTTATACGCCACCAGAGCGGCCTCTGGGAAGACATCACGAGTGGTCGAGTCCACCCGTAGAATGGATAGATGTTTCAAGAGGATATTCTTGGCAGCAATATTGTGGGGATGGTAAGTAAGTGAGAGGACAGGTCTATTGTTTCGTGGTTTCGGCCTGGAGGAGAGAGCCTCAGTGCGACTGATAGACTGGCAGCGGTGAAGAGCTGTAGATAGAAAATTCTCAGGATAGCCACGAAGGCGAAAGAAATCAAGCATTTGGTGGGCTTTTTGATGGAAGTCGTTGTTATCCTGACAAAGTCGTCGGAGACGTAACAGTTGGGAGAAAGGAATAGAACGTTTGCACGAGGGAGGGTGGGAGGGGGTATAGAGAAGGAATGAGTGCGAGGCAGTTGGTTTATAATAAACCGTCGTGCATAGACCAGCGGAACCTAAAGAGACTGTGAGGTCTAAGAAGTTAACGGCCGACGAAGAAATGATGGAGGTAAGTTTGATGCTGGGATGGAAGTCTGAGAAAAAGACAATGAAGTTCTGGAGGTCAGGCAAGGGCATGTCCGAGACACCAAAGCAGTCATCAATGTATTTCCTGTAGAGCTCCGGGAGCCTACCGGTGTATTGACTCCATACCTGGTGCTCCAGATAGCCCATGAAGAAGCAGGCATAACTGGGACCCATCTTAGTGCCCATGGCCACCCCGCTAATCTGGTCAAAGTAGTCCCCATTGAACTCAAACGAGTTGAGGTTGAGGACTAACTCCGCAAGACGCAGCAATGGTCCAGTGGCTATTGAGGGGTTAAGCCTTTTCTCCAAGAAAAATTCCAAGGCTTTAAGGCCGTCAGAGTTAGGAATGGATGTGTAGAGTGAAGTCACATCTAAAGTGAAGATGTGATACTGAGAAGGGTTTGTGAAACTGATGGAATCGAAGATGGAGATAACGTGGTTGGTGTCTTTGATATACGAAGGGAGGCTGGCAACCAACGGCTGAAACAGGCTGTCTAGGAACTCGGAGATCCGTTCTGTAGGGCAAGAGCAGGCCGAGACGATAGGTCTGCCTGGGTTACCTGATTTGTGTGTCTTAGGCAGCATATTAAAGGCGGATTTGCCCAAGCAGCTATCGTGGATGATCAACGAGGTGGCAGAGCTGGGCAAAAGACCTTGCTGGATGATGGCGTTAGTCACGCTTTTGACTTCGCTGTTGTTGCTGACTGTCCCATCTTGTGTCCGTGGTCTGTAGAAGGTTGCATCCCCAAGTTGCTTTTTGCCTTCCTGCATATACATGTCTTTCCTCCAAACCACTAGCGCCCCTCCCTTATCGGCAGGTTTGATAACTATGTCCTCACGACGTTTCAACTGTGTAAGTGCCCGTTGTTCATCCGCGGTGAGGTTGGAATGTCGTAGTGGCTTGAATTTTAGTTTTTGGATGTCGTAAAGTGTTTTGTCGATGTATAAATTAAGGGCTTTAGATGTCCCTGGATTGGGAACTCAAGTGGACCTGCGTTTGGAGAGGTGAGAGAAATGGTCGGTAGGATCCGAAGAGTTATCGCTATGAGGTTGATTGCTGAAGTGATATTTTAGCCTGAGAGTGCGATGGAATCGATGAACGTCCTGCAGTAATGCGTATCTATCACCACAGGGACGTAGCGGTATGAACCGGAGCCCTTTGCTGAGGACCGATTTCTCAGATGCCGATAGTGGAAGGTCGGGAGGTATGCACACATCTAGGTTATCGGAGCCAGTGGTAGGGTGAGGTGGGAGAGGAGGCGAGGTGGGAGTAGGGGTAGGGGCATGGAGTTTGGCTAACGTGGCGTTTTTGGCCGCGGAAAGACACTTGTATAAATTGTGGTTAGTGCTGTGGATGATACACCGCATAACGCAATACAAGAAATAGTTACCCGAGGTAAGTTGTCTAAGACGCTGATCGAGGATAGTTATACTCGAGCTGAGGTCAGACAGTTATCGCGCGTTGTTGTCGGCAATACATCGCATGCGAAGAGTAGCATATTTGTCAGCAACTCACTTGCGACAGGCATACAAGGATTCCCTACTTTTGCACCACACGAAAGTGACAACTCGTATTGTTTGCAAAAGGATACATTTTATTCGGAGCTGATCGTACATTAGCTCCACGAGCGGAATACCACATTGGTATTAAACATCATAGTACGTTATGAAGATGGAATGATGAGATGATACTAATAAGAATTACTACTGACGCTAAGCTACAGTCTAAACTATTGATACTGTCCTCAACTACACAGTCTCCACAGCGGATACACCGTCTGCTCTTTACGCCATCCAGTCTCTGTCTGAACCAGCTATCTGTGCTGTGTTCAGCCACGAGCAATTAGCACTTCGTGCATTCGCTAGTTTACGTGTTTCAGCACGCTGGTCACTTGCTTGTAGTGACCAGCATTACAAGTTACACGTCGTGAAGCGGGTTTCCCAATCTCTTGGGTAACCTCAGCTCGTATGCACTTGTTGCCCTCCTTGATGACACAGGTGTGTCCCGTTAGGGCTATTTATAGCATTTGTGTCTCTTCTGTCTGGTCTCCTAAACTGTTAGGTTACTTGCCCTTTCTCTAAGCTCTATTTAGCTCTCCTTAGCTTTGAGCTCTCTCCTAAGTCTTTGACAACATTTAAACTCAACTTTAGATAGACGTCTGCTACAACTGTCATAGAGAGTGCCTGCCAATGGGTGAAATCTAGAGATGAAGCCACGTGGGGTGATATGAAGCCGTAGGCAGTTCTTGAGGAAATTAAAATGGCATGTGGTGCGGGTCTTTTTGTAGATGTTAAGAGCCAAGTCGGTGGCTGTGATTTTGATATCTGTTGGTAAGAGACTGAAGCAGAAAATGACATGTAATCTCAACTGTTTTGTTAGTGGACATTTCAGTGTGTTGTTACTGTACATTTCATAGTTTTGTGATGTATATTTCAGGGTGTTGTGACTGTATATTTCAGGGTGTTGTTACTGTATATTTCAATTTGTTGTGACTCTATATTTCATGGCGGGAATTAGTGTTTGATGCAAGGTCAGGTATGGGCTGTAGTCTGATGGTAGTTGTTGTCCACACCTAAATAGTGGATTGGGTATCCATCACCTATCGAAGGTAATGTAGACATGAGATCCCAAGCCCCCCTATCCTGTGTGAATGTAAAGTACAGTGGATTTAAGTTTGACGAGATGTGACATTGAACGAAGTTGCCTTGTAGAGATTACAGCAAGATTCCCTGTGGCAATGGTAGCCTTTTGCAAGATTAAAAAAAAAACATGCTGACCAATAACAATATGTTAATTGCAGCGAGATAGAAAGTGTTGAACAGTTATATATAACAAATACTGTTATATGTGTGACAGTGGGAAAAATAACTTTTACAAATCGCCAGAATAAGACCGGCAGGTTGTTAGAATTTGAATGTAAAGGGCATGGGCCTGTTTGTTTTTAAAACAGTTTGAAAGTTCAAGACCTCGGATGATAGGCAACCCGATAAACTCGTGTTCACCCCATCATAGGAAATGAAGTAGTTTTTTCCAGTCAAAGGAGGCCAAAAGTAACATAAACTTTGTCTCAAGCTGTCATTGCACAAAGGTAGACAACGGGTGTGGTAGATTTATGGGGGGAAATACGTCCCCCTGACATCAAACAAGCATCAGGCGGGAAACCAGGACTTTAACCTTAGATTAGGGCGTAGTGGGCTAGATAAACTTATATATGCAAATTAGGCAGGCAGATTAGCCAGGCTACGTGCGGTGAATTAATTGGAGAGTTCCACGCGAGACGCAGGGAAGAAAGGTCCACGTGACTGTAGGACGCAAAGTAGCACCAGAACTGGTATGAGATATATATGAGAGAATCCAGTCAGTCGGGGCGGTTGAGCAGAAGAGATACGACATTTGAGTATCGGGACTTAGGGCGCAGCGGGCTGCCGAGCCCTTGGGCAGCCAGGAGGAATGAGTGGCAGGAACTCGGAAATGGTCCTATACTATAGAGCATCTGAAGGGACAAGAATTGCAAAGACGGACATGTGAACATACCTGGAATCGTCTAGATCACAGGGAGAAAGAGGATGCCTAAAGAATCTGTGGATGACAATCGACCCCAGTAGATACGCCACAAGGGAGAGGAAACACATATTCGTGGAGTCACAAATTGGTGGAGAAAACCACTTGAGTTGAAGGAATGGTGGTTAAAGGGAGCGCTCTCAAGCTGTATTTGACGTCTAAAGTCAAACAGGACGAGATTAGCCAGGAGGATAAACTTTTGTTGGTATCACGCAGAAGACGGATAGTCAGATAAGTCTGGGAATAGTCAGATAAGACTGGGAATAGTCAGATAAGACTGGAAATAGTCAGATAAGACTGGGAATAGTCAGATAAGACTGGGAATAGTCAGATAAGACTGGGAATAGTCAGATAAGGCTGGGAATAGTCAGGTGGAGCCCGTGACGACCGATACATGATGAACGATCAACTGTGAAACCCAGAAGGGCAAATAACTGTACGACAGGACCTAACGTAAATTGGCTTAAGATTAGTGTCACAGCCTCACAGTATCCACATTATCCGGTAAACTAACATTAGTTAATAGAGATTAGCCAAGGGCTACAACTCCCGCCCAAGGGAAAGAAGTAAGACCCTCGAAGGCCAGAGTATTCCAGAACCTTCTCGAAGGTCTGGTCAGTGAGTCCACTGTCCCGTGGACACTGATGTGGCCCGCCTATTGCGGGGTCCACGAGGAACTCGAACAGAGTTACTACCCGTGTCGGATTGCGACACGTGTGGATCGGCAGAGAGAGACGGGACATCGAAGAGGCAACAGGGCCTGCCTTAGAGGGACTCAATAGTTTAGACTCAATAGTGTAGACCCATGTGTATTTGGGTTCATAGACATATGCTAGATAGTTTGCTTAGAACTGTTTGATGATGTTAAACTGTTTGATGATGTTAAACTGTTTGATGATGTTAAACTGTGTGATGCTGTTAAACCTCTGTGATATGCAACTCAGTGCGGGCTTGTTAAACCCACTGCGCCAACGCACTGTATATTGAAATACAATAAATGTTAGATATTCTATTTAACGGAGTTATTGTTGCCTGTGTGAGCCCGAGCTCAGATACCTAGACATCCGACACGCTGACAGGCTTTTTGGGGGCTCGTCCCGGACGATCTGTTGTAAAGTAGCAGAGAAGTGCGTGGGCATTTACAGCCCGTTCAGCGGGCCGAACCGTCCAAGAATCCAGTGGTGCCCATTCTATGACCACGAGCAGCATGACGATGGAGGTGATCGCAGTTACACAGGCTTTCATATGGCTGGAATCACAGCATTATACTAACGTGTGTCAGGGTCTTAAACCTGGCTCGTTAACCTAACACATGTGAGACAGTACAAATATAACGTGATTTGACTTGAGACTCAACGACACGAAGTTTCGATGGATTTATTTACAGATCACGATCTAGAGATGATCATCACAATACATAAGTTATAACAATACACTTACAGGCAACCCACAGCTTACAATCAGTCTCACAAGATGTACAAGCACTCGACTTTCGGGCCACAGAACTACACAAGCCTTTCTCCCATCATACGTCCAGTCGAGTCCGAGTCCCAGAGCTGTCTGGCTATTTCTCGCAACGCGCCTGCCCACCTGAAGTGGCTTCACGAGGCCTGCGTGCGTCCTGCTTTGTACTTGCCTGACCGCTGGCTGTCTCGTCAGCCGGCAACCTCGCAGGCAGGTAACTAATACTCGCCTGGCGGGCGTAACGATGTTACAGCATCCCCACTAGGGACTATTCGCCTGGTGGGCGTAACGATGTCCCTGCATCTCTGCTGGCAATACATTAGACTCTGACATGCTCCCCCGGGGCTTCTTCATGAAAGATGTCATCTTTCATGTACACTCTATATACAATACTGGGTTAATATTTTAACCTTGTCAGAGTCAACCCTTCTGTTATATACATTGGTGTAGAAATACAAAAACACACATCTTGGCATAGAAACACATAACAAAAGGGCATTGTATCTAAAGACATGTGGTGTTTAACCTTTAACACTCGTCAAGCTTCATCCTCTCGATGGCTGATTACCTTAATTGCATTATTGACCCAGTGAGATCGGTAGTAACAGCTTCCCAAGCAACTACCTCGCAGCCTTTCAAAAAAAAGTAATAATATGCTTTTTGCGACAAAAAACATCTGGCAAGACCGTAATACGGCTTTATATAAGCCGCATTCAACGCTCAAACTCTGACCTCATTTGGCCAGGAGTTCTTGTGTCGGTCTGCAATGTCGGTAACACTCTACCATGCCCAGTAGATGGCTTCTTGGCGTGTTAACAATCTGGCAATAACATGGTTATTTATCTACAACACATCATCGTATACATTTCAATTAACGCCCTTGGTGTAATAATGTAATAACAATTAAATGAAAGGGACATAACTTCAAAAATTAAGAAATATAATATCTTACAATAATTCTTCTATTTCTCAGCGTCATAGCTTGATGTTTCTCCATACTAGCGAAAAAATGTCGGTAGTATGAATAAATTAATCAAGATATGATTCTAAGATTACACTAAATGAAAAATCTTAATACACAATTTGTGTATTCGAAATTATTGAATCGAAAATAGTTTAGAAGTGTTATAACTTTTTAAGCTTTTGTTTGTCGTCTGCTACCTTTAAACTAAATTTCTAACTCATCCGGAAGTACACACGAACAGCTGATGTTGAAATTTGTAGAACACACTTGTTCCGGTCTGATGTAGTAAAACGGAATGTGCAATGTTCTGATCGTTCATGTGTCGGTTGTTTCACTGGAAAAACTTCTGGATTTCGATTGACTGTAGTGGTGTAGATGTCAATGTTCCGGTCACACTTTCACACACGGAGTTAAAATATCACTGGATATGTTCCAAATGCAGATACCACGGATAAATTTGACAGTTCGCTTGCGGTAAGTTCAGAGCGAATGTGGCACTGTTCTTGTTTCGTAATATATACAATTAATAAAGTTCTCTTTCTACCACACACTACACAATTATTCACGACAATCACTACGTTAATAATAAAATAAGAAAACTATATATATTGGGAATAAACCTTATCATATCATATAGACATACACAGCTTTCGTGGAAAAAAAAACCTTCACTGATGCATGGCTGTGTTGGTCTGAGTGTATTTTACACACTGCACTCAGACATTGGTGCTTACTGGGTCGGTCGGACAACGGGACAAAAGATCTGCAATCGTGTTGGTTCTGCCCGCGATGTGTCGAACTTCAAAGCTGTAATCTTGAAGCTTAAGAGACCAGCGAGCTATCATTTGGTTGAAAGGTACACCTGAATTGATAAATCTCAATGGACTACTGTCAGACTCCACAATAAAATGACATCCCAGGAGGAATCTGGAAAATTTAGTTATACCCTCAACTAGAGCAAGGGCTTCCAACTGCGGTGTCGACCAAGAGCGTTCTCTAGGTTTTAATTTTCTCGAGAAGTAATATACAGGATGTGGGATGTTATCATGTTCCTGTAACAGAACTGCTCCAATCGCTACGGAGCTCGCGTCTGTGCGTAATCTGAAAGAAATAAGAGAATTTGGCAATTTGAGAATGGGATTCTTTAAACTATTATCAGAGAAATAAGATAATACTTTCTGGAATGCAAATTTTAGGCATTCATTGCTTACAATTTTCTCGGGTTGATCTTTTGTTAGTAAGTTAGTAAATACCTCGGTCAGTTCAGCAAAATCTGGTATGAACTGCCTATAATAATTTATAAGTCCCAACAAACTTCTGACTTGCTTTTTCGTAGTCGGAAGTGAGAGTTTTAGTATCTTGGACACAATGTTATCGTCTGTCGTGACAAAATCATTAGATATTTTGTACCCCAAGAAGGATATTTCCTGATAGGCTATGTCTACTTTTGCAGGCTTTACCGTCAGTCCGTGCTGTCTAATGCGTTCAAATGTCTGTTCTAATGTCTTTATGTGGTCTGTCATTGTCTTTGTGTGAACACAAATGTCGTCTATGTAACAGATAATATTCGGAATGTCTACTAGTAAAGTCGTGTCATACGTACGAATGTTGCTGGGGCCTTGACAAGCCCAAATGGAAGTTTGCACCATTCGTACAGTCCCCAAGGTGTGGCAAAAGCTGTCAGATGTCTGCTCTGTTCGTCTACTGCTATTTGCCAGTAACCTTTCGTCATGTCTACCTTCGTAAAGAACCTAGCGTCTGTCAGTTCTGTCAATAGATCTTCCGAGTTTGCCATTGGCTCTAAATCTAAAAGAGTTATCTTATTTAATTTCCTATAGTCGACACAGAGTCTTATTGTGTTGTCCTTTTTGCCTACTATGACCATTGGAGATGAGAAATTTGATTGGGATCGTCTAATGATGTTGTTTTTCTCTAAGCTGATGATCTCTTGATGTAAGTGTTCCTTGTAATGCAATGGAATGGTGTATGGTCTGCATTTTATGGGTGTATTTGACGTGAGTGTGATGTGATGTTGCACTAATTCTGTTTGTCCTGGGTTGTTGGAGAAAATGGTGATGTACTGTTGTATGAGCTGTTTGCAACTGTCTGTTTCTGCTTGAGTTAAATTTGGGTTGATCTTAATTTCCTTCAAGCAGTTCGTCGTGTCTAATGCAGGTGTTGGAATTTCGTCACTAGCCTCATCATCTTCATGGTCTATTATCACTGTACATGCTGTTGTATCGACTTGTTCGTTGTCTCTGTTGTAATATGGTCTTAGCATATTGACGTAGAATATTTTGTGTTTGTCTTTTATTTGGATCTCATAGTCTACAGGTGAAATCTGTCTCGTCACTTTAAATGGTCCTTGCCAAGAATCAGTCAATAAGTGTCTGTAACTAGGTAGAAGAAGAAGAACGTCCTGTCCAGGTGTCAACGTTATTGTCCTGTTACCTTTGTCAGCATACTGTCTATATGTAGCACCAGATAATTTTAGTGCATCCTTTGCAATTATACAAGATTTGATGATTCTTTCACGCAATGATGTAACGTATACGTATGATGATATGGGTTTGAGTAAAGGAGTGGATTCAGTTAACATTTGGTGATAGATGCTTAATGGGCCACGTGGTTTGGCACCATAGATAAGTTCAAAAGGAGAGAAACCTGTACTAGCATGTGGCACTTCGCGATAAGCAAAGATAATAGCAGGTAATTATACGTCCAAATTATTGGGGTGCTCTTGCGTGACTTTAGCAAGCATATGCTTTAAATCACCGTTAAATTTTTCTATAATTCCGCTCGAGTGAGGATGGTACGGGGAATTGAAACATTGCTTCACTCCTAACATTTTGGTGAAAGCTTGCGTAGATGCGGCGATGAACTGACTTCCCCTATCTGATTGGATAGTGTCTGGAAATCCTATCCGTGAAAATATATGGAAGAAAACTTCCATTATGTCATTGGCAGTTATGTTCTTTAGCGGAACCGCTTCAGGCCAGCGGCTACATTGATCAATAACAGTTAATATATATTTATTCCCTCTGGTTGTTATCTAATTAAGAGGGCCCACTATGTCGACAGATATTTTCTCAAAAGGTCGACTGGCTAAGTCAGTAATTTGTAACTTTGCCTGTGGGTTTTTTCCTTTCTTTACAAGTTTTTGGCAGATGTCACAACTCCTGCAATATTGCTTAATGTCATTGCAGAATTTGGGCCAATAAAACTGTAATAATAATCTTGATCTGGTCTTAGCGTATGCCATATGCCCTGCAAGAGGTATATCATGGGCAAGATGTAAGGCTTGCTTACGATACTCAATTGGCAAAACAGTTTGCTCTGTTGTGGTGCCACCTCTGGTATAATACCTGGTGAGGATACAATTTTTCAAAGCAAAATGCCATCTTGCATTTTTGGTTACCTTTGGCTTTTGGCCGATCAGATTAAAATATTTTGACAATGAGGGATCAGCCTTTTGGGCTGTTACAAAAGTCTCCTTCATGGTTTTAGGAGGTAGTAATACTGGGTTAAGCATTTCTATAGCCTCAGTTTGATTAATTTTATCTTGCATTCTAGCAGTAGATCTAGTTACTGCGTTCACACATTCAATGATATCAGATGGTGATGAAACAGTGTTATCAATGATGTCATGAGATCCTAGTGCTGCATTAGCTACCATACATTCATTAGGTGGTACAACAGTATCAATGATGACATTTGATGGTGATGTTGTGATCTCATTAATGCAAAGAGATGTTATGTCATGAGGCATATCATTCACCTCTGGTAAATTCCCAATTATAATATCACACACCGGGTTTGTTAATGCTGCGCATTTTACTTTCCCAGTGAGGAAAGGTGTTTGAATATATGCCCATGCTAGTGGGTACTTTTCAATATTGCCCGAGAATGTTCTGCATGTTACGTGCCTGCCTGAATAGTCTGTAGGCATTATGAACGTTCTCTTTAGTCCAATCAGTGAACTTCCTGTGTCCCGAAGGACTGTAGCAGGCTTGCCATTCACATATCCTTGATGGATGTTTATTCTGCCTTTGGAATCTACTACCAAATTAGCTTCTTCATTGGCAATAGGAATGGAGTGGCCGCATGTTAAAATACCATCTTCATAAAAGGTATTACAAACATTACATTTATTTGCGTTAAACATATCAAAAGCCTGTGCTGAGTTCACAGGGTGTTTCTCTGATTGTTCTTCATCTGATGATGAACTATCAAATAAGGCGGCATTGGCTTTCTTGGTCATTTGCCTACCTTTACAATCATGGCGATAATGTACATACGCCTTACAGAGGAAACATTTACGCAAATTTCTAAAGGCTTTACGCTCTTTATCTTGTCTGTTTACGATGTTCTGTAAATATGTAAGATATGCGGGGTTCTTGTCGCACATCTCACCTTGATGATGTGACATTCTACAATAGTTACAATGGTTGTACTTCTCAGATGTAGGCTTATAAGGTTTTTGCCTAGTATAGGGTTTGTCATAGTTAGCCGCTGCTACAAAATTGGTTTCAGTAGCTTCACTGGCAAAACAATGTTTGTTGGCTGTGTAATAAGCCGAACCACGTCTTTCAATCTGCTCTACACTCGTACATTCATTCTCTTGCAAAAACTTTGAAAATGCTGATGGAATGGATGAAATGACTTTATCTCTGATGATAAGATCTTCTAACTTTTGATAGTTCTTATCAATTTTAGCTACTGAAGTCCATTTGGAAAATATATCTCGGACTAAGCAGAGGTAGTCAGAGAACGTTTGAGTCGGTTTGGGGCTCAACTTGCTGAATTGTTCTCTGTAACCTGCCTCATCTAACATAAAATGTGCCATAATCTTTGATTTTAGATAATGGTAATCTTTTCTGAGGTCTTTGGGGATAGTCTCTATGACTTTCAGAGGCTCCCCTGATAAACTTCTCATATAAATTATATTCCATTCAGACAATGGGACCTGGTAATGGTCCATTAAAGTCTCAAAATTTTGGGTGAAGGCTGCAATGCAGTCACCCGAGGTATAATTTCTTACGATACCTTGATATTTCTTGTACTGGTTTTCTTTCTCCAGTCTTTCAGATTTCTTGGACTCTTTGTTTATGGCAGTCTCAGTATCAAGTTGTTTGATTTTTAATTGCACTTCCAGCTCTTCCCGTTTACTCTGAGCTGCTATCTCTGCCTTCTTTAATTCTGTCTCTCTTTCAATCTCTGCTTGCTTTGTTTTTGCAGATAGCTCTGCTTCTGCTTGCTTTGCAGCTCTTTCAGCTGCTCTTTCTTCACGCTCGTGGTATTCAGCGTATTTCTTCTCACTCCACTTCGTTAACTCATCACCTGTTAACTTTAACTTCAACCCCATATCGATGAAATCATTTAATGACGACATGATGGAAAATGCAAATGAAATATCAGACACACAATTTGTTACAAGTTGTTAGTAACGTGAACAATTTACAATTGTGTTCTAATTACAATATGTGCCTAAATTTGCATCCGAAAGTATATAGAAAGAAAAAATATACTCAAGTTTCCTGGATGCGGTGAAGAACGGTTGAAATTTGGGCTAGGAACTGTAGGGTCGCTACTTCAAAACACAAATGACCTCTACGGGCAAGGGTTTCAGATGGCACAGAAAACCTGCTTTGTTTTTGGAGGAAATAAATTAACGTCTGTTTGATGTGGTGTGTATGCTTGTCACTAAGTTTTGATTAGGTTTGTATGGTGTTGAGTATAATTGTAGGTAGAAATGTTGTCAGTCAACAATTTTTTTCAAAACCACAAGTCACTTTCTTTCCGAAACTTTCTGTTTTACACAACTCACTTTTCAAAGACAATCTAACTATATCTCAACACTCTACAACATTGATGACACATCACTTAAATTAAGATGACATTCAGTAAGGACATAGACATCAAGTTTACAAGATGGCGACAAGGTCACAATGGCGACAACTTCACAATGTCGACAAGATCAAAACGGTGACAAGTTCCACAATCACAAATGTTTTACACGTTTACAAGATCAAACAATATGTATGCACTGTAAGTTCACATTTAGTCTCCATGTTCAAACAATGTATTAATATATATCAAAATGAGCCTTCACAATCACATTTAAATTTACTCTAAAGTTGAACAAAAATTTCTAAGTTCACAAATCTAGGTTTTAAATGTTAATTACTTAAACCACGTTCATTTTAAAGCCGGACGAATGCCACCACGTCCACACATGTCAGGGTCTTAAACCTGGCTCGTTAACCTAACACATGTGAGACAGTACAAATATAACGTGATTTGACTTGAGACTCAACGACACGAAGTTTCGATGGATTTATTTACAGATCACGATCTAGAGATGATCATCACAATACATAAGTTATAACAATACACTTACAGGCAACCCACAGCTTACAATCAGTCTCACAAGATGTACAAGCACTCGACTTTCGGGCCACAGAACTACACAAGCCTTTCTCCCATCATACGTCCAGTCGAGTCCGAGTCCCAGAGCTGTCTGGCTATTTCTCGCAACGCGCCTGCTCACCTGAAGTGGCTTCACGAGGCCTGCGTGCGTCTTGCTTTGTCCTTGCCTGACCGCTGGCTGTCTCGTCAGCCGGCAACCTCGCAGGCAGGTAACTAATACTCGCCTGGCGGGCGTAACGATGTTACAGCATCCCCACTAGGGACTATTCGCCTGGCGGGCGTAACGATGTCCCTGCATCTCTGCTGGCAATACATTAGACTCTGACACGTGTATATACTAAGTGATTCAATGCGTATGATTCAGAAGGTCGAAGCTGGATCTGTACGTAGACAGTGGACTGAGTCGCTGCGGAAGTCTGTTGTCCGTAAAGTCACCTTCATCTTCGTCCCGGGACATGCAGGAGTCGAGGGAAATGAACGAGCTGATAAACTGGCTGGCTCTGCACCCACTGTAGGTGGCCAGCCCATGGATCGTGCCGATGTTATTAACGTCCTTAAAGATAAGGCGAGAACAGAGGACTTTGACGTCAGTGATTCCACATCGCTGTCCATGATGAAAGACTTGGGAGTAAGAATCGGCACAGCCAGACGCGAGAGGTACATCGGGAAAACAAAGCGCCTCGTCAACCAACACAGAACTGGCACTATTAGCCACCGGACGCTGATGCATATGCTGGGGGGAGGATCTGAGCACCTCTGGACATGTCCGGAGTGCAATGAAGATACACCAACTGATAAATGATAACTGACAGGTCATTCTTCTGCGCCTCAGAACAGGACACAATAGATTACGCAACCTGTAATACAAAATTCAAGATTGGTGACTCAGCCATGTGCACATGTGGTTTGGCGTCGCAGACAGAGGAGGCGACCCTTCTGGCCTAGAGAGACAACAATGGAAGATAAACTCTATTGACCGCTGAGTGAACTAAGAAAGACCGTTAGATTCATACAAGAGAAAACATTGCAGTTATAAACATATTTCAAACGAACGAAAGAAGAAGAAGAAGAAGAAGAAGAAGAAGAAGAAGAAGAAGAAGAAGAAGAAGAAGAAGAAGAAGAAGAAGAAGAAGAAGAAGAAGAAGAAGAAGAAGAAGAAGAAGAAGAAGAAGAAGAAGAAGAAGAAGAAGAAGAAGAAGAAGAAGAAGAAGAAGAAGAAGAAGAAGAAGAAATCTCCCTCTTCTTCTCAAGATCTGCGCCGATGCTACGGAGTTTCGTGCATTGAGCGAAGCAATCCTTGTGTGAATTTTTCGCAGCGTGTATTGTTCCGTGGTGTGTTCGGTCTTTTCAAATGACGAAACAATTTGTGTGTTCTTTGCGGACGGCAGTAAACAAAAAAAAAACAACAAAAAAAACAAGGCGACGGGGCCAACCTGGTGGCCGCAAACGATACAAGCGTGGAGGGGTAAGACGTTTTAGACTTAAATGTGAACGTCTGGGCCTCAGGCACACTCGGATTCTATATTGGAACTGCGCCAGCGTAAATCGACGTGGCCCTATTCTCGAAAACCTGGTTAACAGAAATGACATTGTAGCACTCCAGGAGACGAGACTGGGTGATCAGCTACTCCAAATGGCTGGTTTCAAATGTTTCTATAACAGGCGACATCTGGAAATGGCGATTCTCATTCGCGACAGTATGGTTGCTTCAGAGCTAGACATGTCTAGGTGGGACAATGACATACAATTACAGGCGGTTAGAGTTCAATCCGGTCAACCATTCGTGTTGGTTAATGTGTATGCCCGTAACGCGAGTGTGGATTCCCAGAAGTGGCAGTGTTTAAGTGACATATTAGGTCACGAACAAATGACATTTTCTGTGGCGATTTCAACGCTTAAGGCAGATCATGGGGAAACATTTCCTCCAACACATAGGGGGAGGAGCTCGAGTCTGCACTTGAAACCATTGACCTTGTTTGTATCAACAGTGGATGTGTAACCAGAACAGCAAGCCGCCCAGGTGTTGATGACAGTGCTATTGATCTGGTGCTGGTTTCTCCTGCACTCACTACAGTATGTAGATGGGGTGTGCTAGGGTATCATGGCAGCGACCACCAACCATGCAGCATATTGGTGGAGAAAGGCAGAACCAGGCACGACAAGTCAACGGTCTTGACTTTCCAGTATGACAGTACAGGGCAAGATGTGGTGAGTAAAATAAGGAGCGACAAGCGCAAAAAGTTTCAGGGCATGCAAAAAAGCTGTTAGCAGCCACCCTGGTGGAATTTTGAGGTGGAGAGGGCTGGATGGATAAGCGTTGTGCTGTAAGGAAATGGCAAAATGCCAAGAAGAACAGAGTTGCCCATCCTAATCCCTGCATGCACTTAGAAAGAGAGATGCACATAAAGGTAAGCTATTTAAAATAACTGGTTAAGGTGGTTAAAAGTGAAAAATGGGTTGAGGTGTGTCAAAGAGTAAACACAAACAAGTCACTGAAATTGTTCTGGCGACTACATAAAAGTATGAGTGGGGTAATCAAGAATAAGAAAATTTCTGACTTCGAAAGTGCGGACCTCATCTGGCAGAGGACAGACGAGAATAAGGGCAAAGCCCTCTTCGAACGCTTTCTGGAGCAGAGCAACTAGACAGACATGAGAGGCCGAAATCTTGCCAAGTAGGTCACCTCAGACAGGTGCAAGGCCCAGAACACTTCGGATGAAGACACACTGACAGTGAAAGCAATCATGGTTGTGCTTCGACGATAAAAAAAAAACAGCGCTAAAGGGCCAGATGGCATAAGCTATGACGACATCAATAGGTGTACCAACAATGAGCTAGAGAAACTAGCAGATATGTACAACAACAGTATAGGGAGTGCTAGCGTTGAGGAGAAGTCGTTACATAGCTATCTGATTCCCTTGCCGAAGCCTGGCAAAGACAACACAAACATTCTGGGATATCGAGTAATAACCATGCAGAATACAATAAGCAAACTGCTGGAGAAGTTAATTGCCAGAAAATATCAAGCCAGCTAGAGAAGCAAGGTATTTTCCCACCTACCCTGGAGGGTACCGTCCAAAAGGAGAAACCTGGACCAATGTAGCAGTTTTTGTTTATGATGTTTTTGAAGGTTTTCACTCAGGCATTGAAACCTTTGCTGCAGCGATTGATCTTGAGGACGCATACAACAGAGTACTATTGGAATTTCTAATGCTTCAGCTTCTTGAACTCAAGATAAGTCCATTCCTCCTTAGTTGGATCGCTGCAGCACTCTTCCAACGGAAAGTAGTTTTTAGATGTGGCAATTGGACGTCGGAACCAACAACAATATATCCTGGCAAACCCTAGGGATCACCTTTATCTCCGGTGCTGTTCAACGCCTACACTGTGATAATCACCAGCGAGCAGATCACTGGACCGGTGAGGACATTGTCATATGCCGCCGATGTTTTAGTGTATCGTCAGGGTAAGGATAGAGAGGAGGTTGCTGTGGAACTACAAACCGAACTCAAACGCATAAGTACTTGGTGTGTTGAACCTGGGACAATGGTCAACCCAACAAAGGCAACAGTGACAATGTTCTCTATGAATAATCATATTGTGAACACGCCAACACCAACTTTTAATCTGTGTTCAGAGACTGTGGAAAGAACGCAGGCAATGAATTACCTGGGGATACGTTTTGATCGAAGCCTTGCTTATAACGAGCAAGTAGACCAGGTGATAACAAAGGTGTGGCTGCGATGCGGTTGAGCAGCATAATCTATGCCTCCTATACGAGGGGCTGGTTATGTCTGTTTTTGAGTATGCGATGGCGATCCTGACTTTCAGTCGTAAGCAGATAGAAAGAACGGAAAAGATATAACACGAAGCTATGCACAGTATTCTTGAATGTACAAGAGATTCAGCATGCAGGGCGATGCGCTACCTTCTTGATTTTCCAACCATTGAAGACAGACTACAAATTTGCAGAGAACGTGCCTACCTCAGAGTTAACCCAAACACACAACATCCACTGCATAGTGAAATTAGGAAGGTGAAGGGAAGCATGTTAAAAAGAGGAATTTCGTGGATGGGTCAAGCGGAAGACATTCTTTAACAGGTGTGTTCACTGGAATACTTATAACCTGGCCAGGAGTGGGTACAAGTGCCAACAGATTTATGTACGTCCTTTTCACTTTGCATCCAACTAGACAGAAAATGTAGACAATAAAATCCGGCTGTTGTGGAGGCGGAAGTACAGGCGTTGATTTTCGAGAATTCGATAGACGGTGATGCTGTCAATTACACAGATTGGTTCGGCATGTGAGAAGCTCATGGGCTTTTACGACGCGGGCCGGAGGGAGAATTGTGAAGGAGGACTCTGATGCTTTTGTTGAGATCACAAGTAGCTTGATTATGGAAGTCATGGCAGTAAGTAAAGCAATAAAATGGCTCGAGACACAGACATTCACTAGGGAGTGTGTCCTTATCGACCCAATGAGCATACATAAGTGGATAGAGACGGGATGGATCCGAAGAGACTGGTTGCTGTCTCTGGAGCGGTCTCGGCTGGCACAGATTAGTTTCATCTTTGCGCAACTGCATGCGGGAGTAAAAGGTAATGAGCGGGCTGATAAGCTTGCAGGTATGGCTAATGTGGAGGGCGGATGCGCCATGGACCAGGCTGACATTCTGAATGCGCTACGAGAACCAAGTGATAACTGCGAATCTGCAACCATGGTCAGACTGCGTGAACAGCAAATTAAAAGAGTTGTGGCCAAACAAGAACACTACGCCGGGAGCCAAAGAAGATTGATAAGCCATCACAGAACCGATGTCGTTAGCCGCTATACGCTGCTGGATTTGCTGAGGAGGGGATTCGAGCATTTATGGACTGAATGGTTCGATGTGCAATGAAGATGATCTTTCGACTAACTAACTAACTAACTAAAGTAACTAATAATAATGCATTTCGCTGTAACTGAAAAGGCTATCATGCTTCTATAAACATGTTCTCCTGTACTCGCACCTTTGTACACAAAAACCAACATAAACAGACATTATCACCATTGACTCGCACCTTCATACACAAAAACCAACATAAACGGACATTCTCACCATTGACTCGCACCATCATACACAAAAACCAACATAAACGGACATTGTCACCATTGACTCGCACCTTCATACACAAAAACCAACATAAACAGACATTCTCACCATTGACTCGCACCTTCATACACAAAAACCAACATAAACGGACATTCTCACCATTGACAAACTGACATGCTCATTCTCTCCATAGATCAATAGAAACATACATTGTGTTCAGCATGTTTATTACTTATGTGGACATATCTGTATCGTGGTTCTTGGTTGTTGTAGTTTACGACAGACAGTCCTGTAAGCAGAATATTTTACGCATTGCACGTTTCTTGGCATTTTTGAATGATGTCAAACCGGTTCTCGTTACCACGACATCCTCCGTACGTAAACTTTTGACACGCCCTTGCCTTTGAGTTGTAATAATAGCGAGGAAAGGCAGCTAGACAAGGTCCGGGGACGGCCGGCAAATAACATAACGATGCTGAAACAGAAATTAGCCGTTAGAGCTTTATGTTGGAACATACACAAACAAATATGCATTCATCTCATCTCATCTCATCATGTTTGTCTTGTACCTTGCGGTGTCGAGGTGAAGTATAAATAACGGAAGAGTGCCCGCTTATGGGTTTCATGTATTTATATTCCCATGAACTCTTTTATTCTCTGCGTCCATCGCTTACGTGCTCGGCCTTTTCCTCTGCTTCCCTCAGGTCTGTACGTCACTGCTTGTTGTGGTATACAGTTAGTTGGTAACCTACTTGCATGGCCAAACCATTTGACATGCTGCCTTCTAATACAATCTAGTGTAGCTATAACCGCAACTTTATCTTTGATTTCTTCATTTCTGATCTTATCTCTTCTTGATACATTGAGTATTCTTCTCATGAATCTCATTTCTGTTGTTGTGGTTTTTCTTTTCTCTTTTTCTGTCATTGTCCAGGTTTGGCATTGGTAACATAGAGTTAGTAGGAAGATTGTGTTGTAAAGTGCTTTCTTAGTAGTTATTGATACACGTGTGTTCTTCAGTATTGGTGCCATTTGTCCAATGAGTTGGTTTGCCTTATTGCATCGTTTTTCGATCTAGTCTTCTGATTTGCCATTTGATGATATTATACTTCCTAGATACTTGAATCTCTTTAACTTGTTTCAAGGGATGTTTGTTTAGGTGAATCGATGTTGCTTTTTCCTCTTTAGTACAAATATTCATTCCGCGCAAGAAATGGACAGTCTCACAACCAAGCTGGTGTCATGTGTGAGTACCAGGCAATCATCATCATCACATTCATCACCTTATATGCCAAAACGCGTGGGCAGCCACCGTTTAACATCACTATGATCTCCAGACTATAGGATAATGTCTGTGTTCTTATCTGTATTCTGTATGTGCAAGCCATCAAGGTATTTGAGATGTAACAGAAGGAATGGCTGCAGCAGGATAAAACAATACAATATAAAAACAGTTGGGTTGTCTAATGCCTTTAAAAACTTGAGAGATTACAAACACAGACAGGTATTTATCGATTTGCCTTAAATTTGATATTTTCGCATCAGTTCTGCTAGTTGTTAGAAATTGTCTAAGTTTATTTCTTCTACATTGCGCCAAAATCTCGTGACTGTCTGCACTTCATTTCTCTTATCAATGTACTGTTTTCACGTGTTCCACTCTAGAAGGACTCTCTGATATGTGTTCTTGCATTCTCCACAGAAACCATACTTGGACTGCCAGTATGGGACATCTGCTTGTCTGCTTATTGTCAGTCTTTCAAACGCAAACAACATTTGAACACATACGTCTCAAATCAGCTGACAGGCTTTGCAGTGATCATTTCTATCTGTCTAAACACTACCTCTTTCTCCGTAACCCCGAATAATCTCATGGTTGACGTGAGCGCACGAGAATTAAGAGCTGTTCGAGTCGCGCCAGTGACTTATGAGAGTATGGAGCCGGTCGCTAAGAAAGCAATGGCAAACCACTGAGCGTAATCTTGCCAAGAAATCAGCAATCAGCTGAAAGATGCTGATTTTGACAGCGATGTCCTGTAAAGGATATGCAAAACATTTTTTCAACCACTACCTAACCCTGGGCGATTATTGTTCGCATCTCTACACATCTCCCGTCAGATAATCTGACTGTTACAAGATAGTTGCAGCTGGTTAACATGTTGTATAATGATTTGCATGATTTAATACAGAATTTCTTTCGTGTTTGAGAGGACCATATGTTATATATTGTTTCTCACAATTTCCCAGTTGCTCATGCTTAATATTTAATTGAAGACACGCCGTCATTGCCTTGGCACATTCTCATACACACACGTCACCATTGCCTAGAGATATCCCCACACACACGTCACCATTTTTTTTTTTTTTTTTTTTTTTCGCGTTTCCATCCTGTTTCAGGATATTGCGGTCAACACCAGCATCTTTCAGCTGTATGTTGATTCCTAGGCTAGATTACGCTTATCAGCGACTTTCTGAGCGACCGGCTCCATACTCTCATAAGTCACTTTTGCGATTCGAACCACTGCTAATTCTCGTCGCGTCACGTGACGAGAGTATTCGGGGTTAGCGGAGAAAGCTGCTAACCCCTCGACCATGGAGCAGGCACACGTCACCATTGCCTAGAGATATCCCCACACACACGTCACCATTGCCTAGAGATATCCCCACACACACGTCACCATTGCATAGAGATATCCCACCCCCCCACACACACACGTGACCATTGCCTAGAGATATCCCCCATACACACGTCACCATTGCCTAGAGATATCCCCACACACACACGTCATCATTGCCTAGAGATAACCCCCACACACGTCATCATTGCCTAGAGATATCCCCACACACACGTCACCATTGCCTAGAGATATCCCCACACACACACACACGTCACCATTGCCTTGAGATATCTCAACACACGTCACCATTGCCTAGAGATATCCCAAAACACACGTCACCATTGCCTAAACGTATCCCCACACACACACGTGACCATTGCCTAGAGATATCCCCACACACGTCACCATTGCCTAGAGATATCCCAACAAACACACGTCACCATTGCCTAGAGATATCCCCACACACACGTTACCATTTCCTAGAGATATCCCCACACACACGTCACCATTGCCTAGAGATATCCCCCACACACACAAGTCACCATTGCCTAGAGATATCCCCATACACACACGTCACCATTTCCTAGAGAAATCCCCCCCCCCCTCCACAAGCACACACCGCCATTACCTAGAGACATCCCCACACACACGCCGCCATTGCCTAGAGATATCCCCCCACACACACACACGTCACCATTGCCTAGTGTCATCCCCACAAACACGCCGCAATTGCATAGTGTCATTGCGGCGATTGATCTTGAGAATGCATACAACAGAGTACCATTATATTTCTTAATGCTTGAGTGTCAGAGTCCTAACTATTTTCTCCTTCTAGCTCACTGGACTTGGACAGGCAAATTATAACATCTCCGACACATATATTAATAACACATGAATGCAATCGGAAACTCGCAGGAGCTATCTCCTGAACACCCTTTATTACAATATACTACAGGCTGACAACATGGTCGCACTTCACGCTCAAACAATCGTTCAACACAAGCAGCCCAACGCTTGCTCACATGGGCGATATTTACACTGTCGCCCGTATGACCATTCGCAATCACAGCCTCACATCCTCCCGCACATATCACAGTTAGTACATTCCTCGAATATCAATACACAACGTTCATCTCCATCTATCCGTCACAAACACTATCGTTCTATCGTTCTATCACTCTCTAGATCTCCACACGTCCGTCTCTATTCGCTGTCTCACACACACTGACTCCGTACTCCTTGACCTTCCCAAATCACGTGGGTCTGTTCACGGGCTTCTTGCTTGACCCTCCGTTAGCCAAGCCGTGATGTCTCCTACTGCCCTTGACCTCAGCTATGCTTACACTGACTCTCGCTTACATATCGGCACTTACACTATTACTTACACATAAGTCCCTGACACTCTCCCCCCGCACAAACAATGTGGCACTTTCTCTTGGAAATGTGACACATTCTGCTGTTGTTACTCTTGGTACATCTTTTTAACTTTGTCAGGGGATTGTATGATCATCAGTATACGCTTGCGTCCCTTTTTATTCTGATCTTTTCCGAGATTAAGTTTAAATATTGTTCTCTCTTTTTCAGTACTGAGGTTTCTCTCAACGTTTTGTCGTGGTCTGGCAAATGTTCTGGTTGGGTCTACTTGCCATACCTCGTTATATTCTTCAATCCCCACTCCGTGACATTACATTCTGTTCGTGTTTCCCAATCGATTCGCTGTGCATTATCATCTCATAGTTATTGTGGCTATGCTGGTTTAAGGATTCTCCATTGATTCACGCCTGGAATAAGGCTACAACTTCCTCTTACAGCATTCTTAAATTTTCTCTCTATTCAGACGTGGTCCCCCTCGTCTCTATTTAATGCACCCTAATCGCTTCTTTATGAGCACGCTATGTCACTGTTGTGGTTATGGTTCGAATATACTTCATGTATATAATAGTCCCCCTTACCTCTTTTTATGTCAGACCTTGATTTGTTTCCCTTTTTGGGTACACCTCGTTTACTGTTCTGGATAGTTATTATTAATCTCTTTGGTTGGTATAACCCTGTTGGTATGTTACTTCTTGTTACGATAATATGATGTTAATTTTGTACCACTATTGCTAAGCGTCATTCGTCGGCCTATCCACCATACGCGAAGGCAAGTTTGGTAACACTCGCGTATTGGGATTGCCAGGCGTTGATTCTCAGCATTACAACTTATACTTTTCGCCACTATACTTACGCTCATATGTACATATCACATTCTACAAATACAAAGTATTATAATAATAAAATTAGACATTGGATGTCATGCAGTTAATACGTTTACAATACTGTTCATCTTCGCTGCCTTTATGCACGTATAGGATACTGTTCTTGTCCTGTGAAAGTTATGCACACGTAATTAAATTACCAGTGTTCACTGTTCATTGCGGTGCTGGAATATTTGGCAATTCTTCTTTCTGACCCGATTATTGACGTATTCTGTATATCCTGATATTGTCTTTCCTTCTGTATAGTGATTAAAACTTTTCACCAAGTTTGGACAATTTGTAAGTCCGTTCTGTAAAATTGCTGGAATTCACACATGTAAAATAACTAGTGCGTCTGTCTGTGACTGTCTTTGCCATAGTTTGTAGGTTGGCATCTGGTTCATTAAACTGATCCCTGGAAATGAATGTCTGTACTTGTGAAGTCCTTGTTGTTGTTGGTCGATTTCAAAATGTGGATTCTGTAGACACTCGTTTGAAACAAAGTCAATATGGGTATAGCTTACTGTTAGATACCTGAAATCACCTGCTGAGTCTTACTGTTCTGTCGATGAAACTTTTCGTGTTGAAGCAACTTTTATGTTGGTCTATACAATGAAGTGTGCTAGTATCATAGCGCTGGAGTCGTACAGCAGACAAGGCAACTCTGGAGTTACTCGATCTAAGGATATAAGGTGGGTTATGATTAAAATTAATGTTTCGACTGGTGGGTCTTTACAAATTTAATGTTGAGATCATTTTGAGTGCTATCTCCAAACCTGCACTCGTACATGTGTGTATACATCCAATAGTTCAAATAATAATAATAATAATACACCATGTATAGTTTTGAACTGGAATCGTGCATGTTTGTACACTTTTCTGCAATTTGTGTATATTGTCCAAAGTATGTAGGGTACTTTATTTCTACTTTTTTGTCAGTAATTCCACTGACTGATGATTTACTTTGTTCAGCCTAAGTATGTGTTTGAGTTGATTTGACATAGTGTTTATCAGTGGTAACAACAAACTTTGGTTCACCAGTACTGATGTAAGAATCAGGGTTAGCTGGTTTGTCATGAGTAATATCATCTGTGTTGCGTCATGATGATGTGTGAATAAAAGTGTTTGTGAAGTCATTTGTTTTGTATTTACCATGAGTAATGCGAGTAGAACCATCCATTGTGTGCACTTGGGCATGTGTGTAGTTAACAGGGGGTACAGGAGGTATAGTATGTACCATGATGATTTGTGATCTTTTCTCGCCCTTGTGAAATGCTTGTTATCTGTACTTTCTTTTCTTTGTTGATACACACCAGTTTCTGTTTTTTTCTTGTTGTGAGATGGTAATCACGTTGGTATGGTGTGGTACTTTGGTTTGTTCATCATGTTGTTGTATGATGAGTGGTGTAGTTAAGGCAGTGTTTGTTGTGGTGTTAACTTTCTTCCGTGTCTGGGTTGTGGACTCTGTGTGGTCTATTACATTTAATACATTTCCAATTAATAAATCACAGCATGGATTGTCTAATAATGCGCAAGTTACTCTGCCTGATAGGAACGGTGATTTTATATTGGCCCATGCCATTGTATATTTCTCTATTGTCCCTGAAACAGTTCTGCAATAGATGTACTCATCTAGGTAGTCTTTAGGATCAGCTAGGGTCTTCCGAAGACCGATAAGACAGGACCCTGTGTCGCGTACACATGTGCATACTGTGTCATTAATGTATCCCTCATGGACTGTTAGCTTTCCTACCGATAGTCTGGAGGTTTTGTTCATTTCCTCACTTTCTTGTTGAGTATTGTCCTCTTTAAATAAGGCATGAGGCTGAGTGATATTAACAACATTATTGAAATATGGTACGAAGTCTGTTGGGTAAAACGCAGTCTGTTCTGAATTTGCAGTGTTTGGTCTTGTTTTCGTCTCTGTGATGTTTACTTTTTCTAAGTTCTTTGCTGAACTGTGTGTTGTAATGTTTATGGCTGCATTTTCTTTTGCTTTCTGTATTCTTTTTACTCCTTCACACTCGAAACGTCTGTGGCCATAAGCAAGGCAAAAATGACATTTTGTTCTATATGTCCTTTGATTTACCTTCCCCAGTTTTTGTGCTATAATAGTATTTAGGTATTCTTGATAAGTGGGATTTTTATCGCATATTCCATTTTCTGTATGTGGAGTGCTACAATGTTTGCACAGTACTGGTTTCGTTTTCTGTGGTTTGTTTTGACAATCTGTGGCTAAAGATGCCGTTGCTTTCACAGTACTTTTCTGTTGAGTGTTCCTAACCAGGTTCAAACTTTGGTTGTAATATTCGCGGCATTTTTCTAGTAAGTTTTTGATAGGTTCTGTGTTGTGTTCTTCTAAATATTTTCCGCATTCGGCTGGGAGTGTTGCTTTTAGTTTTTCCATTAATAAGAAATTTATTGCTTCTTGATTGTTGTCTGTATGTTTCATTTCAAATGTTAGCTTTCTGAAAAAAATCTTCTTTTTCCCTTATATACTGGGTGAATGACTTGTCTGTGGCTGGTTTCAAATTGTGTACCTCTAATTTTAGAGTATCGAACTTGTTTACATACTGTTTTAATATTTTTGTTTATAATATTCATAGTCTGTACTTGACAAATCTGGTATGATCTCCAACAGTTTTGTTTACCTTTTATTGGTACGTGTGCTGTGTACCATACACTCCAATAATCTTTTAGGATTTTGTAGTCTTGCATTTCTATTCAAATTTCTGTGTCCAATCACGTATTAGATCATGTTTTATATTACACTTTGCTTTGTTTTGTGCCCGTGTACCCTCGAAAAAATCTTGCAATTTTCTGTAATGTTTTGTGCCCCAGAAGTGTGATTGATCTGGGCTGTGTTCATCATCTGACATCATTTTCTGTTAATTACTATTCACCTCCACCAATGATGATATTTACACAAGAAAATCAAAGAATGCAGATTTGGGTAATTAGCAATCAAAATTAATCAACTTATCTTTATCTGCTGTTTACTCGAACGCTTGATGTACAGGAACGTGATTCTCGTGCTGGTTACCGTTGACCTGTTCTGGTTACGTCGGTCGCTTTGTAGAATTGACCCCTGCTGTGGAAAGAAATGATGTTATTTTCGTTCTGATTCTATTAACAAATCTCCGATTTACAACATTTTTACAAAATTATGCAATTGATCTTCTTCTTTACATATGTAGCGTTCTGTTATGCATTTTACTTGGGTATGTGGTTCGTATGTACTTCTGACACCATTATACCTGTCAGAGTCCTAACTATTTGCTCCTTCTAGCTCACTGGACTTGGACAGGCAAATTACAACATTTACGACACATATATTAATAACACATGAATGCAATCGGAAACTCGCAGGAGCTATCTCCTGAACACCCTTTATTACAATATACTACAGGTTGACAAAATGGTCGCACTTCACGCTCAAACAATCGTTCAACACAAGCAGCCCAACGCTTGCTCACATGGGCGATATTTACACTGTCGCCCGTATGACCATTCGCAATCACAGGCTCACATCCTCCCGCACATATCACAGTTAGTACATTCCTCGAATATCAATACACAACGTTCATCTCCATCTATCCGTCACAAACACTATCGTTCTATCGTTCTATCACTCTCTAGATCTCCACACGTCCGTCTCTATTCGCTGTCTCACACACACTGACTCCGTCCGCCTTGACCTTCCCACATCACGTGGGTCTGTTCACGGGCTTCTTGCTTGACCCTCCGTTAGCCAAGCCGTGATGTCTCCTACTGCCCTTGACCTCAGCTATGCTTACACTGACTCTCGCTTACATATCGGCACTTACACTATTACTTACATATAAGCCCCTGAACTTCTTGAACTCAAAATAAATCCATTCCTCCTTAGTTGGATCGCCTCAGCTCTCTTCCAACGAAAAGTAGTTTTTAGATGTGGCAGTTGGACCTCTGAACCTACAACAATATATCCGGGCCGGTCACAGGGATCACCATTATATTCGGTGCTGTTCAAAGCCTACACTGTGAGAATTACCGGCGAGCAGATCAGAGGACCAGGTAGAACATTGTCTTATGCCGACTATGTTTTAGTGTATCGTCAGGGTAAGGATAACCATGGAGTTGCTGTGGATCTACAAACATAACTAAATCGCATAAGCACTTGGTGTGTGGAATCTAGGGCGATGGTCAATCCAACGAAGATTCTCTTTGAATAACCGTATTGTCAACACTCCAACACCAACCGTACATCTGGGTTCAGAGACGGTGGGAAGAGTGCAGACAATGTACTACCTGGGGATACGTTTTGATCGAAGCCTTGCTTATCATGAGCACATAGACCAGCTGATAAAGTAGACCAAGCGGGGTTTGGCTGCCTTGCGGGTGATCGTGGCAGCAAACTGTGAGCAGCGCCATCTATGTCTCCTTTACTAGGGTTTGGTCCGGTCTGTTTTGGTGTATGCGATGGTGATCCTGACTATCAGCTGTAAGCAGATGGAAATGATAGAAGGGATACAGAACGAAGCTATGCGTATTATTCTTGGATGTACAAGAGATACAGCACGCAGGGCGATGTGCTACCTTCTTGCTGTTCCAACCACTAAGGACACAATACAAATTTGCATAGCACGTGCCTACCTCAGAGTCAACGCAAACACACAACATCCACCGCATAGTGACACTAAGAAGGTAAAGGCAGCAGGTTAAAAAGAAGAAAGTCGTGGATGGGTCAAGCCTAAGACATTCTTCAACAGGTCTGTTCACTTGAAAAAGTAGAACATTGCGAGGAGTGGGTACGACTGCCAACAAATTTATGTACGTCATTTTCAGTTTGCATCCAACTAGACAGAAAATGCAGACACAAAAATCCAGCTGCTGTGGAGTCCGAAGTACAGGCTTTGATCTTCGAGAATTCTTTAGAGGGTGATGCTGTCATTTACACAGATGGATCGGTCGCTCGATGAGTGAGAAGTTCATGGGATTTTACGTCTCAAGCCGGAGGGAGAGTTGTGAAGGAAGATTCTGGTGCTTTTGCTTTGACCACAAGTAGCCTGACTATGGAAGTCATGGCAGTAAGTAAAGCAATAACAAGGCTCGAGACACAGACATTCACTAGGGCATGTTTCTTTAGCGACTCCATGAACATGCTCAGGAAGATAGAGATGGGGTGGATCCGAAAAGTGCAGCTGCTTTCTCTGGAGCTGTCTCGGTTGGCAAGGATTAGTTTCATTTTCGTGCAAGGGCATGCGGATATTCGAGGAAATGAATTGGCTGACAAGCTTGCAGGTGAGGCTACTGTGGAAGGCGGGCGAGCCATGGACCAGGCTGACATTCTGAATGCTCTACAATATGTAAGACTTTTTTCCGAAACTAAGTGATGACTGTGAACCTACAGCCATGGTAAGACTGCGAAAACAGCAAATTAAAAGAGGTGTGGCCAAACAAGAACACTACGCAGGAAGCCACAGAAGATTAATAAACCAACACAGAACTGGTGACGTCAGTTGCTACACGCTGCGGGATTTGCTAAGGAGGGGATCCGAGCACTTATGGACTGAATGTTTCGATGTGCGATGGGGATGATCTGTCGACTAGCTAACTAACTAACCACACACACACACACACACACACACACACACACACACACACACACGCCGACATTGCCCAGTACATTCCCACACACACGCCACAATTGCCTAGGGACATCCACACACACACGCCGCCATCTCTTCAACAGCTAGTGAAGAGTTCCCGCCTGGCATTTTGTCTGCGCATTGAGTTTCGCGGAAGGAGGAGTGGGGGGGGGGCGGTGGCGAAGGAGTTACAAACGCAATTAACAAACTCACATACCGAGTTCTCAACACATATGGCGGCGATTAAGAAGCAGACTGCTTTGCGCTGGTATTTAAACAATGGTCTTAGTGTCGGCATTTAGACGAAAATGGCAAACTACTGAACGGAAACATGCCTATAAATTACAAATAATCCAAACATTATTGGATTGACTGTGACGTCCTATAAAGACCATTCAACTTTCTTCTAATTTCGTCCAGGTCCTCTATTCATTATTTCTGAGCCAGTTCTTTCAGATGTGGATACTCTATTTAGTCGCAGTCGCTAACAGATCTCAGAGAGCCTTCCCCACATCATATTTAACGTACAGTAGTTGTCTACCAGAATCAGACAGCCCTCCTCACATCACATTTACCATACATTAACTCCCCCCCCCCCCCCCCCCCGCCAGATCCCAGAGAGACTTCCCTACATAATATTTATCGTTCAGTAGCTCTTCGCCAGATCTCAGAGAGCCTTCCACACATCACATTTACCATAATGTAGCTCTCCATCAGATCCCAGGCAGCCTGGCCCACAACCCATATACCATACAGTAGCTATCCTCCAGGTCCTAGAAGGGCCTTCCTCACATCACATTTACCATACAGTATCTCTCTATTAGATCCCAGAGAGCCTTCCTCACATGACATTTACAATACACTAGCTCTCCACTAGATCCCAGAGAGGCTTCCACACATCACATTTACCAAACAGCATCTCTCCATTAGATCCCAGAGAGCCTTCCTCATACAGTAGTTCTCCACTAGATCCCAGAGAGGCTTCCACACATCACATTTACCATACAGCATATCTCCATTAGATCCCAGAGAGCCTTCCTCACACCACATTCACCATACAGTAGTTCTCCACTAGATCCCAGAGAGCCTTCCTCACATCACATTTACCATACAGTAGCTCTCCACTAGATCCCAGAGAGCCTTACCCACATCACATTTATAATACTGTAGCTCTCCACCAGAGGAGCAGCGACGGCTAATCTCTCAGTCCGTTCATTGCCCCTCACTCCTGCCTGCTCTGGGCAGACAATCTCAGTCTGCGTCCTGTCGATCGATCCAAGCCACTCCACCCGAAACATCGCAGTTTCCACTTCCTGCAACAAACTCACCGTGTTCTATAACCGCATGCACTAGATGTCGCAGATCCTGTACCTACAACACAATACAAGTATGCAACTTACGACGGTCTTGTCCTAGAGCTTGCAGGCAGAGAACACCCAACAACAGCACACAGAATACAGATTTCATGTTGGTGATCACGGCCACTGTTTGCAGCGTGGTAGACTTATTGGCAATCAGATTCACTGATCAGAATGCTAATGTTGTCCGTTGTTGATCAACTGGCAGCTGGACTATCTCGTCAGCTTACATTATCGTGCTTATATTGTATTGATCAGGCACGTGCCAATCAATAACCAGTCACCTCCTGTAGTTACAATTGATTTGTTTAGACATAAATGTTACAGTTAAATGTTTATGTGCAGCCAAAATGGTGTTTGCTTACCAAACTCAGTTGTGTATCACACAACATAACCAACATCATCATCATCATGGGCCATGTGGTAAGCGTTGGCGGTCATGTCTCGCCATCTCACTCCAATAAAATAGTCGTGGATCAGCTCAGTGTTCTTGTCTTGACCATACCAGGTGGTCAAGCCATCCAGTTATACAGTTCTTTGCCTTCCTCTTGTTATTTTCCCTTCAATCTTGCCAGTTGTCACCAAGTTGTCCAATTTATTTCTTCTTTTAACGTGATCAATCAATGTTGACTGTCTACGTCTAATTTCTCTAATCAGTTTACGATTTTCATTTATTTCTTGTAGGACTTGGTCATTGGTTTTTCTGTCTATCCATGGTACTCTTCGCATTCCCCTCACAAGTCACATTTCCACAACCATCATCTGTTTTTCAGCTTGACAGCTCATTGTCCACGCTTCACATCCATACAAAAGTATAGGCTCTATGTGTAGCACCTCAACACTCTTTTTCTGGCAGCAATTTACATCTTTTTTATTGGTCAACATGTTTTTAATCTTGCAAAAGGCTACCTTCGCCATGGCGATTATTGTTATAATATCTTCAAGGTATCTCACATCAGATATTATGACTGATCCGAGATAACTGTACCGATTCACTTGCTTAAGAATATTCCCATTTACACAAAAATATGGAATGGCATGTTACAGGACATTCGTGCGCTCAACTCTCTATCTGTCTCTCTGTCTCTGTCTCTGTCTCTGTCTCTGTCTCTCTCACTTTCTCTCTCTCACCAACACACACAGAAACTCACAAACAATGCGCGCACACATACACACAAACACTAACACATCCATTCTCCCACTGCCTCTCTCTCTCTCTCTTGTTCGCTCACTCACGCGATCTCTCTCTCACTCGCAATCTCTCTTTCACTCATTAAGCCACTCTCTCCATCTTTCATTCATTCTATATCACACTCTCTTTCACTCTCACTCACACACAGACAGTCACACACCCTCACGCTATCAAATACACACTCCCTCGCATACACACGAAAGCATATACACATACACACACCAGCATACACACAATATACACACACACATACACACATATACCCACGCACACATACACACATACTTACACACACGTACACACAAATACACACATATACCCACGCACACATACACACATACTTACACACACGTACACACAAATACACACATATACCCACGCACACATACACACATACTTATACACACGTACACACAAATACACACTCCCTAGCATACATTGCATGCATGCACACATACACACAAACATATGCACATACATACACGAACATACACATATATACACACGCGCATACACACATATACACACGCACATACATATAAACACACACATGTACGCACACATAAACACACATATAAACATACTCACACACAAGCACACACACATACACACATTTAAACACACTTACACATACACACCCATACGCACATTTAGACATACACACACATACACTCACATACACACATGTAAACACACACATACACACATATGGACACACGTACATACACTCACCCATCCACCCACACACTTACTCACATATACACGCTGCCTGACATAATCTCACCCTCTCACTCACACTCACTCATGTACTCTCTAAACCAAACTAACTCACTCTCTTACTCGCACAGACAAGTACACAGTCACTCTCTATCTCTCTCTCTCTCTCTCTCTCATTAACTTCTCATGCACTCTCTCACTCACCCACTGTCTCTCTCTTACACACTCACTCGCTCTCACACTCACTCCCACACTCACATACGCACCTGCTCACAAATTATCCCCCTCGCTCACTAACTCACTCTCCCTTACTCACTCACTCACTCACTCGCTGGCTCTCTAACTCACACTCACTCACTCACTTTCTCATTCTCTCACACAGACAGGCAGACACACAACACAACCTCTCTTTAACACTAACTCATTCTCTCACTCAACTCTCACACATACGTGCACACAGGCATTCTCTTACTCTTTCATTCATGCAGGCACACGCGCATAAATACTCTCTCACTTTCTCTGTCTCATACTCACTCTCTCACTCACACTCATTCTCATTCACTCTCTCACCCACTCTCTCACTCACACAGTGAAAAATGATAGTGAAAAAATTATACTAGTAGGTGACTTATGGAGGCATATAGTCGGTATGAAGTAAGTATTGAAAGAGTTTACGGTTGAATGTGTAGGGACTCATTGGCGTTTTTTAGATCTAGTGGAAGGCTATGCCACAAGTGAGCACCAGAATACGCGAAACTTGTTTTGTATAAGTCCAATCAAGGCTTTGGAACCTGTAATAAATTTAAGCGCTTACTGTTCATTGCATTAGATTGAATTAATGGTAGAAGATACTCTGGGGTATTTTCCGATATAATTTTATTCACTGATTTGGCTTTATTGAAAAGGATTCGCTTTCGAAGTGGTAGAAGTCTTAGATGACTATATACGTTAATTCTTTCAACGTGCTTTATGTCAGAAACTAGACGTATAGCGCGAGTGCTACATAGAACCTATCCTTTTGTATGGATATGAAGTGTGGACAATGAGAAGAAAAGATGAAAACCATCTGATGGCTGTGGAAGTGTGGTTTGTGAGGAATATGCAAAGAATACCATGGACAGACAGAAAACCAATGAAAAACCAAGTCCTACAAGAAACAAATGAAAGGCGTAAACTGTGTAGATAAATTAGAAGTAGACAGTCAACATTATTTGGTCGGAGCAATGTTCAGTTAAGTAAATACACTTCGGAAAGCAGTAGTGTGTGTTGTAGTGTGTGTTGAATTGGTGAACTGTGGCCTTTGACGCGGGTCATAATATAGTCTGTTACAGTGTGTGAAGTTGGCCACGTAATGACGTAATGACTTCCATAAACGAGAAGGGGACTTACACACTCGCTCTGTTACACTGTAAATTGATTCGAGACATTAGACGCAGACAGACACGATTTTGAGGATACAGAAATTGGAAAGCTTAGTGACAACTGACTGGACTACTGGGAAAAGAGCAAGTGGAAGGCAGATACAAAAACATTTGGTTGGTCTGGCTACATGGTATAGTCGAGACAAGACCACAGAGCAGATCCACGACTCTGGCGAAGGTGTCATACTTCAGTATGGCACAGCTGTCATGATCGATGTAATTATTATGTTGGACCATCAGAGTACACAAACATTTACCATTCATCATTCATCATCAGCAAGTGTCATGCAAGCTGGCGTAGGCGTTCATGCCTGTCCAAAGATTATGGTGTTGATTTTCTGGATCAACTCTGCTGATGATATTCCTTCTTGCCACAGTCTCAATACACCCATCATCATTTCTCTTGTTCTGCCTCTACCTCTCTTCCCCTCGATCTTTCCAGATGTCACGATGTTCTTCAATGCCTCTCTTCTCATCACATGAGCAACGAAAGCTGTGTGTTTCATACTTATTGTTGTTTATAATGTCCTAGTTTCATTAGCCTCTTTCATACAGTCGTTGTTAGATACTTTGGCAGGCCAAGGAATTCGCAACATTCGTCTCAGGAATCACATCTTTGTTGCTTCCAAGTGCTTCCTGATCTGTTTATTTATATTCCAAGATCCACTGCTATACAGCAAAACATGTTAAATATAGCACTTCAGCACATATTTTCTTACATTCAGTGATAGCCTGATAGCCACTTATTGCATAAGACTCATTTTCTTAAGTGAAGCTTTTGTTTGCTCTTTTCTGCTTTTAATCTCTGTTGTGCGTCTTCCATCTGATGTTACAAATGCATTTAGGTATTTAAAATTATCCACTTCATTTTACCATTACGTTAATTTAAAAAAAAAAATGAACCAACAGAACTTGTGGCGTTCACTTTCTGGCCAGTCGTGGCCAACCATGGACCATTTAGAGAGGTTGATGTACCGTGTGTCTACATGCTGCGGTTGTCACTCATACAGTGACACATTGTGTATTAGTCGTGGCCAACCATGGACCATTTAGAGAGGTTGATGTACCGAGTGTCTACATGCTGCGGTTGTCTCTCGTACAGTGACACATTGTGTATTAGTCGTGTTCTATCTCATCGACTGCGCAACACTGCTCCTAATTGTGTCTGATATTCTGCCTGTCTATCTTTCTCTCGTTATTTCTATCACTGTCATTACTTTTCTTCTCAATCAGTTACACGAGAACAAACCCGCTCACACGCAGGCAGACATACACTTGACTGTGTTTTGTCCTAGGAAACTATGATCATACAATGTCTAGACAATCCATCATAAATATACGCATGTCTACACATTCCATCATAAATATACGCATGTCTACACATTCCACCATAAATATACGCATGTCTATACATTCCATCATAAATATACGCATGTCTACACATTCCATCATAAATATACACATGCCTACACATTCCATCATAAATTTACGCATGTCTACACATTCCATCATAAATATACGCATGTCTACACATTCCATCATAAATATACGTATGTCTACACATTCCATCATAAATATACGCATGTCTACACATACCATCATAAATATACGCATGTCTACACATTCCATCATAAATATACGCATGCCTACACATTCCATCATAAATATACGCATGTCTACACATTTCATCATAAATATACGCATGTCTACACATACCATCATAAATATACGCATGTCTACACATTTCATCATAAATATACGCATGTCTACACATACCATCATAAATATACGCATGTCTACACATTCCATCATAAATATACGCATGTCTACACATACCATCATAAATATACGCATGTCTACACATTCCATCATAAATATACGCATGCCTACACATTCCATCATAAATATACGCATGTCTACACATTTCATCATAAATATACGCATGTCTACACATTCCATCATAAATATACGCATATTTACTGATCATTTCTTTTTGTGCTAGCTCACTCGCCTTGAACTTAAGCATGGTCCATGCACACTATTTATAGCAGCACTAAACTGAATGTTAGGTCTACGTGAGGATTTGCTTTCCTTACTACCAGTGTCCCTTGACATTAGGCTAACCCCCTCCGACTTCAGACGTAATGAACATTTAAATGATAAACATGGTTCTTTTACTCACGATGAAAGATCTTTCACAAATACAATTACTTGTCAGCGGGTGGTAATATTGACTGAACAGAAATGTTGCGGTGTTGTATCATTCTTTCCAGTCTACACACCAGCTGGCAGGTTAGAGCAAGCCGCACTATGAATGTCAAATCTAAATACATCTATGCATCACATTTAATAAAAAGATATCAACTGAAACGAGAAAAAGAGTCTTAAAGTGCTACATAGAACCTGTATTTATCTATGGATGTGAAGCGTGAACAATGAGCAGTCAAGCTGAAAAACAGCTGATGGCTGTGGAAATGTGGTTTCTGAAGAAAATGCAAAGAATACCACGGACAGACAGAAAAACTAATGAACAAGTCCTTCAAGAAACAAATAAAGATCGTAAACTGGATAGAGTCATTAGACGTAGACAGTCAACATTTTTGGGGCATGTTATGAGAAGAAATGACTTGTAAACTTGGTAACGACTGGCAAGATTGAAGGGAAGAGACCAAGGGCCAAGAAGTAAATACCTGGATGGATTGGCCACGTGGCATGGTTGAGACAAGAACACGGAGCTCATCCACGACTCTGGTGATCGAGTGAGATGGCAAAACATGACCGTCCACGCTTATCGGCATGGTACATGATGGATGGATGGATGGAGAGTACAATGCTTCTATAAATATATTATCATGTACTCGCAACTCCAAACACTAAATCAACAGAGACGAACATTGTGTCCATAGAAACGGACACTGACTTCAGCTTGTTTATTGCTCATATTACATCTGTAGCGTGGTTCTTGGTTGTTGTAGCTTCCTGCAGTCTCCTGAATGCTGAATGTTTTACACACAGCTCTTCTAAGTGCAGTAAGCTTCGCATACAGCCTTGGTGAGAAAATTGTTTCTGTTGCCACCACAGCCACCATAAATAAATCGTTCACATGCCCCTGTCGCTGAGTTGTAATAGTAGCGAGGCTTGGAAGCGCGACAGTTTCCGGAGACAGGTGCCGAGTAACATAAAGATGCTGAAACCGAAATAAAAACAAGCCGTTAGATTTCATGTTTGGACACATGTATAGAAACACGAGACGTGATTAGTAAGGCTATTCAGCATTGCACTCCGGAGACAACCATAGGTGCTCAGTCTCCTCCTAAACATCCCCGCCAACGCAGATCAACGGATCACACCAGTTCTGTGTGGATTAATCCAAAGTCTTGTGTCCTTGACAACATCTTAATTTCTGTCCGCTCCCCGTGTCACTCCTATCTTCCTTACTCTATACAAGGAAGCAGATTCCCAAGTGTCCGTAAAGTCATCTATTTGTCCAGCGTCTCTTATGGTGTTGTAACGGCTGGACCACATATTGCTCTTCTCACCTCGATAATTGCCTAGATGGCTCGGAGAATAACCAAAGCAAATAGGATGAACAGTTCATTATGAATAACAATAGGACGTGACACAAAGACCAGGGCCACCGATAAGCATCAGCAACACAGCTCCAGTAGTTGTCTGTTGTAGCAATGCAGGAGCCGATCATGTTGGTACCCATGGGAGTAGCAACACAGCTCCAGCAGTAGTCTGTTGTAGCAATGCAGGAGCCGATCATGCTGGTACCCATGGGAGTAGCAACACAGCTCCGGCAGTAGTCTGTTGTAGCAATGCAGGAGCTAATCATGCTGGTCCCCATGGGAGTAGCAACACAGCTCCAGTAGTAGTCTGTTGTAGCAATGCAGGAGCCGATCATGCTGGTACCCATGGGAGTAGCAACACAGCTCCAGCAGTAGTCTGTTGTAGCAATGCAGGAGCCGATCATGCTGGTACCCATGGGAGTAGCAACACAGCTCCAGCAGTAGTCTGTTGTAGCAATGCAGGAGCCGATCATGCTGGTCCCCATGGGAGTAGCAACACAGCTCCGATAGTAGTCTGTTGTAGCAATGCAGGAGCCGATCATGCTGGTACCCATGGGAGTAGCAACACAGCTCCAGCAGTAGTCTGTTGTAGCAATGCAGGAGCCGATCATGCTGGTACCCATGGGAGTAGCAACACAGCTCCAGCAGTAGTCTGTTGTAGCAATGCAGGAGCCGATCATGCTGGTACCCATGGGAGTAGCAACACAGCTCCAGCAGTAGTCTGTTGTAGCAATGCAGGAGCCGATCATGCTGGTACCCATGGGAGTAGCAACACAGCTCCAGCAGTAGTCTGTTGTAGCAATGCAGGAGCTAATCATGCTTGTCCCCATGGGAGTAGCAACACAGCTCCAGTAGTAGTCTGTTGTAGCAATGCAGGAGCCGATCATGCTGGTACCCATGGGAGTAGCAACACAGCTCCAGCAGTAGTCTGTTGTAGCAATGCAGGAGCTAATCATGCTGGTCCCCATGGGAGTAGCAACACAGCTCCAGTAGTAGTCTGTTGTAGCAATGCAGGAGCCGATCATGCTGGTACCCATGGGAGTAGCAACACAGCTCCAGTAGTAGTCTGCTGTAGCAATGCAGGAGCCGATCATGCTGGTACCCATGGGAGTAGCAACACAGCTCCAGTAGTAATCTGTTGTAGCAATGCAGGAGCCGATCATGCTGGTACCCATGGGAGTAGCAACACAGCTCCAGCAGTAGTCTGTTGTAGCAATGCAGGAGCCGATCATGCTTGTCCCCATGGGAGTAGCAACACAGCTCCAGTCGTAGTCTGTTGTAGCAATGCAGGAGCCGATCATGCTGGTACCCATGGGAGTAGCAACACAGCTCCAGCAGTAGTCTGTTGTAGCAATGCATGAGCCGATCATGCTGGTACCCGTGGGAGTAGCAACACAGCTCCAGTAGTAGTCTGTTGTAGCAATGCAGGAGCCGATCATGCTTGTCCCCATGGGAGTAGCAACACAGCTCCAGTGGTAGTCTGTTGTAGCAATGCAGGAGCCGATCATGCTGGTACCTATGGGAGTAGCAACACAGCTCCAGCAGTAGTCTGTTGTAGCAATGCAGGAGCCGATCATGCTGGTACCCATGGGAGTAGCAACACAGCTCCAGCAGTAGTCTGTTGTAGCAATGCAGGAGCCGATCATGCTTGTCCCCATGGGAGTAGCAACACAGCTCCAGTGGTAGTCTGTTGTAGCAATGCAGGAGCCGATCATGCTGGTACCCATGGGAGTAGCAACACAGCTCCAGCAGTAGTCTGTTGTAGCAATGCAGGAGCCGATCATGCTTGTCCCCATGGGAGTAGCAACACAGCTCCAGTGGTAGTCTGTTGTAGCAATGCAGGAGCCGATCATGCTGGTACCTATGGGAGTAGCAACACAGCTCCAGCAGTAGTCTGTTGTAGCAATGCAGGAGCCGATCATGCTGGTACCCATGGGAGTAGCAACACAGATGTGTCGGGTGTGCCAAAATCTGCAATCAACTCATGTGTGTTAGAAAGCTATGCGTCTAAACAGGTTTCATGTGTGAGTACCTTACAGTCAGTATTCACCATCATCACATCCATTATTAAATGCCATTCAAAAAAGCTTGGCCGGCCAGATTTCGCCATCGCTACCAGAATATTGGATCACGTCTTGCCCTTAGTATGCCATATGACCAATCCTTCCAGGTATTTATCTGTTTGCCTTTAACTTTTTTTTCCCCCATCGGTGTTGCTAGTTCTTACAAACTGTTTAAGTTTCATTCTCCGAACAATGTGCTCAAAATATATGGACTGTCTGCACTTCAGTTCTCTTATCAGTGTACTATTTTCGAGTGTTTGGAAGGTACTTCTATAGTATTTCAGCACGTTTGTCCCAGTACAGTCGACAGGTTTTGATTACCGAGTATGGTTTCAATCTAGCTAAAGGTTACCTTTCCATGGCGATTATTGTTCAAAGATAGTTGTAACCATCCTGCTATTTAAGATGTTTAGCATTTACTTGGATGTTTCAAAACTAGTTTCCTTCGTGCTGGAATTGAACATGATTTCATTATTTTTTTATTTTTTTTTTTGGTTTTTACAATTTGATCCTAACCCTAGTAGATCATACTTAATTTTTAAGTTAAGACTGGAAATCATGACACTAATGATATTGCCACTTACGCCGCCAGCTGTTCAAAATTCTTCGAAGAGTTTCCGCTTGGCTTTTCGTCTGCGCTTTGAATATCGTCCACATCCTCAACTCATTCCTTCTAAGCCAGTCCTTCCAGATTCCAACTGATCCCAGAGAGCTTTCCCTACATCCCATTTATCATACAGTAGCTCTCCGCTCAGAGGAACAGCAACAGCTAATCTCTCAGTCCGTTCATTGCCCCGCACTCCTGCTTGCTCTTGGCAGAAAATCCATGACATGATCTTAGTCTGCGTCCTGTCGAGCGATCCATGCCACTCCACACGGAACATCGCAGTTTCCACTTACCACAACATACTCACCGTGTACTGTAACTGCATCCACTAAATGATGTTCATACAATACCGTACACATCACTGACTGTGTGCAACTTACGGCGGTCTTGTCCTAGAGCTTGCAGGCAGAGAACACCCAACAACAACATACTCACCGTGTACTGTAACTGCATCCACTAAATGATGTTCATACAATACCGTACACATCACTGACTGTGTGCAACTTACGGCGGTCTTGTCCTAGAGCTTGCAGGCAGAGAACACCCAACAACAACATACTCACCGTGTACTGTATATGCATCCACTAAATGATGTTCATACAATACCGTACACATCACTGACTGTGTGCAACTTACGACGGTCTTGTCCTAGAGCTTGCAGGCAGAGAACACCCAACAACAGCACACAGAATACGGCTTTCATGTTGGTGATCACGGTCACTGTGTGAAGCGAGGTAGACTTGTTGGTAATCAGATTCCCTGATTAGAATGCTAGTGTTGTCCGTTGTTGATCAACCGTCAGCTGGATTATCTCGTCTGTTCATTTTTATTTTAGATATGTATGTTATCTACCGGACATCGCTGAATATCACGACAACTTAATACCTACCACAAATTAACGTACATCTGTGGTCTGACATTTAACTGGAAGTAATGAAATCAGAGATCACAGCAGACAATTACGCATCAGGCGGTTTTCAGTCTGTGGCCTGGAAATGAGGCCAGCTGACGCACATTGGGTACATGTTGCCAGATCCATTATGTATGGGCAACATGGCACTCGACGAGAGATGTGGTCAATGTCACATCGGAAATGATATTTTTGTTTACTTTCTTTATTCCGATATTTATCTGTGTAGATTTGGAAGCGCGAGGTATTTTTGAAAAAAAAATATCCACCTCGATTGTGAACATAATAAATGACTTTCGAGTCGGCTATGGAAAGTGGCAGCCACTCCACCAACGCGGCTGGATGGTGGGATCTGAACATAATATATATATATATATATATATATATATATATATATATATATATATATATATATATATATATATATATGTATGTATGTATATGCAACGATTTAGTAGCATGTCCTTTGCAGACCCTCGCTCCCATAACAACCTTCTGGAAAACTTCTCGGTCGTAAGCAAGATGTCACGCGTTTAATACACCCATCTGGAGATCATCTGCCACATCCTGCACCCATCTTCTCTTTTGCCTTTCTTTCCCTCTCTTCCCTGGCATTGACCCCTCCATTATTGTTCTCTCCAAACTTTCATGACGTTTCAAGTGACCAACATATTTCATTTTGCTTTTTCTTATCGTCTTGTATAGCCAACCTTCTTCAATATTCAGATCTTGCCGTATGAATGCAATTGTTCCTTTCTGTATCCAAGATTGTCTTATAACCCGTCTATACCATTTATATTCAAAGGCATTTATGCGCTGTTCAGCTTGTTTAGTAAGTGACCAGGTCTCACAGGCGTATGTTGCAATGGAAAAGATGAATGCTCTTAAATATCTGAGTTTTGTTGTCTTTCTGTCCCACGCCACAATTTATTCAGTTGTTTTAGTCTTTGAAGAGCAACAGATATTCGTCTTTTAATTTATTTAGTTGTGTCACCAGTGTTAGTAATCAATGACCCAAGATATTGGAAATGTCCCACCTCCTCCAATTTTTCCTCATTAGTAAATATTTCTTTCTCCATATTAGTTTTATTTGTATGCATTATCTTTGTTTTTGCTAAGGACGGAACAACATTGGGCCAAATTTAGGTTTCCTTCTGAAGAAGACGAGTCATTTTTTTTGGAGTACAGAAATGACTGAAGTGACAATTTTATAAATTCAAACAAAAATATTTGGACCCTATATAGATATATACAAGTATATATATTCTTAAAGAGGATATAGTAAAGTTTATTTCTGTGTATGATTGAAGTTGTTTTGTTAATGTTTATGCAAATTTGATGACCTCATTTGTATTTTGTGAAAATAAAATATTTCATACCACTATGTATGAATTGGTACTAAATATTTAATAAAAATGGTACTCACCTAAAATTTCCTCATTGAATACCTACACCACTTTAGAATAATTTTAAACACTTATGGTTAAATAAACAACAACTATGAAGTCCCTATTGACATTTGTAATAGGTGGACTATCAACTGGTGACATGTTTTTTGGTCCGGCCATTGCCATGAATTGGTATAGATAAAACGATCCTTTTTATTCCCAATACACAAAACTACTTGGACACGAGGTTGAAATCCTCATGGGCACTTTCTGTATCACTAAAGTCATTATCTGACAGTCTTGAACTGACAAAATCGCTACTATCAGAGCTAGTCAATGCTAGTACGGTCTTCGGGTTCAAAACTGGCCATTTTAGAACTCACAAATCCACGAGAAACCGGGTATCTGCGTTAAAACTCACAAATTTAATCCCTCTGTTAGAAACGCGTGCTGTGACCTGCCATTTTTAAAAGCAAAATGGCTGACGGTTACAGGGCAGCATTTGATTGGCCTGTACTATTAAAAGCTAACCAATCAAAGCAGTTCTTACAAACAGGGCCGATGACTGGCCCGGCCGTCTTTCTGAAAAGTGTCTTGTGGTGACCCCAAGGCCGAAAAACTGGCCCGGTCGTCCTAAAAGGATATAGGTTGTGATCTTCACTATTCTTTCGGGTTGAGGTTATTAGTTTGTCTGAACCATTCTGTGATGTGGATAGTAATACTGTATTATATGTTTATCGAATCTCTGGAATTTCACCACCACCGATATTTTCTTCCGCATAATCTTTACAAGACATCGCTGTCAACACCAGCATCTTTCATCTGATTGTTCATTTCTAGGCAATATTGCGCTCAGTAGTTTGCCATTGATTTCTGAGCGACCGGCTCACATACCCCGTAAGTTAACACCGCGGCGAGAACGGTTACCGATTCTAGCACAGGTTTCGTTTCTCACGTGGCTATACGGGATTACGGAGAAAGATGGCAAGGGAGACTGGCCACCGATATTTAGGACATCATATTGCTCCTTGTTTATATCATCCCTGACACTATTTCTCATTATAGTGTGGATGTGTGTGTGTGTGTGTGTGTGTGTGTGTGTGTGTGTGTGTGTGTGTGTGTGTGTGTGTCGTAAAAACTCCGCCGAGGAGCAAACACGGCAGGTGGCTTCACATTAATTATCCCTGATGTTACCATGTCTACTCTCAAGCCTTCCCTCCCTCGGTAGGGAGATGTCAACAACTCAATTGCGACAGGCAAACAAGGATTCCCTTCTTTTGTACCACACGAAAATGACAACTCATACATCGTACAAAAGGATATAATTATAACACAATTTATTTGGAGCTGATAGTACATTAGCTCCGCGAGCGGAATACCACATCGGTATTAAACATCATGGTATGTTATAAAGATGTAATGAGACGATGATGTTGATGGTAATAACTAATGAAGCTAAGCTTAAGTCCTAACTATTGATACTGTCCTTCGTAGCAACAAAGTATTCACAGCGAATATACGTCTGTCTTCTACGCCGTCGAGTCCCGGTCTGCCAAATCTCTGTGGCGTGTTCAGCCACGAGCAGTTGACTCTTCGTGCATTAGCTGGTTTGCGTGCTTGGAGGTCCAGCACGCAATTAGTAGCTGGTCCCCTTGTTAGAGTAACCAGTGTTTCATGGTCACTTCTCGTGATGCGGGTTTCCCAGTCTCTTGGGTAACCCCAGCTCACGTCTACTCAATGACCTCCTTGTTGACACCAGTGTGTCCAGTTAGAGAACTATTTATAGTTCTCATTCGTGCTTGTGTCCCTTCTGTCTGGTTTCCTAGATCGCTATGTTATATTTCTCGTCTCTAGATCTATTTCTATATTTCTAAGCTCTTAGCTCTTCCGTAGCTCTTTGACAGGAGAGTCAGTGCAGCCTGTGCTTGCCCCTTAGAATGTGTAGACGTGGGGAGCCACGGCCTCTGTCTCCTCCATTTGTTACCTTTGCCGTGTTCCTTCCGCGTGCCCCGTTCACCACGCCGCACTCTGCTAGTAAGAGGGTTCTTCTTTTACGTTTGGACCCACCTCTTGGTCTTTGCAGCTGCCTGAGTGAGACTTACGGTCTCATCGCTATATTATTACCGCTATATTATGGAGGTAGGACTTCGGCCGACATTTACATGGTTTGACTGCACTCAGATTCACCACCCGCGCTCGGAGGAAAGGCTAAAGAGCTGGCACGAGACGTTGACAGTTCGTGGTCTTGGTTGAGAGATTGTTGGCACGGCAGTTACCGCTTCTAACCATATTAGTTCCGAGACTCATCCCACTTAAGGTTCCGACAATTCCATAGCCAGCACGAGGCTTTTTCGGCTGCCTCACACAGTCGTTTCTGAGCCGGAGTTCTTGCTTGTCCTTTAATGCCCATTCGCTTCAGCACATCAAACAAATTACGGAGTGGGAGACTAAACCTCTGGCGCCTACCTCAACGGTGAATAGCCTGGCGGTGTGTTCCTCCCGCCGAAGACCTGCGACAATGTCATCATATTTCTGTAACTTGTACACATGTTGTTCCCCAATTCCGGAGTGCAATGAAAATACCCCAACTGATAACTGATAACTGCTCCCCAATACTGGACTCGTACGGGACGGTCAGATCAATCAGCGTTAGATGCTTGGCTGACGAGGAGTTAAGTACGATGTCAGGTCGCAAGCCAAACTTTTGGATCACATCAGGGTATTTGCCACGGCCCTTTATATCTACGGTCAGATGCCAGTCCCTCGCACCGTCGAAAACGGTAGGAAGCGGCAGGTCGTCAGCTTTACAATCTTTGCGCCCTTCTCGGACGAAGGAAATCTCCATCGGCCCGGCCTGTACCCCTCTTTGTTCGCTTTCATTCTAGCTACGTCCACTAAGGCAATCAACTCAATCAAGACTTTGTTATGATGCCAAGAAAAACGGCCTTGGGTCAGGGCCATCTTACATCCAGACAGTACGTGTTCCGCTGTCTGGACTATTTGAGCTTTCGTACAGAGGGGACAGAACGAGTCGTTGGTTTTCCCCCACTTGACCAGGTTGGCAGCTGATGGCAAGACATCGTAGAGGGATCGGACGATGAAACTTGATCGCAGTGGTGCCATGCGCCAGATCTCATTCCGTGTAAGAGATGGATGCACTATCGCCTCCCATGACATCCACTGCGCCTGCTGAGCCTGTTGAGCAGCCTTTTTGACTCTGTCATCATCTTCCCCTTTGCGGATCTCCTTAACCCCCAGGTCCCTGCGTTCATTGGTCGTCGCCTGGGACCACGTCGGATCTTTGCTTTGGAAGCCAAACCCCTTCCTGTCAAATTGAGTGTGGCCCATTACCTATTTCAGCTGGAGTGTTCTTGGGATTGTTCGATCGCGCTGACCACCTTCCACTTCCTTCCCGTTTTCAAGGCTGGAACTGAGGCACTGACCGTTATATCTGGAGACTCGCACAGCATCATCACGAGTCTGTTTTTTTCGGCTTTGAACTCTTCCACGAGGGACGGGAACGGGAGGACGAGCTTACTTTGCTTGCAATACAATTCGACAGTATTATATATATATATATATATATATATATATATATATATATATATATATATATATATATATATACTGTGCTAAGAGATAGAGAGTAACTCTGACTTCGTTATGGCCAAAGAAGAAAAGGAGTAAAATGAAAGGGAACCTCACACAGCCCTCAACTGACAAAAATATTATAATAATTAAGTAAGAATATACGAGGTCTTGGACAGGGGCCTCAACTCTGGACATTACTGTCATAATTGAGGTCGAGACAATGGATTAAGGTGTTAGATTGTGGTAGAAATAGTGGTTGTACAAACTAAAAGAGACTAAACAAACAAATCAAGTACAGTACAAACATAGATCTTTATTTATCAACTGCTACAAATTTTGGTGACCATTTGTGTTCGAACACATTGAATATAACATTCAATAAGGGATGTTAAATTACAGATACAACAGACAACTGCATATATCAAACATAAACCAAGGGTGTTCCCTATTCAGTCACCAGAACTTAAAACAACAGGGTACACCAAGTACCACAACACAGGTACTCCAAACAGTAGCCGAATAGAATGATACAATAAAGTACTTTGACACATACAACATAAGACACTATAAAAACATATGTTATACAACATATATCCTAAGACGCGACATAAACAAAAGAGTTGTGACACAGATTACTACACCACCATGAACCCAGGCCTGCTGACACTTACTAGTCAGCCGCTCGGCTTTCTCCTATGACATAGGATGACCACAGACCAGCTCAGGGAATTGTTCCCACATCTGACAACAACAGAACATCACTTTTGTTTCTATCAGCAAGCCGCAACAGGGCACACTGACTACATCTCTCATCAGCACCAACCAAGCTGGCGGACTGCTAACACAAAAACTGGCTTCCGCTCTCTTTGTCTGCTAGGGTTCCGGCAGTTGCCAGAATCAAACTGCTTTCACATACCAAACCAAGGTGCCTCGGTTTGGCGCTGTGACATATATACATGGTCATATTTTGCCATCTCACTCGATCAACAGAGTTGTGGATCAGCTCCGTGTTCCTGTCTCGACCATGTCACGTGGTCAAGCCATCCAGTTATTTACTTTTCGGTCTTCCTCTTCCGGTCGCCAACATGGCAGATAGGCATTGAACCGTTAAGGCATGTGGCGTGTTTATGCTTGTAGCTACGGTTTGCAATCTCATTTTTCTCATGTTGGACTGTAGTACATAGTTCCGTCGCCCTGCTACTGCGTGAATGCGTGGGCGACACTGTGAGCTGTGAAATTCGTGGGTAGAAAGCTTTTACATCTGTCCTGTACAGTGATCTGCATGTTCGGAACAATTGCTACCGGCTGTTGCTGAATTGACTGATTTGCCTTTTCGGTTCACGAGTGCATTTTTCAGGAGACACCTGAGAGTCGGCGCTGAAGCTACGAAGTTCGTGCTTTATGCGACACTTTCGGAGGGTTGCCCTGTGGAAAAAGACCGAGCCATGTGAGAAAACCCGTGTTAATTTGGTCTTTCTGGTGACTGTCGAGAACATCGACGATGAACTGTGGTTTTCGTAGATGACTTTTGTGTTGGCATTCTGGCGGCGGCATTATGCAGTGTACCTGTGCGGACTGTTGGATTGTCGAGACTCCTGTCTATTCCACTGTTCACATTGAACATTGGGGAGCATTGTTGTGATATTCACTGGCACAGGAATGGAACATAATGGTGACGACCCGTTGCAGTGAAGTTGGAACCTCGACTAACTAATTAACTAACTAAGGTCTTCCCCTTGATCTCTTCCTCTCGATCGTGCCAGTTGTCACCAAGTTCTTCAAGTCATTTCTTCTCATAGCATGCCGAAAAATTTTGACTGTCTACGTGTAATGACTTTAATCAGTTTACGATCTTCATTTGTTTCTTCAAGGACATTTTCATTGGTTTTTCTGCCTGTCCATTGTATTCTTTGCATTCTTCTCAGAAACCACATCTCCACGGCCAGCAGATGTTTTTCAGCTTGACTGCTCATCGTCAACGCTTCGCATCCATACAAGAGTACAGGTTCTATGTATCACTTCAATACCCTTTTTCAATTGATATCTTTTTATTGGTCATTTTGTTTTTCATTTTGCAAAAGACTACCTTCGCAATGACAATTGTTGTTATAATCTCTTCAAGGCATCTCCCATCAGATGTTATGATTGTTCCTAGATAACTGTAGCGATTAACTAGCTTAAGACTATGCTCATTTACTCGCATATAACACTGTCGTATTTCCTTCTTCCCAGTAACGACCATAATCTGTGTCTTCTTAATATTCACTTCTAACCCTTGTTGCTCACTATATATACTAAATGTCGCAGGTCCTGTTCACACACTACAATAACAATATTGCAACCAGAGACAGTTGTCACACACTACAATAACAATATTGCAACCAGAGACAGTTGTCACACACTACAATAACAATATTGCAACCAGAGACAGTTGTCACACACTACAATAACAATATTGCAACCAGAGACAGTTGTCACACACTACAATAACAATATTACAGCTAGAGACAGATATCAAGCACTACAATAACAATATTACAGCTAGAGACAGATATCAAGCACTACAATAACAATATTACAGATAGAGACAGATATCAAAGACTACAATAACAATATTACAGAAAGAGACAAATATCAAAGACTACAATAACTAGTAAATTACAACAAAAAGTGTACACACATTGATGCTCGTAGGGTTAGTTAGTTAGTCCGCTAGTCCCATAAACGTATAGTACACACACTGGTGCGTGTGGGATCAATTAGTTTGTCTGCTAGTCCCATAATCGTATAGTACACACGTTGGTGCGTGTGGGATCAATTAGTTAGTCTGTTAGTCTCATAAACGTATAGTACACACTGGTGCGTGTGGGGTTAGTTAACTACTTCGCTAGTCCCATAAACGGATAGAACACACATCGGTGCGAGTGGGGTCAGTTAGTTAGTCTGCTAGTCCCATAAACGTATAGTACACACAGTGGCGTGTGTGGGGTTAGTTAGTTAGTCCGATAGTCCCATAAACGTATAGTAACCTGGACAATCAATGGATGGTTTGTTACATATCACTCAGATCACCTTTACGTCTCATGCCATTTTCGGATACACGGCTGGTGTATCTGAAAGACCTGGTCTATACACGGCTGGTGTATCTGGGAGACCTAGTCTATACACGGCTGGTGTATCTGGGAGACTTGGTCTATACACTTCTGGTGTATCTGGGAGACTTGGTCTATACACGGCTGGTGTATCTGGGAGACTTGGTCTATACACGGCTGGTGTATCTGGGAGACTTGGTCTATACACGGCTGGTGTATCTGGGAGACTTGGTCTATACACGGCTGGTGTATCTGGGAGACTTTGTCTATACACGGCTGGTGTATCTGGGAGACTTGGTCTATACACGGCTGGTGTATCTGGGAGACCTGGTCTATTTAAAACTAAACTTTGCTTCTGTGATTCGAACACACGACCAACATCTGGACAGCAGGCAAACGACTGGACAACCGTGGATCTGACCACGCCACGACAGGGACAACCGTGGATCTGACCACACCACGACAGGGACAACCGTGGATCTGACCATACCACGACAGGGACAACCGTGGATCTTTCCACACCACGACAGGGACAACCGTGGATCTGATCACACCACAACAGGAACAACCGTGGATCTGACCACGCCACGACAGGGACAACCGTGGATCTGATCACACCACGCCAGGGACAACCGTGGATCTGACCATACCACGACAGGGACAACCGTGGATCTGATCACACCACGACAGGGACAACCGTGGATCTTTCCACACCACGACAGGGACAACCGTGGATCTGACCACACAACGACAGGGACAACCGTGGATCTTACCACACCACGAAAGCCACAACAGTGTCCTTGCTACGTTTATGGTGAAAACTACAACCTAAAGCAATAACGATTACAAATGTGACATAGAACTGGACAGAACTGTGACAACTCACTAGACACAAATGTGACAACTCATTGAACACAAATGTGACAACTCACTGGACACAAATGTGACAACTCATTGAACACAAATGTGACAACTCACTGGACACAAATGTGACAACTCACTCGACACAAATGTGACAACTCACTGGACACAAATGTGACAACTCACTGGACACAAATGTGGCAACTTGCTGGTCACAACTGTGACAACTCACTAGACACAGATGTGACAACTAACTGTACACAAATGTGGTATCTTAGTGCACACAAATGTGGCAACTTACTGCACACAAATGTGACAGCTCACTGAACATACCTGTGACAATATATTGGTCACAAATGTGACTGCTCACTGGACACACATGTGACAACTCACTGGACACAAATGTGACAACTCACTGTACACAAAGGAGACAACTCATTGAACACAAATGTAACAACTCATTAGACACAACTGTGACAACTCACTGGACACAAATGTGACAACTTATTCTACAAAAATGTGATAACTCACTCGAGACAAATGTGACAACTCTCTGGACGCAAATGGGAAAACTCACTGGATACAAATGTGACAACTCAAGGACACAAATGTGACAACTAGTTGGAGACATGTGTGACAACACATGGGCACAAATGTGACAACTCACTGGACACAAATGTGACAACTCACTGGACAGACTTGTGACAACTCATTGGACACAAATGTGACAACTCACTGTACACAAAGGCGACACCTCATTGGACACAAATGTGACAACTCATAGGACACAACTTTGACAACACACTGGACACAAATGTGACAACTTACTTGACACAACTGTGACAACTCACTGTACACAAATGTGACAACTCACTTGACACAACTGTGACAACTCAGGGACACAAATATGACAACTCATTGGACAAAACTGTGATAACTTACTCGACAAAAATGTGATAACTCACTCGAGACAAATGTGACAACCCTCTGGACGCAATTGTGAAAACTCACTGAAAACAAATGTGACAATTAACTGGAGACATATGTGACAACACATGAGCACAAATGTGACAACACACTGGACACAAATGTGACAACTTACTCGACAAAATGTGATAACTCACTCGAGACAAATGTGACAACTCTCTGGACGCAAATGTGAAAACTCACTGGACACAAATGTGTCAACTCAAGGACACAAATGTGACAACTAACTGGAGACATATGTGACAACACATGGGCACAAATGTGACAATTCACTGGATACAAATGTGACAACTCACTGGACAGCCTTGTGACAACTCATTGGACACAAATGTGACAACTCACTGGACAGACCTGTGACAACTCATTGGACACAAATGTGACAAATCACTGGACACAAATGTGACAACTCACTGTACACAAAGGAGACAACTCATTGGACACAAATGTGACAACTCATTGGACACAACTGTGACAACTCACTGGACACAAATGTGACAACTTACTCGACACAAATGTGACAACTCACTCGACACAAATGTGATAACTCACTCGACACAAATGTGACAACTCTCTGGACACAAATGTGAAAACTCACTGGACACAAATGTGACAACTCACGGACACAAATATGACAACTCACCGGACACACATGTGATGCTATAGATTTTTTTTTTTTTTAGATTTGACATTCTCACAGTGCAGCTCGCTCTTATTTGACCGATGTACAGTAAATTGAAGAGAATAGCACAAGATTGCTGCAGTTATGTTCAGTAAATATTACCACCCACTGACAAGTAATTGTTTTCGTGCACCATCTATTATATGTCATTGTGTGTGACAACACAAGGTTGGGTTTATCATTTCAAATGATCAGTAAGTATGCATACAATTATGATGGAATAGGAGAACAGTGCATTGTGATCTTTTCGCAGGAAACAATCGTAACATGTGTGTATCTGTTTGTGTGTGAGGTAGTTTATTCTCATGTAACTGCTTGAGTAGTAAAGTAAGGGCAGAGACAAAAAATAGCTAAGGACAGACAGACATACAGACAGACAGACAGGCAGGCAGGCAGGCAGGCAGACAGACAGACAGACAGACAGACAGACAGACAGACAGACAGACAGACAGACAGACAGACAGACAGAGACAAAATAAGGAGCAAAGTAACATAAAGACAGTAGGCTATTCTTATAGAAATTCACACGATGTCACGTGACTGTTTACGTTTATTGTCCAGTCCTGAAGTAAGTAGGTCAATAAATCAGTTGTTAGACCCACACAGAAAGGCAGTCCACTGCAAACATCATCAATATGTGCCGTGTCGATGTAGGTGGGCTGTCATTATTCGCCATCTGACTGTTGTTGATCAGCTCTGTGTTCCTGTCACGAGTACCCCATGTGGCCAGGCCAACCATATGTTTTTTTATCTACTTTCCACTTAACCTTTTCCCAGCAATCCTGCCAGTTATCACTCAGTTTTTCAGCTTATGTATCCTCAAAATGTGCAACCTTACCATCTCTGTCTAATAACTCAAATCAATGTACAGTTTCATTTGGCTTTTGTAGGGCTTGCTCATTGCTTTTTCTATTTTGGCCATAGTATTAATTTACCTGTCCTTAGAAACCACGTGTCCACAGCCATTAGAGTATTCTCAGAGTGTCTGCTTATTTTCCACGAGTCACATCCATATAACAGCAAATTTTCTGTATTGTAAGTGACGAAATACAAGCTGGAATCAACTCTGGAAATAAGATATACTATGCACTACATCTGCTAAAATCAAATGCGCTATCACATAACAGGATCGATCATTCCTCCGAAGTCGGAGAGTATCTGCCTGCATGGCGAGGAACCACCAGTCTGCACACCAATAAGCCAGACATGGGACAACGGATACTCACGCAAACCCAGGTC